>CALQYR020007464.1:0-77386 GCA_943334845.2 Auanema sp. JU1783 | reverse complement strand
AATATTATATTTATCATTCTCATTATACATTATAGTTAGAAAACAATGAAAATCCTCATTCTTTATTCAAATTTGCAATGACCATGGGGTGTGTGCACGAGGTGAAGCGACAATCATACCCGTTTGTCAGTAACATCTAGCATATACATAACATGTTCATTATCAATTTGTGAAAAGAAGTATAATCATAACTGAATATATCTATGGCTCACGGAAACTTTAAAAACTATTTTTCACGTATTCTGAGATTCTTCGGATTATTCATAGTAGCACCTTATTAGTTAAAAAATTATTTCATCTGCGAAGTGAGAAACCAAAATCTTTGATCTTATCTGATAACGACCTCGTATGTTTAGCAAATCTACTTTTTTCTCCATTAGAACGTACGGATGGTACTGTTCCATCTCGAATACCTACAGCCATTATAACGAGTTTAGATACATCGGAGTCAGGATAATCCTATGAATAGAACTGTATACAAATCTGGATTATATAAAATCAAACTTGTAGTAATTTAAGAGATTCAGCAAAGTCTGCATTCAGGAGATCTAATCGCTTATGCTCTAACATCGCTAAACAAACATAATGAAGAAGAGAGAACCTATAAAACAATTGGGGATCTGGTCAAGAAAAGTACAGCGGCGAACCTTTTTGGATCCGATAAAAGACTATCCCATATAGTAATTACATCAGGAAGAGAGAACTCTTGGCTTAAAAGTAAGGAAATCCAACGAAACGCGTAAAACTGTTATTAATACGTTGGGAACACAAGATAAACCTAACGTACTTGAGGTTTGATAGATAGATCCTGTACTAAATGTTTGTAAAGAGGAGGATCAAAAGAAGAGACTAAATCATGAAATTCGAGCATAGACGATTCTGAAGAATAACAGTAAAAGGAATCCTTTTACTCAGATTATACCTATACCACAGCTACTGTTATCAAGTGTCTTTATGAAAACATCTTTTATCTCACTCATCAGTTGTTGGAAGCAGAAAAATGCATCAGGCTCAGCAAATTCGGCCCATTCCTGGTCTGAATCTGATGCTAAGCAGTAATAAATTGGCCCTAGCACTTCGTTCATCCCCTAGATTTCGAAGATATTTACGAGGAAATTTGCTTTTGTTCACCTGTACATATTTAACTCCAGGGTTCAATTTGGCGTATATGAAGAGAATCCTTTCCAGGACCTGCCAATGAGTCTCACAACTATCCTGATCCGTCAGACTAGATTTTCTTTTCTGCTTAAATTGTCACTAGCAGAGAAAATGTTATGAAACTAACTGCTGTTTTGTTCTTTGATGGATCGCATTCCTGACTCTCTAAATCTACTCGTGCAACACGCGAGGATAAGCTATACTCATACGAGGACCTGTAAGAATTTAATTTTACTCTTACTATTATAGATATGAATACTTATGAGGGTATTTAGTTCTCAGTTGGAAAAATTGAATTTCGGGCCTCAGTCTTCTAACGTCCTTGTCGATTTGTGATAAAATAAGGTTGTCTTCAAAAAAATCAGCCCAGGTACTTCCTGTATTCTCTGAAAGAGGCTAAAACGGTTTCGATTAATTAAATTTCAAATTTCATCAAGATACATGATCATCTTTAGGTGCTACGGCTCCAGGTTGAACAATCATCTGATCGACTAACGAGTCATAATTATCTCTTTGTAACTAAATTGAAATTCTGAACTGTTTCAAAAACTGTGATACCGTTAAAAACTCTTTCCAAACACTCCTCTCAGATGGCAAGTAGTTGAGCAACAGTCTCCATGCAAGAGGACGTAAAGGTTCGGGAATCCCTGGAAATATGGGACTAGATGAAATTAATGTTGACAAACCATATAAACATCCCTGTCGTAACAAATTCATGTCAATAACTTTATTTTCTATAAGTAAAACTTTTTCAATGGTGGCCAAACTGTAAGAAAACATTAACGAGAGAGCCATATGGGCAAACTTGCCGTTCTAAATATCTAGCGCTCATTGTTGTCAACTTTGTAAATTATTTCTTCTGTTAAATATTAGTAGTTCATTATCTACAGAAACTTTCTGAAATACGTTGGTAAAGAAAATTACAAGAATGAGGAAGGTACAGTGATATAACACGAACAAACTAAGAGATGAACTCTCATTTCAAATTTTATTAAACGATCATTCGCTCGGCGATTGAAGGAGAACGACAGGCAATTATTAGTGAGAGGGATTGTATAAACAGTGGATAAACAATGGCATAAAATGGAAAGAAGTATAAATAAAACCGACTGGATTCATCCTTATCACATAAGATTAAAGTTATATAAATAGCATCCGTAAAAACAGAAATACATAAAATGCACATAGTAACTTAAGACCAGAATTTAAATGACAGAATATACATTAGATATAAAGCTTAGGTAAAAAATAATGGAACAAATTCTCGGGATAGATGAAACAAACCAGTGCCCACTACATCCAAATCAATCCTCATCATTGAAACCTTAACCAACTCATTTAACTAATATCAAGAAGGCAGTCTTACTTGTGATGATATAGTTCCATTGAGGGATAACGCTGGAAGAATCAAAGCTATCCGTGGACGGGAAGTTTCATTTCTTGTAATAGCAGGTAACAAAAAGTAATCCTATCAAATACCCTGTTTCAAAACGTGAATTCTAGAAATACCAAACCTTCATTGTAACTACATATAGGGTATCCGGACGATGCTGTATTGAAGCTGCCAACTTTTCATACTGCTCTCTCGAGGGTGAATGCTCTTGTAGCTGCTGTTTCTCCATCTTGATGAGTTTTTTCGCTTTGTCTCGTTTATCTCTTCAATAGCAACTAATGATCACTACAGACTACTGAATTTAACCTCAAGGTATAGCTAGATTGGCTGATCATATCCAGGTGCTTCCATGCCCTATCACGGATCGCTGTTTGACGTGCTTGTTCTTTCTTTTCAGACACCGTTCTAAACAAAAAATAATTTTTATCAGCTCCAATCTATTCCAACCTAGTTGGCTGATTTATTTCAGTCACATTAACTCTTTCGACGACGAGAGAGGCAGGCCATGACTTTGGGCCATTTCGAAGTAAAACTCTGAAACAAGCACTTTAGAATATGAAAAAAAATAAAAGAAACATACCTTTTTCCTTTTTTAAGATTTAAATCCATTTGTTCATGTCTATCAACCCAATTATAGAGATCAGTGTTCAATCTTAATAACAAAGAATGAGAAAAACTAAATGTTCAAGATAGCACCTGATCGTTTCTGTCTTGTTAAGCCATGGTTTCTTAAAGCCACAAGAAATTGTTTCATTCTGTGATTTGGAATCAACTATTGGATCCTATTTAACAAATTTAAATTGTAATAAAACCGAACACTCACGTCATATTTGAGAACTTTTCCATGACTTATATGGTGAGAAACTGTAGACTCGGCGTTGGTAAAACTAGGGCGGGAAGATCTGAAATGCGGATGTTCAAAACTGCCAAACACAGATTTTTTTACTTTTGGAGATCAATAGGAGAAACAGAAACCATCATGAATAAAGCCATCATACACACTCCAGCAAAAGCAGCTCTTTTTCTGTTTTGAGGTATTTTCCAAGATCGAGAGCCCTACAAGAGTAGCGTTGCGATTGGTAGAGCATAATATCAATTACTTGGGTCTCGGTGAAAGAGGAAAGACGCGACTTCAGTTCCAAGTTTTCACTTTTCAATGTTTCATTTTCAGCTTCCAACTGAGCAACTTTTGCCTTCATTTCATCAATTTCCTTAACATTTAACCTGAACAGTAAACCAATTTCTTTACTAACGGTTCTTTTCCTTTGTCGAGATGCTTGTGCCGCAGCTCTGTTTTTGATTCTACGATCTTCTTGTCTTTTTTGCCAATCCTTGCGAAGCATCATTAACAGATTTTTTATTATAGATAACTTACATCTACTTCATCGTACTGAGTGAACTTCACCAAAGCAGGAGCTATCTGAATGTTAGGAACCGAAACTGAAGTACCTACAGCGGTTGTAGCTCTAACAGGCGCTGTTGTTGCGACTGCCGATGGGTTAGGGCTCGAAGTCGCAACTGAAGAAGGTAAAGGGTGAGTTCGTAAAGACTGATAGTTTCGAATTTGCTAAAAAAAATTGTTTGTACTGTCACTTTAATTGTTTTTACCAAGCCGTTGTTGGAGCTGACGAAAACTTTTGGTTTCGGAGGAGCGGGAGCAACCTTCATTGGTGCGCGAGTTCTGAACTTGAAAGGTTCTTTTTCTGCCTGGAAACAACGATTACAAATAAAATAAAGTTTTTATTTACCCCAGGTTCTGGAACATAATAAACATATTTTGTTCTTGCGTTAAGAGAAGCCTAAAAAGAAGACGAATGAACTGAAAACTTTAAAATGAACTAACGTTTGGCTGGACATCTCGATGATTAAGAGTATTTGACTGTATAGTGCTTGTTGGATAGTCCACAGCAAAGCCCTACAAAAAATTATAAAAAATATAGGATATTATGAAAACAAACATCAAATGAAGACGATTCAATATCCTGTTGTTCAACAATTATTTCATTAACAGGTTCGTTTGAAAACGTCCATGGCGATTGGTCATACAATGACTGCAATAGATATACATGCGCGTGATTAGAAAGATACGACTCACTTCACTGCCGCTTGGACTATCTTTTCCTGAATCACAGGAATTTGAAGATGAGCAATCATTGAACTCAAGATTGAAAAGATCCATAGGGTTAGATGAAGCTTTGTAATTATCCTTATCTGTATCGGAACCAGAGTTATAAGCCGAAATCTTCAAAATGTATATAAGAGAACGCACAACCATTTGAACTCACTGTGGCATTTGTTAATGAGCTCAAACCTTCTCCAATTAAATCTATATGGTCCGAAACAGGCAGTAGCATTTGTGTATCCAGAGAAAATAAATCGTCATAAGCAGAATCTCCATGTTCTGCTTGATAGAAGATGCGATCAGCATTATGATGATCACTGTTGAACAAAGAGTCAAACTCTTTTTCGCATTCCCGCATACTTCAATACTTCATTAGTTTCAATTGATTCAAGAATCTGAACATAGAAAACATGAAATAAAGAATAATGAAAAAACTAGTTTAGGAGCATTTGTATAAGCTGTAGGTCAAAATGCACAGAAATCAAATAAAAGTCGCGACAAGCACCGACCGGCATGAAGAAGTAAATAAGCGAGTCGTTCACAAACGTCAGGATAGTATTATCTTGTCTCTGCGCTAAGGAAAATGTTTCTTACATATAGCCGTTTTCTACTATACTCTTCATATAGTATTCATGTGCGTTGTAATTGAAACTAGAAATCACACTAATTGCAAGAGGAGCCACGCTCAACTAGAGGGATGAAAAGAACATATGTCGAATATCAAGCGTCAAGAAGAAAGGTCACTCGGCTTTCACACTCGCCGCATAAAAAATGGAGACCTATAAGCATAGGCCATCCAATTATGTTTGGAATAAAGGTGAAATTCGGAACTTTTCACAAACCTAGAAGAGCTGGAAGATAATCAACTGTTGATAACAGCTTTGGCAAAAAGAAAAAATGGAAAAAATATTATTCATGATAAAGCATAACCATAACCATAGCAAAGTTGAATTAAATCGAAAAACGTTATGGAGAGATTGAAACCCATATTGACGAACCGAATACAAAATATATTTTATTTGACCTTTGTTAAGGTTATTATGGCTCTGAAAAATGATTATGGCACAAGAGGTTAATATGCTTAAATAAGAATTGAGTGCCGAGAACAACAAGTGAAAAGGGTAATAATAAGAAGGGTGAGAGTAGGAATGTAAAAGACTAGACAATGTAAGCCATTGAATTGTTAAGCGTGAACTCCACCAATAGAATCTAATATATGAATTGCAGTTTTTGGCATGTTACTCTTCTTCTCTTCCCCTGCCGATTTTCGCAACTGTAAAACGCACAAGATGAGAATTCTAGTTTTTATCGACTTACTGATTCTCCGAAGAAGATTTGTAACCTTTCATGCATAGCGTCAAAAGATGACACTAAAACGTCGTGGTACGTCTGTTGATCAGCTCCTACAACATTCTGATTAGCATTCAGAGCTGATTCACAAGATGACATCAGTGTTCTGAAACAGAGGGTTATTAGGAAATTTAAAATATTCTGTGATTAACCTGAATGCTTCTTTGAGTTCATTAATCGCTGTGTCACCGTATCTTTGTTTTTCTTCTAGTTGCGTGAAAGCCTCCGCATATGCAAGAGGTCCCGCATTTACCTTAAAGCGACTTATTAACTTATTTGAACAGCAATTAGCTCTTACCGTGGGCATGACAGCTCCTTGCAAAAGAAGCTGAAGGCCTTTCACATCTAAAGCTCGACCTTCGGCTGGTCCATCTAACGTAGATCGAATTTGATCAGCTTTAACGAGTAGCTTCTGACATGCGAAATTCAAAGGTGTAAAACGTTCCACACCCTTAGAGATTACACGTAACCGCCTTCTGCTTGCGGGAAAGAAGCCAGCTACTGCAAGTAGGTATAAGACTTTAGTTTTTACTGTATCATTCAGAACAACCTTCTAAGGACACTCGCTTCAAAGCCTGCTTGGTTATATGTGGTTGTTTCTCCTTTTTGTCACCTTCAACAATGGGACATTCATAAACGAACTTGCTGAACCGTATAACGTTTTGCTCATAAAACAGAAAAAAATACTTAATATTAGTATGCGACCAAAAATCCTTCGTTTTCAGTCCCTCAGTTATAAGGGGCTCGACATGAGTAACTTGAACATAAGCTATGTCAGGATCAACTTTCGACATATCAAGCTAAAAATCATGTAACATACTATTTCTGTTGACTCAGATAGTTTCACCTCGTTCTCTGGTTCAACTTGAACCTTTTCGAGACCCAAAACCAATCTACAGTACTCGTTGAAACGTAAGGATACTTCCGCAAGAGAAGTAAGTCCAGCTTCACGATAAATCCATTCGGTATCATGGTCTGATCTGCAAGAGAATGGGATGGAGAGTAAAAGAGAAAAACTCTCTTACTCGAACTGACGTTGTCCATAGAAACGGACCCTAAAATATGAACCAAGATGGCGTTTGCCGCTTGTTTTAACTTCAGCAGCTCGACTATATATTTGTTGTAGCTCTGCATAAACGCTTACCAAGGCCTACAAAGTTCAAATTGAAACTCAAATGAATACACTCTAAATACATTGAAGTTATTGCGTTTTTCGAAAATCGGAACTAAAACACGATAAAGCGGACCGATGGCTTCATAACGCTCTGCGAGAGTTAATGCTTGAGCTGTTTTCTCGATTTTCGATGCAAGATTCTCCTGAATATGTATGTTGAATCAGTCCACTCTTTATGAATGATACCACAGTGAAGCCTGCAGATTGAACATTCCTCTCTTTCTCCCGAGACTTCTCAGTCTCTGCAACTTCAACACTAATCCAATTGAAAAGATTCCAGTCAAAATCAATTTCACCTGAGAATAATTTGTAAAAATATGGAAGACAGTAGATTACCAGAATCCATTAGCTCTTTGGCCATAATAGCCACAGAATGCGCGTGACAGACTGCAGCCTCAGAAAACCAACGATCTTTAACAGTAATCAGATGAATATACATTCAAAAAAGAATACCTGCGGTATGCGCTTCCGCTAATGTGTCAAACCAAGCACTGCGTAGGGCTGCTGAGCCTCTATAACTGTCAGCTAACTGAATGTGAAGATCAGCCAAACGAATCTAGAAAGAAAAAAAATTAATGACACAAGACGTTGCATGTAACTTGGTCGTTAGAAGCATCTTTCAAAGCAACAGTGGCAGTCATCACACCTCTCAGTTGTTTAATTAGATCCTTAAACAAATTTATATTAAATTGGAATATAAGGAAAAAAATTACAAAAACGGCTTTTTCGAATACTGTTATCTTTCTTGAGTCGACGCTAACTAAACTTTCGAGGGCCGTTAATCCTTTTTCAAAACGACCACTCGAGGAAAGACTTGTTTTGGCTCCAAGTAATCGAGCTAATGCTACACCGGTCTGTGCGCCTGGACGTCCAAGACGTTCTGCAGCAGTCAAGGGACGAACTTCGGTAGCTTGAGAATGTGGAAGAACACTCAAAGCCATTGCTTGATTTGCTTAAAAAACATTCATCAATAGAGTTAGAGGGAATTTATTAACCTATTTGAACTTGTGCTGTTTCATAACCATTCCTCAAAATTAACTGAAGAAGAGCTGCAGCAGCGCTCTGAATAGTTGATAACCGGCTTGCCATTTGAAGCAGAACTCGTTCGATCAAGCTGGATAACGCATCCAATGAACTCCCTTCGAACAAACGAGATCGAAACTATATTAAATTTAAGAAAAAAGTACTCAATGTTTCATACTTGGTTAACGAAAAGCGCAATTGCAGCTATTGCATGTAATCGTACTGACTCCGGCCAATGGTCCTCCAGGAGAGCCAAGTGCATCGAGAGAAGATTACAAAACAACTCTTCCTCATGAGGAAAACTCTTATTTTTGCGAGACTGAAAAAATGATGATCATCCAGTTTCGCTAGCTAGTTTTACCGCTAACTGCTGTGAGAGACTCTGAACAGCATCAAGGACTATGAGAGCTGATTCTTGGCATAAATTCAACAACTGCAACACACCGAAAGGAAGTGGGGCTGAATTTTCTTCTTCTATTCGAACTTAACATAATTTTGTATGTTTCAAACAGGAAGAATCAAACTACTTTGATCTGATACAGAGCTTCCGTTGAGATCGACACTAGGCAATCGAGATGAGGATGGAGGAAGCAAATGAATCGTTTTTGAAGTGCAACGGATACTGTAAGAATGTATACGCGGGTCAATGGAATGCAATGATTAATAAACTCTCTGCAGGTGGATTCCAAGGCTTCCTCTTTCCCTCTATATTGGAAAACTGTTAGAGCTATTCGCAATAATGCAATAATTTGTTGAGCCCTGGCAGCCTCATTATCAGACCATACAGCACCGAGAATTCTTTTTGGTAATCGATAGATCACCCAAAGAACACAAATAAGAATATCTTGAACTTCCTCCTGAAACAGCTCTGATAGCATCAATAAATAAATTTCTCTATCTAACTTGATCTAACTTTTCAGCTAGTGGTGTTGTTGGACAGTTGAAAGCTCCTGTTGCTGTGCGGAAAGGTTCAGTCATCTGTAACGTTTTCCTGTCTAGTGATCTCCATTTATTAGTAGCTCGAAGACCTGTGATGAACATGAGTAAAAAAAAACCGAAATTCTCACCAGTCGTAGAAGGTTCTGGAGTTTCAGCGATAGCAGCTTGCAGTTCATGTATGTTGTCTATGGCAAAACGCAAGAGCGGAATATACAAGGTTGCTATTCGTCTTTGGATATTCTTAACTCAAGGTTTTTCAATATTACATACATATAACTATACCATATCAGAGTAGCGTTTATCGTATGTATGCTTTGCAAGTAAGTTTCGTAGAATGATTATTGGTTTTTTTCGATGCTCGCGAGGTTCGCGTAAACAAGCATGAAGCTCCTGAAAATATGAAAAGTAAGAAAACTTCACCTAGAACTAAGTAGCCTGAAAAAGCAATCCAACAGGGAAATGACGGGATGAATAGTTTTTGCTCAGCCACCATTCATCAGCACAACAAGAATCTATTGGAAAAAAAGTATAAGAACAAATGTGAAAAGGCTCACATCTATCGCTCTCACTCGCCTCAGCTAATGACGGTGATTGGAATACCTGATGGAAAAAGCGTGAAAGAAATCCTGTACCATTGGCTAGAAAGAGAAAATAGACAAGTAGTAAGGTACATGAACACCTGTATTAGTGACAGATGTATTTTCTGATTGTATTCCCTGGTAATGCATTCTCTGAATTTGATTTTTTCCATCCAAGAGAACAGGCAGACATAATGGAAGCCAGTGTTCGTGCTGAGTGAGGATGGTGAGGAAATCGTTTTTGTACTCTCGTAAGATCTTTAACGCAATTGTTAATAGAAAAAAAGTTCGGCGAAATACTTTCGACTCGTGATCATCTAAGCGTTGCACAGCGAAATGAAACCATTTAAACACAATCCCACGATCTAAGAAACTCAAAGAGCACTAAAATTCTCATTTTAACCTTCGAACCTCTGAAGTAAACTCACCCTCATGAAATAAGCCACAGCTGTGTTCGCTGATCGACATTCTTCTGGGATCTCTTTATGTTTCACAATGATATGAGGAATAACAACTTCGAACAGCGAGGTCATTTGTTCCATCAAATCTGACGAAAAGCGGTCTCTTCGCGTTGTCTGAGCAAAGTCTTTTTAGTAGTATTACATAAGTGCATACTCTACCTTATAAAGAGACTTATGAACAACAACTTGAGCGATGCTCTTTATACAGACGTCGAAGAAAAACCATAACTGCCTGAATATAGCTGCCAATTCATCTAGGTTTCCTTGGACTTGCCGAAGCTAAAATGTTGAGCGTACTTAGATAATCAAGTTGAAGCCAAACCAAATCCGGAAGATATTTACATATAGCAATATGGGTAGGTTCCTCATTTTCTTTTTCATCAGTTGTCGAAAAATGCAATCTTACAAAGTTACGCAGTAAATTTATACGATCTGATGAGGTTCGATCACATATTGATACCAGTGCGCTGAATAGGATCTTTTGTTTGATATCGAATCGGGTAGTTACCTTAAGGTACTTATTGCCAGCTGGTCAGTGGGTGCTTTAGACAAAAGAGACAATAGTCTCGCTAATATTATGTGAAGAAAAGGCAACAACTTTTCGATCGGAACATCACACAGCCCCTGAAAGTAAGATTGAAACAATTTTGACATTAGAACTTGAATTTATTCGTTAGTATTGAAACGCAGACTGCAAACATAGTTAGTTGAGACCAAGTTTAGGATACCCACCTGAGTTCGTTTAACTAAATCAAAAACGCAAGGATCATTATCTTCAACAGATGAAGAACGCGCGAGAGGAGAGCATGAACGAGCTGGATCAGAACCACCAGAAGGAGATGAAGATTTAGATACACGAGACTGAACATAGGCAATAGACAAACATAATGTTAACATATAATGCATCAAAAAACAACAAACCTGCGATAAATCAGCTGCATCTCCAGAGACCTTTTTGCTGTCTAGTCTTTGGCAAGCCTTAAATAATTAATAACTCTAAATTATATTCGTAGTTATACTTGAAAAAAGGAGTGCAGCTTGACTTCAGTAGTAAAGGCGGAAGACACCATACGTAATCGGAAACGAAAAAGAGGCTTTTGATCTACCCATCGAACATCAGCTATCTCATCCTTCAGAGAATGATTAGGAATGGCTGGCAAAATGCACAGATATACTCACTCCTTTTCCTAGCCCTAGAGGCTTGCTACGTAGATAGTTCGGTGGTAAATCAACAGCTACAGGTAGAGCAAACTCTTGTTCATCGTTTTCCAGCACAAGCCTATCTTTTCGCCAAACAAGAGGGAGCCAGGAATAACCAACAGGAATTTCAGTAGACTTATAATACAGCTCCAAATTACATTTCATAGACAATATACCTCTGGTGATTTTGCCGATGTTTGTCCCGCTACAGACACATGAAAGAACGAGAACAAGAGATGATCATGCTGAGTGAAATGTAGAGGTAAACGTAATTTCAATTCATCCCCTGACAAATACATGGGTTGAAATATTGTTGAAAATTATACCAAAAGACGGATTTTGCTGATGATGTTGTACACCACATGTCATGGAAGACACATAAGGCCCGCGATTCGATAGCCTATCCATTAAACACTGAAAAGAGTAAAAGCTTGAAGAGCGATTCTCACATTATGTTACCGCTGATTCTTTAGGAGTGTCTCCACCTATGAAGCGGACAGTGCATGCAATATTCCTGGCTTTAGAGAAGATTTTTTGAGCATCGTATCTATGAAACGAAATTCGAAGCAAGTATGTAATACAGAACTCACTTTAGACTCAGAGGATAAATATACAAAAGGTTAACAAGTTCACAATGAGGATCCGCAGCAATATCACCAAAAGATTGAAGCTCAAACATAGGGGGTACAGGACTATCTTTTGGACTTGTCCAAGGACGTAATGGGAACCAAGAAGGGTTTAAACGGACTGGAGAACGGTTTCACGAAAATTCAGAAAAAAGAAAACTTACATGGTATTTCACTCAAGTTAGACGAAAGATCAATTTTCAAAGTAAGAGTACCATTCGGTATCGCAAGTTTCCCTGCTTTTTCAAATCTTAAAGAGAACAATAATACGAACATTGAAAGCAACATACTTGATGAAATCATTCAAATGCTTATATACATCAGTTTCTACAAACTTATTGTTTTCGCATCTATAAAGCTGGATACTATTAAAATCTTTTGAAGAGTTTTCTCCTCTCAGTTCGGGAAACACCGGTCTGAAAGTTTAAATGTTGATATGCCGTGTCCACACGGTCAGGTTAAAACCTTGCTCCCCAAGCGAAACGTTGCCTATATCCTGATAACCGTAGAGTTGAAGAATGAATCACCTTTTGCAGCTTGTTTACCGCTTTCGGATCCACTGAAGACCTGGAAATTGAAGGAAGGTCAGTTTCATACAGAAATCAACGCATATAGGGTTTACTTCATATAGAGCTCCCCAACAGTATCTGCAGACAACATTCGATCAACTTTGCAAACTACCCAAATGTCTTTATTAGGTTTCGCTACAGTGCACAGCATCTGAATAAGAATTGTAGATGAAAATTTTAAATTGATAATAACCTGATTGGCAAGTTTGCTACACAATAAAGACTTTGAAACTCCATTTATTTCCGTAGTGTCCGAAGCAGTAACTGAATCTTCCCCGCTGAAGTCTATATGAAACTCTTCAGAGATTCGTCGCGAAGAGTTTGCATCGAATAAGAACATTGAAACAAAAAAGGGCTCTATCTGGAAAAGTATATTGTGAATCAACTTATATATCTTGGCAACCTGTTGCAACACATTATTTCCTGTTGGGAGCTTGAGTTCTAATTTTTTGAACTCAATCATGAAACGAATAGCATTTCCGATATTAGTAAGGGTTGATCTCCTTCGCCTTGATGTTTTCAGCGTAGGATTGGCTGTTGAAGTTCCTCTACCACGAGATAACAAACAGGACTGTTCGCCTTTAGGCTCCATCAGCGGCTGAAAAAAAAGCAACATTATACTTATAACATAATAAAATTTCCTATCTCACCCCAAGTCGGTAATAAACGGAAAATAGATTTCTTCGGTCAACTATGGGAGGTTGAAGAGCTCTCGCAGCTGAGTTACGGCCGCGCCATATATTGACCTCTTTAGCTGAAAAGTAGCGAATTCAGAAAATAAACGGATTCACACAAACATCCAGCACTATCTTCACTTCCTATGCTTTCAGTATCTATATTAGAATCGTTCAAACTCTTTCCAGACTTGTCAAGCTGCTCAGAGCAAGAAGACATAGTGTCACCTAATAAAAAACAGTGAAAAATGGGCTGCTCAATCAAACTAACCTTTATTAGCCAAAGCGATTGCACGGTTCAAATGTAACAACCAAGAAGAAAGCTCGTCAGAATCATCGCTAGCAATTATAAGGGGTTTCTGCTCATTCTTCTCATTTCCGTCTGGACATGGTTCGATCTTCGAAGAAAATGAGTAATAAAAACAATTAAAAAAGATAGTACTTGTAGAACAGATTTTCCCTTTTTCATTGATTTCAGCTGCGCAGAGTTCACTTTCATAGCGGCTTGTTTAGGGGACTCATTCGCAGTTTTTCTTGTCTCTATCACTATATCTCCTCCGGGTTCCCTACGTAGAACGCAATACCTTTTTTTTATAGACTAATAATGAAGAAATTAAGAAATTGATAAAGAGATGTGGAGCAGTACCTTCAAATTGTCTAACAGGCTTGACTCGTTTTTAACAATCATAACATATCCTTCCTTAACAACATCTGTGAGATAAAAGCCTTCCATTGCCTGAACTGTTATTTCAAAAACAATGCAAAAAAATAATACACACAGCTCTTTCTTCTTCCAAAGCCATATCAGATTCGAACACCAAACTTGATAAAGAAACTTCATTTTCAATAGACGATCTAGAGCAAACTTAAATTCATCAGAAAAAATCAGCAAAATTCACTCACCCTAATATCATTTTGTTATAATCTCCTACAAACTTATTATAATTAAACGTTATTGTTTTATAAGGCGAAGTGTACAACTTAACAGCTTCTTTCGTGAGTAGCCATTTAGCATTTGAAGCATCCTCAGGCGAAATAGGCGATATTACAGTAGATTGATCAGGTTCTACTAGTGTTTCCTATAGTAAAGTAATTCCTATTTTCTTGTCTCCTTTTTCGACATACCTGCACATCATCACGAGGAAAAAGCAAAATTTCTCGTTGTGGATCATTCTCCAGTTGAATTGTGCGTTCAGATACAAACTTCTCATAATCTAATGGTTCTGATATCGGTGATGTTCTCTGCAGTCATACGGTATTGATGACAACATAATTAGAAACATCGGTTACCGTTGGGTTCTGCGTAGAAATTGCGTTTCGAACAGCTTCTCTAGCTTCACGAGCAACACCAGGTTTTCCGACAGCAGCAGTGAATCTGTAAAACTAATATAACAAGAGTTCGTTCCATTAGCAAACCTATGGCTGGTGCGTTTCAAAGATAGAATAGGCATATATACATCAAAAAGTGCGCTTTATATCAAACTATGTTTTGTGAAATAGAATAAGCGAAAGGGACGCGTAGTTGAAATGAAAAATCAAAACCACATGCACATAATAGATATATGACGCACTATTGAAGCATTTCAATAAAGCTACTCACTTTCTCAGCTGAGAGGAATTTGTTCTAATTGATGTGATGCTTTCAGGTACAAGAGTGGAAGCATTACTGGAGTTACCCGAAACGATCGAACGACGATCGTCCGCTGTTGTGCTTCCTCTAGACGAGACAAACGCTCGCATGTGTTTTAGATTGAGCTTATAGAATACACATTAATCTGAAAATTGTCAAATATAGTACTAACTTTCAACAGCCAAATATGAAAAAATCATATTCAATCTTCTAGCTCAGAGAGAAACAAATCATTTCAAATACAATCATCTTGAACTACATAGCTGAGAAATACTCGATAATAGTGCAGGAACATGCCTCAACTTTCTAAATAAGTTTCTGCACGTTGTCGTGTGAGCGAAAATAGTCTCAAGCCATCGTTATGCCCCTCTACCCTCTCTTTCATTCTCTCTGTTTTTAGTCTCTGGGGGGAGCATAAGCTTTGTATGAATAATTAATTAATCGTATTGAACCTAAAGAAATTACTCGAAAAAAGTGTAATGACTCTTAATCAAAAGAACTTTATTTCTTATAAAGGGCGTTTCTGGCTAAAACAGCTTTTGAACACTCTTTTTAACAAAAAAAAACCTGGAACGTCCACTCTCTTCGATTTCAAATAAAAAAATGACGTAGCGTCCATGTCACTGTACGCCCTTAGTTCAATTTGAATGATCTATGCCAATAATATATTTCTAATCACTCTTAAGAATTGACTTGAAGTATTAGAACTTTTTCATTTTATGATAATTTGAGAGGAAGACATGTCCCAAGGATATGTTAGACAATGTGTTTTTTTCAATGGACTTCCGGGATCCTGTCGTTACAATGAACGTTGTGCTTTTTCACATGATCTCACCATTCACATCAACTCGTGAGCTTTATTTATTTGGTTGTCCTCATCAATTTTTTTTTTAGAAAATTCAAATATGTAGCGCCAAACATTAGTCACACAAGAACAGTTGTTTCGGGAACTGATCCGAAAATAATTAAGGAACAGACAACTACTGAGCAATACCCGTATGTATCGTTTTCGTTAGCTTTCTTGTTTGAGCTATTTTTAATTTTTTTTACTAGAAATAGTGATTTAGCGAGCAGACAGAACAGAAAGAAGTGAAAACGATGTATGACACATACAGCACAGGCTCAGAACTGCAACCTTTAGACAGAGAAGCATACTTGTCCAAGAAGTTCACATTGGGTCGTATTCCCTTTTTACCGCCAACTTCTGATCTCGCTTGAAAGTTCAATTCCTTGTTTTATATCATTTATTAAAGATAAAAATCATTCAATTGTGTCATATTCGTGTAATTTCACAACTTCTAAGTTTTCCGCTAATGATTGTACAGCCATATTCACAGCTTCATCTCTGAGATCAGCATATAGTGATGAAGATCTGTAAATGAGTTCTGAGAAAGAAAAAACTAAGCGTTTTTACAAATATCTTTCACCGAAACTAGGCAGTGCTGTTACAATGATTTCATCTCTATATTCCTCTCGCGCAGCGAGTTGTAAAGCAGCACATACATTTGCACCAGAAGAAATTCCTGTAATCTCGTTTCTGAAAGTAAGCCGAAAGATCCAAACCACAAAGTAATCCCTCCTCGTAGGCGAGTCGTTTGGCCATGGTGATAGCTTCTTCAGAACTCACTCCAATCGCTTCATCAATCAAATTTAAATCTAGGATTGAAGGAATAAACCCAGCTCCAAGCCCTATAAAATTTTTCTCATGGGAGTCAAATGTGCAGATCAACCTTGAATCTTGTGGGACCCAGCTTGTCCCCCCACTAACACGCGGCTCTCTTCAGGCTCAACAGCAATCATTTTTACACTTGGATTTTTTTCTTTCAAGTACTTTGCTACTCCTGTAAGTGTTCCTCCAGTACCAATTCCAAAAACACAAGCTTTAACCTGAGCAGAAGATAAAAAAACAATAAATTATTTGTCGAACTTTGCCTTGTGTTTGATCCCAAATTTCGGGACCCGTTGTTCGGTAATGAATTTCAGGGTTTGCAAGATTATCAAACTGAAACAATGTAAAGAAGTTAAGAACGATATGTATGCACTTACCTGAGCTAAAATTATGCTATTAGGAACACTCTGTTGCAGCTCGTAGGCTCGTTCTATAGCTCCCTTCATTCCTTTGGCTGGATCAGTCAAAATTACCTCAGCTCCGTAAGCTTTCAGTAGAACCCTCTACATCAATCATATACATATATTAATTGGAAGGAGTTCTTTGACTACCCTCTCCACACTCATACTAGCGGGCATAGTTATGATCAATTTGTAGCCCTTGACGGCAGCCACTACAGCCAACGCTATTCCCGTATTACCAGATGTTGGTTCTATTAGAGTACTTACATCAGGTTTTATCTAAAACTTGTTAATACATTTTTCAGGAAGTATGAAAGAAATCGGTACCCTTCCTTCAGCTTCAGCCTGAGCAACCATTGCATATCCTATTCGATCTTTAACCGAACACCCAGGTGAGTAAAACTCTACTTTACAAGCTGCATAGCATAATGTATGAAAAAAGGAATTGATGATGCTTATCTTACCTACTTTTCCAGGTAATCCTTCAGTAAGCTTGTTTATGTAAACCATCGGAGTGTTACCAATGAGAGCCGAAGCATCTGGGGCAATTGAATTACGTGGATCCATCATATTCTAAGGAAATGGCCAATAAATCTCAATGTAAACTAAGAGTTTAGGTGCTTAAAGTGAAGTTCGAGAGAAAAAAAGGTGAAAATAAGTGCAAAAAGACCGAGCGAGAGAGATAGAAATAAAAGACGCGAGTAAGCAATGGTTCACACTATGTTTCATTATAAAAAAATCAACAGAAACTTTGACAGATTAGAAAAAATATATTGAAGCTTCGTGAACCTGCGTCGTAAACAGGTGTTACGAGATATCTCGAGATATCTGCCCTATTGACAAAAGTGTTGTCAGCAGAGCATTGGAACGAAAAAATAGCCAACAAGTCAGCTCAGTATAAGCTCAATTGCTTCCAATTTTCTAAGCTTTGATTTGAACCCTTATATGTAAACTTATCGAGCAAGACTTATAAAACAAATTACGCCTAAGTAATTCAGCAAAAACCTGAACAGGTTTTATGAGAACAACTACCGGAAATCGTAGAAAAAGTACGGGCGCCGGCCATTTTAATGCGTGAAATGCTAGGTGATAACATATTAGCCGTAAGAATATTCAAAGATGGTGAGAATAACGATCATAACGGTTTGTATGCATTTTTATAATGAACAGACTTATTTGTGATGTTTGATTTTATGAATCGGCACGTACGCCTCTTGTCAAAGTTATCAATTCTACACGTACGCAGGTATAAGGATGAGAATGATCAAGACGGATTTTTAAAGTATGCTTTCCTAATATAGATAGTTCATTAGTTAGCTGTGTTAGATTACTAACTTTCACTGAAAACGGTGTTTTGCAATGTCATCTAGAGAAGCAGCGCAGATGAATCTAGACTTCAGTCACCCGTATTAAAACAAGCTCAAGGTGTCGAAGCGGTTGCATATTTGAAATATTTCTGAAGCTTCAGTTATAATTTTTTCAAGAAATTATTGAATGTGTACTACTGCTAAAACTGCTTTATAAATAGAACAAGAAATTAGTGATCATTAAAACTGATGAAGAACAAATCAACTGAATGAAGTTTTCAGTGTCTACAAGTATAAAGTTGATAATAAAGTTCAAAATTTTACGAAAAAGTTAGAGCAAACTGTACTGAACTCATTGAGTTTGAATAGGCTGGTGTTATAACTGTTGATATTCGATTAATACGAAAAAGGAACACACTTCATTTGCTGTAGTTTTACAACTTCGAAAGGAACAACACAGACCCGGTCGATGTTTCTTGTTAGAATTCTTCTGTTCATGGCAATTGTTAAAGTCAGACAATCCTAAATGGAAAATTATTGATTTTCATTTATCAACATCACTTACTTCAAGTACTGTTTATCATTATTCCGCTGAAGAGAGTTAAGCTTCATTTACAGAGCGTAATGTCGAGTTAAAAACGGTTTCTTTTATATATTTCCAAAGCTTTTCCAATGTAACCAGAAATTGGAAACAAACGTGACACTTCACGTGACCCGCTTAGTAGACGTCACTTCTAGTTTTCGACACGTACAGAGCGGTTGTTATATTTCCAAAAGGGACCAATGCAGGGCAAGAAAAGTTGGGAAAATTATTCTAGAGGCAGAGTTTTGTCTCAAAATTCGAAAGCAATTGATTGCTCAGACATTTTATATAAACCAGTAACACTACAACAACTAACGTGCCTTGCAAAAAGTGAAAAAAAAAAGAATCGAATGAATCAGTCTAAAAAGTGCTGTCACAATTAATGCAATGCGTCTTTGCAGTTTTTGAAAGCTTGAATTCAGAATAATATAGCCCAATTGTTTATCATGTTCGGTAATATCTCTCTGCTGTCCCCGAAGAGGAATATTTCAAACATTCGCTGTTATCACAATTTTTTTTAAAAGTATATCCTACGAAGAGCAGGTCTACTGATCCCACGTAAAAGTACCAATTGATTTTCGCGAGCAAATGTACAGTACGGAATTTGCCATATATTTTGCCAAACTTCAAACTTTGAAACTTGAGTCGCAAGAACTCTTTGACAACCTCAGATGAAGAATGATCAATTGCATGAGTATTGAAATAAAATAATGAAAGGTGATTAATGATGCGGAATGTGACCACGTTGTTGAGTTATGGTGTTGAAAACAAACGAAAGTGCAATCAATAATGCATCATTCACAAAGTAAATTTTTAAAGAGACGTCTTGTTTAGTACGCAAATAACTCAACTTTACTAGACAAGTGTTACGAATAGACCTTACCAAGTTCACGCAACCTGTTCGGTGGGATTAGAATGTTTCTTAAAAACTACAATAGAGAAGAAATTCATGATTATTCGTAACATATTCCTGAAAAGTAGTAGAAAAAACAGATTAAAAATATTTAAATTAGTTAAAACAGGGAGATTCATACTACCAATGTCAAATTTTCATGAAATTATGCAATAAAAATCTGAATATTTGGCCCGTTTTCGGGCTATTTACATGTGGTACAGTGGACAGAAAGGTCTTTACTGATAAAATCGCTCTCATCATCAAAAATTGTTCGACAGTTGTACAAAATGTCTAATATGGACACAGCTCGCGTCGTTAGTTTTCCAGTAGAAGTAATCTTCGATATGATTATCCTATAAATTATTTTATCATTTGAAGATAGACTTTGAAGAGAAGAGTGTGCAAGGCAACAGCGAAACCAAAGATGAAAGAGAAGAAGCTATTGTTATGGCCGGTGGACTGACCAGAGCCCCCATGAATCAGGTAAGCTACTTTAATCAATTAGTTTTCTTTTCATTTCCGCTTTTCTAGGATGAGTTTGATAAAAAATTCTGTTACAATAATCCGGAGCAAGATTCCATCTACCGGAAAAGAATTTCTAAATTCTTCAAAAAGTATAGAATTAGCTGAAACGATAGTTTCGTATTCCATCTACGCATTAAGGTATTATGAACCTTGTACTTCTTGGATATCTTTCAAATATTCGTTCCTGTCTTTCTTTCCTATTTTCGAATGGCTACCGCGTTATAGCTGGAAAGAAGATTTACTGTACGATTTCGTAGGTGGTATCACTGTTGGTGTCATGCATGTCCCACAAGGTGGGCGAAGGTTTGAATGCCCGGATTCAATGTTACTTCCAGGAATAGCTTACAGTTCATTAGCAAAACAAGAAGCTGTTTCCGGCTTGTACACGTCTTTTTTCTCTCCTATTTTGTACATGATTTTCGGAACTTCCAGACATGTTTCAATGGGTTTCTCAAGGTTTCTGAAGATAACATAACCATTCATTAAGGATCCTTTGCCATTGTCTCTCTGATGACTGGATTAACAGTAGAAAGAATGACGAACTCCTTATCAGTTAACCTGAAAACACCATTAGGTAGATCTGAATCTTTCTATTTCAGACTCCAGAGGAACCTCTAGAGTATTTTCCTACAGCTAACGAAGTGTCAACTGCTCTGACGCTGCTTGTGGGATTGATGCAAGTGAATGATTTCGTAGACTTAAACATAAACGAAAAAATCGGATGATCAAACTGATTTTTTGCTCTTGTTAGCCCCTCATAGATTAACCAGTTTTAATCTGTCCAGTCAGTGCGATCATATTGAAATTTTTATGTCTCACGTCATTTGAATGCTACTGAAAAGAAAAGTAAACAAAACAATTCATGAAAACTTGAAACAAATCTTTAAACTTACGTAGACATTTATAGGTTTTGATGGGCTTTTGCCAGCTCTCATTCATGATGTCATACTTCTCGGACCAGGTCATAGCCGGCTTCACTACAGGAGCTTCTTTTCACGTCCTCATTTCACAGTTGAAAGGTGCTTTCGGATTGGGGAAGCTTCCAAAACGTCAAGGTCCAGGCAACTTACTGTTTGTGAGTGATAAAAATACACAATCCATATCAGTCTGAAATTATTCAGAAGTTATACGACATTTTAATGAAAATTTCTTCAACAAATCTGGTAACGCTGGGAATAACTACGTCAACCATGGCTCTATTGGTGGTTGGGAAAGATTATATAAATCCTTGGATCATGAAGAAAATAAAAAAGGACTTACCTGTTCCTTTTGAACTAGTGGCTGTATTACAAATTCCAAGTGTTTTCAAACCGTTACGACAACTGTTTACAGGTTATTCTCGGGACAGTGTTCGTAGGACTTTTCAATCTTCATGAGAATTATAGAGTAGCTGTAGTTAAAACTATTCCTACAGGGTTATTAGAGAACTACTGAAAAATTGTTTGAAAAAAACTTTATTACAGGATACCTGTGCCAAGTGTACCAAACCTATCACTTTTTCCTAGTTTGATTCCTGATGCAACTGCTATTGCTATTGTTACAGTTGCAATACATATATCACTAGCAAAAATGTTTGCAAAGAAGAAGAAATATAATGTTGATCCTGGACAAGTATAAATTATGACCAATAATGAAACTATTTGCATCATTTTTAGGAGCTGTGGGCTCTTGGGTTCTCTTCAGTTGGCAGTAGCTTTATGCCAGTCTATCCATCTGGGGATTCACTTGGCAGAACTTTGGTCAATGTTTCAGCTGGAACTAGAACACAGGTTCCCAAACTTGAAATTCAGAAAACAATCAAATTCAGTTGTCCACAATATTCTCTTCGGTCCTCTTAGTATCTGTCATCGTTTACTTCGGCAAATGGTTGGAAACATTACCCATGGTCAGTTTCAAAAAAATATAGCATTCGATGAATATATATATACAGGCAGTCCTATCAGGCATTATCATAGTTGCTTTACGTGGAATGGCAAGAAAGTTTAAAGACTTACCTACCCTATGGCCTTTATCTAAAATAGACTTTGTGTGTGATTGCAAAGCAAGAATAACTAACCTGAGCACTTTTTAGAGCATCTGGATAGTCTCATTCGTAGCTACAGTTTGCATTGACGTTACAGAAGGACTGGCCATTTCAATTCTTTACGCATTGTTCACCACAATTATGAGAGAACAATGGTGATAAATGATATTAAATTTACACTAGGTTGTGGATTTCAGGCCTCGCTGGCACTTACTTGGAAACGTCAGTGGAACAACTGACTATCGAGATTCTGAAAGATATCAAGACGTTTTTTTCGTGAAAGTTAGCATATTGAACTTTATCTGGAGACTCACTTTTTTCAGGGTATATGTATCTTCCGTTTTGATTCTCCTCTACTTTTCACAAATGTCGAAAGGTATATTCGTTTAGTTCATATGGAAAAAGACAACCAAACTTAGGTTTAAAAAAACCGTAGAAAAAGCTTATAAAGAATGGGAAAGATCTCATGAATTTTATATTCTTCGAAGAGAAAGATCTCAAATATTCCTTGATCCATCAGTTCTGGAACACGAAATTACACAGACGGTTAGTTTTCAGCGTTATTGGTCTAATGCGATACTATTAAGACTAATGATAGCAGTAGTATAATGTTGTCCCGACATTTCATAATAGATTGTTCTGGATTTACGTTCGTGGACTGCATGGGCGTTAGCTCGTTGAAAGAGGTCTGCGTAGAAACGATAGTATGTAGAGCTCTGTTTAGGTTTTTGCGGATATGAGAGCCAAAGGAATCTTGGTATATTTCGCAGCAGCTAAAGGTTATTTTTTCATTACATCATCTACCAAATTGAACTCATATTGAAGCTCCTGTACGAGATCTGTTTGAATCTAGCGGGTTCTTTAGCTTTGTAACCAAGGATAACTTCTACCCTACGATTCGTGATGCAGTCGCCATTGCCCGCAGAAGACAATTAGTGTAAGATTAATTTTAAATAATGAAATCAAAGCACTTCTTGAAGTAAGGGACACTTCGAAGCGTTGTACACTCCAGAACACGATCGTTTGTCAGAAATTATCAGCTCTCATCCAATGGACTAAATTAATATTAAATAACTATTTTCTTCATAGAAAGAAATGCAATATTTTCTTTGTTTCTCAAACAAAAAAATAATAAAAATAATTTGGATAAACTTTCTTGAGATCACATTAAAAGCATCAACAATGTATATTGAAAAATAGAAAAAAAACTATAAAAAGGGAGAACAGTTGTCAGACCAGTTTGGAAAAAATGAAACCTAAGGTTCGGGGAATGGGAGTTGTCCAAATGACAAGACAAACGTTTTTTAAATGCTCTCCCAGTAGAAATGTTAAATGACCGGCATTCATGAATTGAGGTACATAAATTGGAAAGTAATACGAGTTTCAAAAAAAAGAAGAAAATAATCGTATCAAAGGATTAGACTGTTATTATGATCACCACCGTGATGTCCGTTTTCCATCAATCTGAGAAGCAGAACTTCAGAACAAACTATTTAAGAAAAAACTCACAATAATGGCATTTTCTTAGGAATGTTTGTGCTTAGTCGCACAGTAGGACTATCTCCAGTAGTTATAGGGGAAGTTTGTCTTCGGCAACCTATGAGACCGAGAAAGGCTTCTCTATATTCCGATGAACATAGAGCATATAAATAAAAATTGTAAAGATAGCTGAAAAAAACAATTATAACACTCTGTATTTGGGGGTCAAATAAAATTGTTTTGACTTGGATATTAAAACCAAAGAACAAACCTTGTTACTTGTAATAAATTACTGGTAGCTTTGAATGTTTGCCAGAAAAGATCATTATCTTCAGCTCTACGAACAAACAGGGACAGAAAAGATGCAGGAAGATTGCAAAGCACAAAAGTTGTTGATGTCACCAGAAGTAGCGCTGATATCCTACTTCGATCTTCCCGACTATTTCTACCCTGACGAGCTTTTAAGGAACGTCTGAAGGTAATTCATACTCTAAGGTTTGTTTGAGAATATTTCTTTACCGTAACTGTTTCTTCTCCAATTGGTGTAAGGAACGTATCATTGCAGCGTTTAGTATAACTAATAAAACTACGGGGCCCCAGCGTGAAGCCAGCTGAAAAAGAATACTAATGAGCATTTTGATTACATTCTTTTTTGGAATTTTGTTTTTAAAACTCATTTTCACACCCACACGACGGAAGTTCAGCAAATTGTTTGCTAAGCAAAAATTTTAAAATCTGAAAAACTAGGCCTAAATGGAATGCAACCGGTCTATGTTCAAAAACTGATAAAATGACGGTCGTAATGACGCACTTATTCTAATTTCCTCAACATTAGGCTCCTCCCCTCCCACCTCCTCATTTTTCTTTGTCGAATCGAGCATGTCAACTCTCATAAAAATGAAACATCACCTCTCTAAAGAGCAAATAAACCTGAAAAGGTAAACCATCCTCCACGTCATGATTTCTAACAATCTCAAAATGCAATCTGCATCAAATCATCATTATATGAAAGAAAGTGTTCCCAAACCTCAGAGATTCATCCTTTGACGGAACTAATTCTTTCTGACATATCGAAGGAACATATATCAGAAAAGCCAGGAAATATAGCATGGCAATTACTTTTTTAGTTCTTCGTTTACTGTCCGAAGTATTGAAAAACTGTATAGGATGGCAAATAGATAAATAACGATCGACAGTCATAGCGACTATGCAGAATGCACTATAAATCAAGTAGATAAACATTTTATATATGAAAGAGTCATACCTAGCTGCTATAAGAGCATTGATAATTGGCAACTCTAAATGAGCATGATACAACATTTCAACTCTAGATCTCGTATTAATGAGATCGGCATGACGTAACAAAAACGGGATAAACGATATTATGGATAGTATATCAGCAATAGCAGAAGCCTGAGAATATGATTTTGATAAACTACTTTCTATTGAACTGACTTTGAGATACAGAAATCCTCCAGATGGTAACTGCAGTAGGGTACAAACGTTCAAGCACTGATTGATCATTCCTATAAACATAAACGGTGATTCAAAATGAAAACGTTAATAAAGCTTATATTCACTCACCAATCGTAAGTACAATAGGCATAACGACTACATGAGCCACATATTCCACTTCTGCCATTGAAGTATTAGAATACAAAGCACTAGAAGGGATGGACGATGAGTCCAGAGGACTAAAGTCGCCCACCGAGGTTACAGAAAGTAATCTTAAAAAATACGGTGGTGAGGAGAACTCGAAACTCAAAAGTAATTGATCTAAACAAGAAAAAGGGGAAAAAATACGTTGGTACCAACTCAGCAAAGTTTTATAAAACAGTCTTACATGTGAAATGTGGAGTTATAAATAGGAATGCAACAAGAAACGACTTTAATAATAATACTTTTGATACGTTATAAGCACCGAGTAGAGATAAATTTGAGTTATATACTGTTGAAAAGTGAAAAAAAATTGAATTTCCGGATGATGTTATCGGAAACAAAACGCAAAGGGTTTGTAATCGAAGCCAAAGAGTTGGAACATAAATGAAAAAGGAGAGGAAATTCATTGAAGGCCAATGTCCAAGTTTTCCGATAGAAAGATTGTGAACAGGAAACTCAGAGAATTAAAAGAAAAGAAAGTGGAAAGTTTGGCACTAAATGGCTTAATTTCTTAATTATATTCCGCTTTGTTTGCCACGTGACTAAGCTGCTTCGCAACATCCAGCTTTACATCTTTGGCATTTACTTTCCAAACAAGCTTTTGCATATCTCAACATTGCAGCGAAACTTAAATCATTGTGAAGTGTCAAGAAAGCAGAGTTCACAACATATCAAATGATGTTATCATCGCATACGGTTTCTAGCTCGAATGGAAACATTATTTTCTATGAACGATAAAGCTTTTTCAAAGCTGGAAAATGTATATCAGATAATTTTGAAAAAATTAATCAAAAATATTCAGCAAGCTAATAAGAAACATTAGGTGAATGTTCGGAAAACTAGCTTGCCCAAAGAATCGGAAGCCTTAAAAAATGAAAAGGTTAAATATGAGAAGTTTCAAACTTATCAAGTTACACTACATCCGAAAACTATTGATTTAACTTTTCAAATCTAATTAATCGAAAAGAGAGAAATCTTTTGGGGGTTTTATTTGGTTCAAATGCTCAATGTTCTTTTTGACTTTTAAAGATACACAGTACACTACCACAGAAGATAAGAATGAAAATTGGTAGCGATTAGAGTTGTCATAGAATTGAGAGATCGAAATTACATTATCGAATCGTTTTCATGGAAGATTCATCATGTTGATACAACGAGACCTTCTTCAGATTATACAAGCTATGATGAACCTCCCGTGAAGAAGTCAAATAATAGAACCACTGAAAACAAAAGAAGACTATTTCTCTTTGATTTCGAAGAAAACATGATGATGTTAACTAATTGGTATTTCATGAAATAAAAAAAACTTTGAATAAACGCGTATGGATACGGAAGCTCTGAAGTTCTAAAATATTCCCTGATTTCTTTAAAAGGATAGACAATACAAATCTAAGTATGTTATGTTCCTGCTTGACAAACACATCTCTCCAAATTATTTCTTCTCGTGTACATTATACGCTAGTGAACATGTAGAAACATTGTACAAAATCCCCATCACGAAGATGATGATGTCTCTTAAGAGGTTTATAATAAAGATCGTTTGCAATTTTGAGGTCGAAAACGTTCAATGGTAACTTTTCTTCCAAACGTGTAGTTTCGAACCATGAAAAACAAAACAAAAAAAGCATGATTCGAACAACACTGACACAACAAAAGAATATCTTTAGTGCCAGACACTCAGATTGTTTTACAGTTCTGCAAAAGATCAAGAGGAAGTCTTCTCAGAAATCAAAGAACAATATTTCCTCAACTCATAAGCCTAATAATTTGAATAATTATGTGAGGGTATAAAACGAAAAATATTTCTTAGAGCAAAACCTCAATGAGCATGACTGATTCTTATAATCAAATAAAAACAGAGATCAAGCTTTAGAAATCGCTCCTTGTGTTTACAGCAAAACCAAATAATCAGTTACAATCACAAGGGCTACATGAACTCAAATAAAGGGAAAACAGAGGTGGTAAGTGAAAGCGACTTGTTACAACATGCAGCAAACTTACTTCATAATTAACAGGTTCCGTTTTCAAAGCAAAGTTATCTATGAGCAATAAGCATCTCTCACATCACTAAAAGTTAATTAAACACAACCATTATAGACGAAAGAGAAAGAAAAAAAGAAAAACATAGATTAGAAAGATTGGGAGTAAGCTGAAGAGATCGAGAGGTTATTCATAAGAAACTGTACTATTTTATAAAACTCCAGTTGAATGTCAAACTTCCCCTCGCCATTCGCCTAAGTACTTTCTCAATAGAGAAAAAGAATCATAGTTAGGGAAATTCGGATGAGGCATGGGCGTAGCAGTTGAAAGAAGTGAAACGTCTAACTCAAATCTACAACTCTTCACAAATAAGTCTTTGATAAAATGGGCATCGACAACTACACTCAAATGCCCTTTTAATAATCAATAGAAGGGTGGATTATGCTTTCACGAATTTTTAAGGAAAAGCTATGAATGACAAGAAACATATTATCCTTTCGTGAAATGGATTATTCTTTTTGATCATGTCAGATGCATCATCACACCACATGTTGCTCGAAATTTTTATGTGCTTCTTTAAAAAGATTTCAAGAGAGAAGCACAAAGAGATATGAGGAAATGGATTGGACATCCTACTTTTCTTCTAAACACTTTTATCTTAGGCTTTTCAAAGAACTGAAATTGAAGAGATTTATACTTTAGATTTTCACTATGCAACATCTAGCATCTTTCAATTCAACATCTGATCCAACACCCATTTCATGAAGCGAGAAATAAAATGATTTTGTGAAGATCAATTAACACATTTCTTATCAAACACAATGGCATAGATCAAACATTAGTTTTCTCTTATAACACGTTAAACAGTAGCAAACGCGTATTCTTCATCTCGGGCAACGAAAAGAACAAGTCGAGCGTGAAACTTGCTTTCAAAAAGATTGGATAGTGGAGCACATAAGACTAAGTCATTTCGAACCTTTTTCAGGGAGAGAAAAATCTGAAAGAAGTAGTCAACGATAATAGCATGATTAGATGATAAGAAGAGTCAAAAATAGAATAATTTAGCTGCTTCCCAAATACTGCTCTAGTCTTTCAAATCATCAAGTCAATTGAAGCGACGTTCAGTCAACTTGGCGAAAATTGAAATGTGAGATATGCAATTGAATATAGAGTAATTTCACAGAAAAAGGATTAAAAAAAGTGAAATACAAGAGCTGAAAAACTCAAACGTGACTGAAACTCTCCCAATTATGTCTCAGACTGACAGGAAGTTAATTTATTTTTCATCCTACGAGAAAGATTTTTCACCAATCTATTCACGACATCCATCTTATCATGGTTTTGTTCTCATAACAAACAATTAATGATAACGTGGACTCTTTTCAGTTAGGAATTATAACTACCATAAGAAATAAGAACAAATGAAAGAGCAATAAAGAAAGCGCTTGATCGACGGCGAATGGCCGAAGCTAAGACTGGATCGAATCACATCATAGTTGAACTTCCTCTTCTTCCTCTATCTCTATCTATCTCTCTTCCTCATTACTGAACGTGGATATCTTTCAGAACCTAATTTTGGAAAGAAAGTCTTCCAGCGCAAACCCAGGGTCATTATTGAGAAATAAAAAGAAAATCAAATACCAAAACTAAGAGAGGAATTACATTTTCAAAAAGATATAAAAAGTCAAAGCAAAAAAGTGATGTCAGTTAGGAGAGTTTAGGACAATGAGAGCTAATCCGAGTTATTAATGAGTAACCCTGAACGCTATAAGCAACAGTTCGGCTGCAACACATATCTTCATAATCTGTCATTACGCTTATGAAAAATAAACAAATGAAGTAAAGAAATGTCTACACCTGGAACAAGTTTTTCCATGAACTCGATCCAACGTATGTAAATAATTTGGAAAACCACTAGCTGAGGATTCTTGAAAGAAAACTTACTAGATAAACCATTCTTTTTGATGAAAACATTGTGATCATTAAATGATAATTCGATTGACGAATTATGCAATCACTCCTTTTAGCAGACCAAGTATTTCAGCCTACTCGTCCGAGCTATGAATAAACGATTCACAACGTGGGAACACAAAGTGCTGTGGGAGGAATAACAGATTGAAAATAGCGGAAAAATGTTTTTTGAGGACAAGTCTTTTTTCTATGAGTAATTGTCGTAGACTCTTTATTGTCTCCTCCGCTTGCAACGTTTCGGCAATCAAGCTGCTCAGATACCAAATTGAGCGCTGAATCAGATTCTGCCTACATAAATATCTCCAAAAATGAAAGTCCCACACCTCCACAACAAAATTATAACAATCTAATTAGAGTGTTGGTATGTAGCTGGTGCTAATATCTAGTCATTCGATCAAATAACAAATTGCAGAAAGAGTGATTTTAGAAGTTATTAAAATATAAATCGGGAAAAGAAAGTGTTTAAATAAATTAGAAGTAAGACGTCATAAACCCAGACTCAGTTCTATTTATAGAAGCATATCACATTAATGTTTCTCAAAGAAACGTTATGCTATTCCCTTGAATACTTTGATGCTTTTGTGAGAACCAAGGACTTCCCTTGTCTATCGTTTCAATTCATTATCTGTCACTGAATAATAGATAAGCTCACATTTGGCTGCAACAGAAAACGGAAGAGGGTAAAAGGAATCGAATTGGTCGAAGTTTCACATCTCAAAGAAGTAGCAACGTGACCAAAGTTAAAGTTGGGAGTCTAATATTCTACGGTCAGGGTACGAGGTTGAGCAAGATACTGGAACAAAGCTTGCATTAGAAGCGATTAATTCAGTTAAGAGCTTGTTGGGGAAGTAGGCATTTTATGAAAATTGAGAAAAACAACACGAAAACATCGATTCAAATCACAAGCGTTATTGTCTATAAAGTTTGTAATAGTGAGATAACCAGAGGTATTCTCTTTTTCATATCTATACTTGTACTTCTATTAAAGACATGTATCAAACGGTAAATACACATGCGGATGTAGACTGAAACTTATGATGCATCTTCTTCTGTTTCAACTTTTGTCTTGCTTTCATACTATAGATCTGTCTCATACCCTATTTGAGCCCATTTCACTAAATTATAATCGCGAGATGCTGCCAGAAGACAGAGAGAAGGAGCTCGAAGCTTAATATGAGATGAGTTAAGGAGCACAGTTCAAAAGGGTATGCTAAATTAGGAATCTACTGCAATATTTTATGCTGCAGAGAAAAACTCGATGAAATGCAATTTAAAAGTTAAGAAAAGATATATCCGCTGTGAATTCACAGGAAAGATGTTTTCCTACATCATTCGCAAAACGAAACAATTAGATTATCAACTATATCTAGTGCAAGCAGAATATTTCTTCAACCTTAACTCGCATTTACAAAATGGTTTAAAATACTATTCTAGTATGGAGAAGAATATACTGAGTCCCATATGATATACAAAGTCCATTTCAAAAAAAGTTTAAACTCACATTTGGAAAATCGGGATCTCAAGAGAATCAACTGCTATACTCTAGAAGCACTAATGGTTTGAAAACAACATTCCACGTGAATGAGCAAACACGTGGATTACTTGAATAATCTAATGACCTGTTTAAAAATTTTCGAAACAGCGTCATTAGGTTCAAAATGACTATTGCGTACGTAAAAACAAAGTAAAGGATGTGTTAATGTTTGTAAACAGTAAATATATCATAATTTCGAGCATTATATCTGAGTCTTATTGAAGTACACTCAAGGTCGCGAAACTATGTCATTAATTTTTGTCTTTTTAAATTTTTATATTAACAGAGCGGCACAAAAAAGACTAGAAGTACGCTTTGAGCAAATATAGCAATTTTTGAAAGTTTGAACTTTAACCAAACAATGGAAAAAATAAGTAGAAGCTTTGGTTAAACGCATAAGTAAACCAATCCGTTAGTTGATGCCTTAAGGGTGGTCTTAGAGCTTGTCTGGAATATACTGAAAAGCAGATAGTTCTATGAAGTTTAGTTGAGTAACCTAAAAGAACAATTATCATATAACAATAATTGACCAATGTATGCAAAATAGTTCAACAACTTCTTCGATAAACATCATGTAATGAAAGGAAATGCTTTTCTTCTATGATTATGATATTTAGTGTTGGATAGAACTGCAGATGAAATAATATTCTGTTTGTTATGTTGGGGAATAATTGCCTCGTCGCTTTGGGTGTTTAGGAAAAATCGAGCGGACTGTCATCTGGTTGAATTTAATAATAAAGCATAATAGATGGTTTGCAATCACTCCTATTACTATTGAGTTTCTTTGGAAATCCAGCAGCGTTAAGCTTTGCTCAAATTTGATTGAGAGTGGTAGTGCTCGTTGTGGAGAAATTGAATGTCATTTCTAACGGATTGAGCAATACTCGAATGAAGATTCTCAAAAAATTCTGAGAACGGAACATTTTCTTTGATGAGATTTCATGCATCTTAAGGCTTTCTCTTCCTGTTTTACCAAAAGCTAGCACCTAATGACAGTAGGAGCTCTTGTCTGGATTAGCACATAAATAATTCAACCTTAACTAATCCAAAATCTCACAAGGATAAGTGCACAGATCTTTATAGGTTATGCATAGACAGGGAAGAGAATAGCGATAGAAGACAGAGCTGACATGTCTTCGAATAAGTAATTAGTGTAAGTATTCGGGTGTGATGCAAGCTCAAAAGTTAGAAAGACGAGTCTAACAATAAGAGAAGAATGCTCTCAGGGGAGACGAAACGTCTCAAGAAATAAGGATCGTCATTTCACACGTGGTTTCCTCTCGCGGAAATATAACTACATCTGGCTCCTCCTGTCTGTATTATAAACGAACTAACACATGACTGGGAGAAGATCTAAAATTGTTGAAAATTTTGAGCCGTTACTTCTGAACACTCTCTTCAATCTGAGGAGTCATTTTTTGAGAATCTCTGAACACTTGAATATAAAAGATTAATGAGACCAACATACTGTGTTCGAGACTTTACCACTTAACGCAAAGTTCTCCTAACCACGCATACTTCATGTTCTCTAGCGAGGTAAAATTAAATTTTATAAGTTTTCCCAATGAAAAATAGCAAAACAACAAACAGTATAAAACTAGAAGAACTATATTTTTTTAAGACCTAGGGATCGGAGCCCCTTGAGCTTCAGCAGATATCAGTTGATGTTCCTAAAAAAATATTTCAGATAAAAATGGCTTCGCGACTCAAGACCTGGAATCGGAGAGATACCCGTTGCGTCATCTTCAGATATTTATCTAAACAATTGGTGCTGCACTTCTCTTCCTTCTCGCTAACAGTTCTAAATAATATTAAGAGTAGGTAAAACGTTTATCAAGCTTCAACCTGGATGTCATATCATTAACACAAGCTCCAAAACATTGCTCTGTGACATTGTTGTACTGCATCAGAAAATCTCGGAAAGTTTTCAAATCAGTGTCTGTTCCTGTAGCAACTGCGGCCATTTTGACAATACTATGAAAAAAATGATTGTAGATTCGAAAACAACAGATGATAATATGATATGGAATCAACCATTGAGTACGTACATAGCTAGACCGTTAAATCAACTTTATTCTGACTAATTAAAATATATACTGACTATCACACATCAACTCGTATTTCAAGCACGCGTTCCTCGATCGGTTAGGACCAAATCAATTCTTCAGCGTTTTCAGAATTTCATGAGCATCATTCAAAGTTTTGTCCGTCTACAGTTACAAACTCGGAATATTTATGACAGTAATCAACTACAAACCTTCATGAAACATACTCGAATCAGTGTATTGTTCTTGGCCTCTGAGTCGCCCGAATAAAATGCTGATGGAGGAATAGTTGCTAGTTTCTACAAAAATTAAAGTTCTCATTGGAGCAAACTTCCCTCACTTTTTCTTTGCACAGCCAACGAACAAATCTGAAGTCAATCGAGCTTCCATCGCCAGCTTCTTCTCGGAAAGGACCATCTTTGATTTTATATATTAATTACGGAAAGATTACGTCCTCTTACCAATTCCTCCAAAATCTGCGAGCATAAAATATCCGGATTGGGGTAGAATAGGTCGAAGACCGGCTTCGCGTAGCATATCAGCAAGCTTATCCCTCTTGGTTTGGAGCTCGCTTGAGAGACCAGTTAATAAGTAGGAATCTTCAGGATTCGTATCAAAAATAGCCATTCTGAATTAAAATTATCAAATCCTATGAACTAAAAGATTTTTACTCTTTCTCAAACGCTTGAGCAATTGCTTCCTGTGTTGGTGTGCTACAGGTGAACACGCAATTTTGATGCACCATCTGAACACAATATCATACTTCACAGTATGAACATTTTAAAACCTTAATAGGAGCTAACAAGTGCTCTGGAGCAATAGCCCATCCGAGTTTCCATCCAGTTACAGAAAAAGCTTTGCCAGCACTGCCAATGGAAATTGTTCTTTCGTACATTCCAGGAATACTAGCTTAAGCCAAGAATTACAAGACATTCCTAACTATCACAAACCGAAACGAATCATTTTCTCTCCACCGAAAACGTGCCATTCGTAAACTTCATCTGCTACAACGATCAAGTTTTTCTCCCTAACAAACTCAGCAATTTGTTCAAGTTCTTCTCGAGAAAAAACTTTGCCTGTTGGATTATTGGGGTTATTGAGCACAAGCATCTGAATATCAAAAATTATTTGGGCAACATGAGTATATTCCAACTTTTGTTTTTGGTGTCCATTTGTTTCTGAGGGCATTCACATCCAAGGTAAATTCAGCAGAAGTTTTTGCTCCTTCTTTTAAGTTCATAACAACTGGAACCGGACTTCCTCCGGCCATGCGAACTTGGGGAGCATAACAGTCATACGTTGGTTCAATCACTGAAAATATTTGTAATATTATAAATCGCTTGTTTTCAATTTTTTTACATAATACTTCATCCCCATGATTGATCCAACCCAAAAATGTGTAATACAAAGATAAGTAAGCTCCCACAGTGACCAATATCTATAACAGAAGCAGCTAACACAGTTTAAAGGATCATTGAGAAACTTCTTGTACTCCATTGATATCTCTTCCGTAGAAACCACCATAGAGCTTTGATAGAGCTTGTACTAGGCGAGGATGTCCGAATCCTGAAGCAGTTTAATCATTCAACCGTAAGAGATTGTAGAATCTTCAAAACATTTAAATTGTGAATTTGCATCACAGTGGTTGCAATCACCAAAACTATATTTTAGTTTATGGAAATACAGTTCTGCACAGATTAACCTCTGGTATATTGATGCCAATCAGTTCTTTCAGGATGATTGCATATTTCTCTCAATAAATCAGATACGAACTTAGGCATAGGCCCATCTGGGAAACCCTACCAAACTAATCGATATACAAAATTCTCCATCTCACTAACCTGGCCTAGATTAACAGCTTTACTTTCGGCCGCAAGAGTAGTAAACTCAACCCTATATTTATCGATAATGAAGAGCCTTAACTACTACTAACTAACCAAATTGAAGGCTTAGCATTCACGATTCTATCAGCACACTTAAATCCTTGGACTCCAGACATAGCACGTCGAAAGTTTCGAAGTCCACCGCCACAGGATCTTCCCAAAACAAAAGAGTTCATTTGGACTCAACCTTCTTAAGCTCTCCCTAGAGCTCCATAATTTTATTCTCACGTAACCATCATAGTATCTCAAGAGAGCATTAACCTCTTTAATAAAATACTTTTAAATGCCGGCTCTCCTTTATTTCCATTTTTTACCATTAAATAACGCTCGATACATTTGGATTGTATTTCACTTGCAAATTGCACAAAACATAATTTAGATCGGAACATGTAAATTGATAAAATATACTTATTATAAAACAAAACTGACATTTTTTGAGAACAGACACATAAGGAAACGATACACCGACACGTGCATTGGGTAACAAAACGCAGTTTGAGCCCAGGTCGACAACAGAGGCGCCAACCACGGCAAGCATTAACAGCGTAAATACTATCTTAGCAACCGATGGCTCGCCTCCTCAATCTATACAATCTGAGAGCTCGTAGAAATATGATAGAAAATTCAGATCACGACGAGAAAAGACTATTTTAATAGTACGGTAGATAAATTAGTTGGCTTCATCTGGATCTGCTTCACCTTCGGGACCGGCATCGGAAGTCCAGAGAGTCAAGTTGTCTCTGAGGAGCTGCATGATGAGGGTGGAATCCTTGTAAGAATCCTCATTGAGGGTGTCAAGCTCAGCAATAGCATCATCGAAAGCCTGGAAAAAAAGAAGTAAGACATGTAAACTTAGCAGAAAAAATTTTCGCCCTTCAAGGGTACCTGCTTAGCAAGTTGGCAAGCCCTGTCAGGGCTGGAATCAACTTCGTAGAAAAATACGGAGTAGTTGAGTGCCAACCCTAACCTGACCGGATGTATAACGCTAAGGTGTACTTTAGCCATATCCCAAGATTCTAAGTAAGCGGCTTGCGCATGCGTGGCAAAAGCTGTAAAAAGAAAAAGTAACTCGCCTGTTTAGCCAATTGACAGGCTTTGTCTGGAGCATTGAGAATTTCGTAGTAGAACACGGAGAAGTTCAAAGCAAGACCAAGACGGATAGGGTGAGTAGGCTGCATCTTGTCCTTGGCGATGTCAAAGGCCTCCTGGTATGACTGCTGCGACTTGTCGACAACCGCTGCAATCATTAGAGTCAAGACGTTAACCAAGGACAGTGCTCAACCTAGTGACAACCCCATTCGTCCGGGTATCAATTTTGGACTTCTTTCTCATGTATTAAATAACGAACAAAAAAGATGAGAAAGGTTGTCACTGGTGTTAGAGCACACTTGGGTTACGTACTAAAAAAATCAATCTAAAACTTACAGGCTCTATCTTCTCCAGAAGCAACTTCAGCGAGATACCTGTAGTAATCTCCCTTCATCTTGAGGTAAAAGACCTTGGATTCTGGGTTTCCGGCCTTAGGGATGAGGAACCTGTCAAGGAGATTCTGAAATTTATCATTTACAGTTGACCACAATTGTTAGACAAAGTGGCGCCTGTCACTATAAGACTAGGTAGGCATATGTCGCAGGGGATCAATAAATTTGTGAACCAAAAAAGTGACCAAACAATAGGCTGTGAAGAAAGGTCAAAACTTACAAGAACATCTTCGCAGATTTCGCGAAGCTCGGTCTCAACTTTCTCTCGGTATTCCTTAGCCATCTGTTGCTTCTTCTCGGATCCTTCGGTCTTCTGTTCAATGGAAGAAATAACTCTCCAGCTGGATCTTCTAGCTCCAACGACATTCTTGTAGGCAACGGAAAGAAGATTGCGTTCTTCATTGGACAATTCAGCTCCAAGCTCGGTGACTTTCTTCATGGACTGAGCCATGTCATCGTATCTCTCGGCCTAAACCAGAGTATGGAAAACAACGAGAAAAAATTTAAAGTACCTGTTCGGCAAGCTTGGCTCTCTGCACGAGCTCGTCCTTGTTGTCAGTCATGGTGGATAAAACTGCAATAGAACAATGGTTAACATATTCCGGGTAATTTTATGCAACGACAAAGGGTGATATAAGATAAGATTGAAGAAACATGGCAACAAATGAAGAACATACACTGACAAGGCTCCCTCGAATGCTCTGTGCCAACGTCATGCACAAGAGGGATGGGGCGGGAATGCAGATAGGAGCGCACACATTTAAACCAAGTTGAATAATTGATTTAAAAAAGTATAAAAAATATCGGAATTAAAACTGTTACAAAATAAACAATATAATTGTTGTTTTCGCACTTAAACAAATTACAATGGCACAATCCCGAACTGTACACACAATACCACAATGTAGAAGGTTCTAATGCGGCAGAATTCGGGGGACTAGCTGACCACATGTCCCGCCTCTTTGCCGCGCAAACAGGGAGGGGTCTGAAAACAAGGATAGGAGCGCGCACAATGGTTCATGTTTTATGATAAAATCGCAGAAAAATCCTACAAATTGGGAACCAAATAAGTCGAACTCACAGGTTGTATCACCATGAACATAGATAAATTCAAAATTTTTTCACATTTCTTTGTTTATTTTAGTAATGAGCGCCAACATAATTTTCCGCGGAGGAATATGGGGGACCATCGAAGTGGGCGGGCTCACGTCCCGAGCACGGATCGATGGGCAGCCGGCTGACCGCACGCACGTAAACAAGCCGCGCCGCGTGTAATTAACTGCTAGATGCGGGAATTACTCAGCAGTGAGCATTCAGCTGGATTATCAAAGAACAAATTTACTCCTTTAGAAGCCGAAGTCGATAAGACTTGAATACCACTGAAAAACCAATGGTAGTGCTTTGTTCAGTTTGAAATTTGGTTTTATTGGGTCAGCCTCATCCGCTCCTTTTAAGAACGGATCGTTTGAATAACGTTTCGAAATGTTGATAGTATCGACCTGAGTCATGCTAGGCGGTGTAAATTGAAGTGAATGATTCTGTCAGTACAAACTTCCATCCCACACAACTTTCATAAGTTATGTTTTCTTTCCATCTAATAAAATAAAATTAATCTAAACACCGGTCATCTGTGAGAGGGCGACGTGAAGTGATAAATGTATTATTTGTCTAACACTATCACATCTGTGATAAGTGTGCATCGGGTTTTACTTGCTATTTGCTGTCCAAAATTCGGCTTCTTTGACCGAATTTGCAGCTTTCGCTTAAACTAGGAAGACAGCAAGGAAACTAAATAACTATCGAGAGTAAAGAAATTTTAATTCCTCTACCAGAGATAGTCTTGATGTCTCAACTGCTAGCTGTTTGACATTTTTATGAGGGTCTTCTTGCCAATGTTTGATACATTTATACTCCTCAGTAAAAAGAAAATCGATACGAGGCAGTTTGTCTATTCTGTCTCATGACTATAAATAGCTGGAGGATTGTGCAAGCTGGAGGCGAAGAATGCTGTGTGAGATGTTGTTGTCGAGGGAGCTGACACTATACTGTTGGGAGAGGGAAATGTTTGGCAGTTTGGTTCGGTAGATTCACTGATTCCCGATAAGGTTGTCAGGAGACAGTACATCTCACTCAACCTTGTCGGTTGTTTTGAATTAATGATGTGATGGATTAGGGCATACTTTCAAATGAACCATACATATCTCTCAATCTATATATGGGCAAAGAAGTGGAACAGCAACAAAATAGATCTGACTCATCTATCTCTGTAAATAACTGTTCTATGAAAGGTACATTAGTTACAGAGAGAAGAGATGAACCTCTCCGTTATCTCTAGATTACGGCATAATATATGTTTAAATAAAAGTGTTCCTTTAAGCTGACAAGTATACTTCACTAAAATCATTTTTATTGTTAGACGTATCCCATCATTTAGTACACTCATTGAGTCCTTCTGTCTTAATCTCTGCAGTTCTAAATCTTTGAAGAAGATGATCTTGTGTATATTTGAATTTGGCGCCAGGTTTGAAGGTTGTTCGAATCATTGAAAGAACTTGTTGCGAAGCCGTGGCTATTTCATCTGTATTCTTCACATCTTCAATGATGTATTGTTCAGTCTCAGGATCTCATTATGTGTCACTACACCGCTACCCAGGTAGAATAATTCTACGAAACTTCAAACGTTCTAGAACAGTTGATCGTTTTATGATTGGTTTAGTGTATTAAACATAGTCAAAAGACGTTTCCCAATCAGGGTTTCGTCAGACCGCTTGTAAATTTGTCATTATGCTAGTCAAATTATAATAGGAAGGCTTCTCACTCTCAAAAATCGATTATACGATTCTACACGTTTATTATTGAAATAGTCTCAGCTCAATGTGAAGCCTCTAAATATCCATGGTTTCCATGGTTGCACATACCTCCGACATACTAATTAAGAGTGCTGCGTGGGTTTCGGCGAATAAAATTCAACAACATAATGTATGTCCAAAAAGCAAAGGCGCAAATAAATATTGCAGAAAGACGGTTGTACTAATCTATTTGACCGAACGGTGAACCGCATGGATTTTAGCTTGTTTTGATACTAGAAATGTTCAACATCTGGTTCCAGTCCATTTTCAATGACAGCCTGGAAACACCACATGTCCAATTTCGGCTTTTGCTTGGGAGCCCAAATGAGGGATCTAGATGACCATTCTGGGGTTTCTTTCAGTCTTCTCAAATGGATTTGCCCTCAGGGGCACAGATGGCGCAGAGTACGCTATTGCCTTCATTTTGGCAATGACACGAGTTTCATTACTCGTCGATGAGAGGCAGAAAGAAGGCTTTGAATGATATTCGGGAGCGGAGAGCGGTTTCCTTATTCTGCTTGCTTTCAGACACTAATGAAGTTTTATAATGTGCTCGTGTTGTGTAGCAAGAGCACAACTATATTTATTGGTTCAACACTAGCGAGCAATGTCCTCTGCATCTCATCATCACAGAAAGATACATAAGATTTGGTCAGGTGATTGCACAAAGCTAAGGAAAAACAATGAAGACATTCTAAATATTCTCTTTCTGTCCAATAATCCTGTTGTTGGGCACGTGCTCATGGAATTTCGACAACGTCATCTGGGGCTTAATCTGCTTCCACCCGATAAGACATAAAGTGAAAGATATTTCGTATTTTGAGCGAAGCTGTAGACGCGAGTACTTGAAAAACCAACTTTCGCTCTTTTATCTGTACGCTCTCATTTTATCTTTTGATTGAATCAGTTGGCTTTATTATCCTTTGAACTCTATTTATAGAAGTTGCTAAAGATTTAAAAGCTAACTAGCAGAGCGGAATGTGCACCAACAGTAATAAGCCAACACGATTAACCATCATTGACACAATAATTCTTTGTTCAAAACCATTTTCTTCTTGGCAGTATAACGGTTTAGATAATTTTCAAATCTTAGAACTAACTATGTGAGAATTATCTGAATACGAAGTTATGAAAAATTTGAAAGATCGAGAGTACTTAAGAGAATAGAATTCCAACCTCAACTCTTTGTTTCGTCACGACTTCAATTCGAACCTAACGCTGGGATGCAAAATATATTAAAAAAGCAGAGAGAAATTAGTTAGAAGAAAAACAACAGAATATATATATGCATATATATATATATATATATATATATATATATACATTTATAATTATGTGTGTACCTTACTCTGGCTTTTCGTCAGAAGAGATTATATTTTCTCTTGCGCTTTCGCTTCTATTCTGATTGCAGCAGAAAAGTCTACAACTGTCTTATGGGGATGAATGACAGATGTTATAAGAAGTAGGAAATATGATATCTATTAAGTTTCTAGATTGTTAGACTATTACACACTGCTTCGAAAACTCTTTTAAGGTACAAGTGAGAGTAATCATAAGCCCATGAAAACCTCTTCTCCTTCAAAAGAAAAACACATACTTTTTTTTAAAATCAGAATATGTTAGTAAAGTAAAATCAAAACGAATAACCTGGACAGTCTAGAAAACACAACCGCACCATAAGGCCGCAACAGAGAAATGAGAAGTTGGCGTCAATTATTTGCATATAATGTCACGTACGCAATACCGAAAAATCAGTTAAACAGAGTGAAGTGTCCGATTTTTCGTGAAATTTGTTTTGTCTTGAACACAAGTGATGAACAACGTTTTGAAGTTCGATTCGGAATATCAGAGAAGTTGTGAAAGTGATCGCTGCAATCACGTACAACTGAATGTTCTTTATTACCGGTTTATTGAAAGAAGCTTGTTCAACATCTCATATAATTCATAAAAAAAAGGTTCAACTCTATTAAATTTTTTTTTCTTATTGAATAATTATGTTGTTTGCTGGCGCATGATTTTCGTTCAGCAAAGAACTTCGTTGTGACAATATTCATTCATTTTTGAATTTTAAATAGAAATGTGAGAATTTTACGTAAATTATTGTTTTTTTTCACAATAATAAATATACTTTATATTTCCAAACATGAAATTCCAGACATACATCTACAAGTTTGAGACTGATAAGTTTATCAGGTTTCAAATGTATGGGGGAAGAACTGATAGTTATCTCCTAATGAACATCCTTAAGCAACTTCTTTTGAATGAACTAAACTATTGAAAGGATTCACTATACATGCACACATACAAATGAATTGTCGCTGAAGTTTAGAAGAAGAATGTTTCTTTCCAAAAAGAAAAATGACCTCGAATGTCAATTGAGCCGATTCATAGAGCACCAGAACATGCCCACAATCTGAAGTTGTTTTCATCTTTCTTCCACAATTTCTTCTCTTGAGTTCCTTTTTTTAGAGCTTTCTGATAGGTGAGAACAAGAATTCCATGTAATACTGTCGATGAACCAAATTTTGTTCATTTCAGAGCGTTCTAGTCTGAAAGTTAAGTCCTCAAGCTACTTCTTAGTTTTATAAAAATGATTTCTATGCATAAATTGGCAAGTCATAAAACCTCAGCTGAAGATGCTCTGTCGATAAATATTTTGTTTTTTTTTTGTCTTTTCCTTTTATTACGCTATTTGTAAGAATCCTGGTGAGTTTTCGAACGATTCTCCTTTGCATTCAACGAGGAACTAAATAAACGGAATATTCATCCGGCAAGCTCTCAATAATTCCAAACTTAAGGTAATTAGAGCTCTAACTACGAATATTTTCGACTTCCATAAACAGCAGTAAGCTGAAGTAACGGAAGCTTTAAACCTAATGCTGCTACTACAAAACTTCACCTCTCTATTCCTTGATTGTTGTATTGGCTTTGTTTCTTTCCATTTCCTGATGTTCAATAAGACTTTCTACACTCTTCTGGATCATTGTTCAATATTTCCATAGAAATTCCCTCAATTTTTTTCGACTGAGAAAATAGCTTCCTAATCGTCTATCCCCAACACAACCGTTCATTTCGACATCTTAACTGAAATGAAGAAAATGGATTTCGTGATTGGTGCGAAAAATTCAAAATCTGATGCTCCATCAGTAAGTCCTAATGAAAAAATTTAATCATTTTATTGTTGAAGTGTGTACTTGTTGAGAAAAATTAAGGAACAGGATGATTGTTGTGGTGAGCAAGGATTAGAATGTATAAATGTGTTAGTAACAAACTTATTCTTAGAATTTCTTCTTGTTCGGCAATCACCAATTTCCAAACGAGTAGTATGAAAGCGTCCAGGAGGAGAGAAAGCCAGAGGGGAGGGTAAGGATTCAGAATTTTGTTTTTTGTCAGAGCTCTTACATGGTTTATGACCAAAAGACTATATCTGGTTTCGTCTAATATAGCAAAACGTGATTTCTAGAAAAATTTACTTAATTTTCTTATTAATAACAAAGCCGTTACGACTTAGCTGCTGAATCAACTGATATTTCCTAGAATTTGAAACAAACGAAGCAGTCGAAACCTTCTGACATCTCAAAAACTCTTGTTTATCTGCAAACGAAACGTAGTCAAGGTTTCAAACAATGTTTGAAATAACTTTTTTCGAAATTTTGCTCAAATTTCCGCTAACTTCACATTTAATCCAAATATAAATGTATTATAGGCAAGAAACCAACAGAAAATGAACTTGATAAATGCTTCCGGGGTTCACTACGACTGATCCGTAGAAGTACAAACCAGGAATTTTTGAAACAAAATGCCTCTATTCGAGAATCAAAGGTTGGAGGTAGATGGCACAAAAACAAATTTTTGCCTTTTGGCGCCTTTTTGGGTCTTATTATTTTTAAACTTTGAATATACGCAGTGCATGTACTAAATTTCATTAAAAATTTTCTATTCACTTGCTAGGTGTATAATATCATTCTGTCTCTCCATATCTCTCTCTCCTCCTCCCACTCTTTTCTCTCCGTGTTTCCTTTGTTGTCTCTCACAGTTTTCTATGTAGCTGCAGTCAAAAAGAACATTTGGAGACCGGAAAAAATAACAAAAAAAGAACGAGGAGCTTCATTGTCTTGCTTTCCGTCTGTGAAAATTGAATTCTTCCATGTTTGAACCTAGCTACCTCTTTGTCAGTACGTCAGGCTTAGCAACCAACCATATCCATATCTTTCGCCTACTCACACATTTTTAATTCAATTTTAGCGACAAAGATATAGTTTTTATCGTAAAAAAACTATTTCTAACATGTGTCTTTTTGTACTTATTCAGCTTTTGTCCATTTGCAGCGAAGTAGTACTAGGGCAGCAGAAGAAGCTCAAGAAGCTCAGACAGCTTGTTCTTATAAACTTCGCTCATATATGTTCAATGATCGCTATTTTTCGTTATTCATCCTTGTTTTTAATAATATTTAAGGACAAAAAGATCATCTATCATTAATAATTATTGTATGTAGCTGATTGAAGAAGCCTAGTGCTGAAAAAAATGCTTTTAGCATGCTGTTACTCAGCTTAACTGATCGAAGTTCATAAGGCTTGTTTGATTTTTGCTCTTGACCCTCTTCTCATTCTCAGATTGTATTCCTTACATGGCGTAGCTTTTCTAATTAATTTTTCTTCAAATTTTGTCTTTTTCGTATGCTTGCACCTATTTATGGCTGCAAACTTATCCTTCTCATGAACATTTCCAAACACAAGGATTTGGCCAAGCTCACAGTAAAGCTCTTTGACTCCTCTGTTTTCTCGTGAAAGTTATCTTTTAAGTTTATTTCCAAAGCTTTGTTCTCAATTTTTTTCTCAAATAAATTTGTTGTCTTCGCCTGCTCAGTATGTCTTTCTAGTCAGCGACAACTTCATATACACACAGTCCTTCCAAGTGATAGCTTCCGCAATGTGTGAGAGTAAGGCAATTTTAATTTTTCATTTGGAAAAAAGTTGGCAATAGAGTTGGTCTATCATAGAAATCCATTCACTTAATAGGAAATGTTGTGATTATCCAAGTTGTTTTCGGCCCATTGTCTTTGGAAAATCCTCAAAATATCGTATTTATGGATAAAACAATCATTTTGTATAGCTCTTGAACAATTTATTTTATTGCTAAGCTATCTTTCCTTTTCTCGCCTAATTTGAATCGAAAAAACATCTGACTTAATTTTTTCATGTGGAAATCATTCTGTTCTGCGACAGCAATGAGGAATGGTTGTGTTTCTTTTCCCTCACTCTTTTTAGCTGCCTTTCTCTTGCTATCTCTCTGTTCTTTCATCATATTCGCTCATCTTGTGCCGAAAAAGGAAGTTTATTATATTTGTTAGAGGAAAAAGCAATGATTTGAAGATTTCAATGTCAACACGAAAATGGGGAAATCTTTTTCGAGAGATACATGTGTCGTCTTATTATATTCATAACTATGACGTCAATAAGCTTATTTCCTCGAATAATTGTCATTAAGTACTCTTTTTCCATTGTGATTAAGCCGTTCTGTGAAATTCAAAATGGAATATTCCACGAGAGATAATAAAACCATCAACTTATATAATACCCAAAGGACAAATGATCTTATGAAACTAAAAAATGCATAAGCACTTCTTCAGTCAATTCGATCTTGTGTACTGTCTTCCTTGCTTCTTCTTCATCATTTCATTTCTAATATGAATATAATCCTTTTTTTTATTGGATATCCTCCGCCATATGCTCATATATATGAACAAACTGCTCATATGTCACATTTATAAGATAAGATTAGATAAAAGCTTTACTTTTCAAAAAATCATTTGTGTTTCGTCTGGAAATGTTACTTCCAGTCACTTTTTCTTCAATTCAAGATTATGATTTTCCTTCTGGATTTTCCTCTCGCAACTTCTGTTTCCGAAAACTTCTTTTTTTTTCACTTCCATTCCACTAAAGCCACACATCAAATTAAGGAGATGCTTTCGATCGAGGTGTTCACTCAAGAAACATCTTATTCATTTACGTAAGCACATGGAAGTCTTCTCGTATTTGTTTCATCGTCTAACATCATTCTAATCTGCATAAACCTACTATCAAACTTTTCCATGAATATCTCTTCAGGTGAAAGAATTCTAATCGAGACTAAGTCTGCCGAGCTCCTCCCTCCGAAAGTTGCCATTCATTTCATTCATTTTTTCAAAATGCCATCTAATTCACACCAACTCTTTGCATCCACTTTTTATTTTAAAAAGATGCTCCATCATTCGTTGATCGTTACATCTCTTTCAACTTTCAAACCCACTTCCGTTAATTACATATGCTCTATAGTTGTATTCATTTATCTAATCGTTGCGTCTTCATAATTCTTCGGATTTTAAAAGCTTGTTTTCGTGACTTTGCTGGAAAACTATTGAATTTTGAAGAAATCTGTATTTGGTGAAACGAGAAGCTTAGAGATTCTATTCCATATGAAGGTACTCGCATGTAATTCCACATATTATGAGCTTATTACTATTTCGCATCTCTTCTCTTCACACATTCTCTAGTCTTCTATTATTTCGAGAAAAGCCTCGATCAAAGTTTTCGAAAAAATAAAATGTGCTCTTAAGAACTTTAGTTTCTCATATCTATTCGCAATTTCATATTACTGTGTATATGCTTGATTTCCAATAAAAAGAACTTGGTTAACGCTTTTTTCGTTTGGAGTTTTGTCTGTTTTTTCTGAATATTTTGTTTTTTTTTAAGAATGCATTCATTGGATGATTTACCAGCATGTCACACTCAGTCAGATGTGGTAGCTCTTATGGTTGATGGATACTTAACAACCACACTTATCATAGGTAAATTAATATTTTAATATTATCAGTCCTTGCGAGGTAAAATGAATAACTCACTTCCAACTTCAATAAATTCCAATGTCATCTGAAAAAAACAACCGTGCACACCAGCTTGAACTCATGAAATGGAATATTCAATATAGAACTCACGTGAACTACTACGTGTGTAAACGCTAATGAAATATTTTGAAAATGTTTTTTGGAAATCACGATGACATCATCAACTTAGCTTCCTATTAAAATTTTTTTTCGTCAAAAATATAATTTCCTCTTAGAAGTTTCATTTTCAAAAAAAAAATTATTTCCAACAATATCAATGAACAATAGTTGATTGAATGTGAAACGTAGTCTTTCTTAACATGGAATTTTCAGGTGGTATATTGGGAAATATGTATTGTTTGCGAATTCTTTATAGAACGTCTATCAACACGGAAATGCTTGTTTCGCTTACAGGTTCGTTCTAAATTGAAATGAATGACAGAATTTCATTGAAATTACTTTTGACATGCTCTCGAAATATTGATTAAATGACTATTAAATTAGAAAATGACATTCTTTTCAGCCTTAGCTGTCTGGGACATGATCCTACTCATGACATCACTTTTTCATCACTCTCTTTGGGCTACATTACATAGCCTAGGATTCTACCCACAACCATGGGATCCTTACATTGTAGCTCTTGGGGGATTACTCGAATGCTCTCACTTAGCTTCGGTTTGTTTTAAAATACACATCAATTACCACTTATTGAATTCTGCATACACAAGAGATTTCTCACCCATTCTAATAATTTATGTATTAAACTTTGAAATTTGAATCAAAATTAATTTTGGAGATGAAAAAATAGGGATTTTTTACAGACTTGGATGCTTCTACATGTTTCTCTTACAAGATTTTTCGCAGTCTCACGTCCTTTTAAAAATTTTGTTGTTTCGTATAGAAAAAGGGGACGGAGAAGCTATTGGAGAATTATAGGAGGTAGGGCCCCCCTTATTTTACTTGAAGAACACAGTCAATTTCTAATCAGGGCTCGTCAGGATTCCATTGTTTCTGACAATAATCGCTTGCCTGATAACTATACCTTGTGCTTTCGAATACAATTTGATGCCGTGCATGTTGGATAATCAAGAATATTTCCAAGTATGAATGACTTCCAATTCATCATTCTGTTTTTTTTACAGAGAGAAGCAACAAAACTGCTGCAGAGCTTTTCCTATTTTTTGTTTTATCGAACAGTCGTTTTATCTCTTCTTAAAACTTTCCTTCCTTTCATTATCATAACTTTCTTAACAGGTAATGAGTGTTCATGAGCTCCTTCCTCTTCAATTATTGTTTTACAGTGAATACTCTGCGCAGTATGAGACAATCTATGGACAAACGTGCCACTATTCTCAAACAACAAGGACAGGGACATCTTTTTGAAGCTGACAAAGACAAAACTAAAAGCCTTCAGGTTCCGAAATCTCCAAAATAACATACTTATACTGTGAAATAGGCTATTTCAACTCTACTATTGGGTAAATTTTTGATCTTGCGCTGTTGGCCAACAGTCATTGCTTGCGCTCGCGTTCTATGGAAAGCAGAGCACTCAACTTTCGTTGCACATGTGGCAGAATTTTTATTACTACTGAACTCAGCCACGAATTCTTTAGTGTTTGTGTTGTTGAAATCAGCATTTGAGACCAGAAGGTGAACTATACTGGGATGTTGGGCCATCCTAATCAACACAATTTCAGACTTCGTCGTATTCGTGAACGGCAAAGAGAATTAGTAGCAAAACATGCAGAACAAGTCCTCTGCATTGGCAAAGCTCTGGCTGGTGATAATCTCTTTCTTATATCCGATGCTGCTCAACAATTAGATGACGATGACCAGAGCAAGCTCCAGATCTCTTCATTAGATTCTTCCGATATGAACAATTCAGTTCAAAAATTGATGAACTAAATATTGTTATTCACCAACTAGCATTTTAACTAGGGAACAATTGCTAGAAATTTTTAGATTTTCTCAAAAATTCCCAGATCTCTACTAATCTTTATTCTTTATCTAACTTCATTCCAGGAATTAAACATATTTACAACCTAATTATAAAAACTCTCAAGTCATTTTACGGGTTTTCACACGTTGTTTTACGGTTCCTTCACTTCGAATCTTATGTTATAAGATGGGAAATAAAAACATTCATTCATGTAGAAACTTGGTTCTATTATAAAATTAAGGTGCGACAAACAAGAAACGGAAGTCTCATCATAAATTGTCATTAACAATACGGGATAAGTAGATTTGCTCTATCGTGAACGAGCGCAATCTGCTGTAGTAATCCACATATCCATTCCTTTACATCATAATAAAACCGTGCATCGAATAAACTTTGAAATTAAATTTCGTTGTACTTCCTAGGAAGGAAATGACAGGAAACAGAGAACACTGACACTCTATTTGAAAAAATAATTTTGTTAGTTCCACATATTTCGGTTCGATTTAATTTCTGCGGAAACAGACGCAACCGTTCTCAATGTCTACATATTGGAAGTGATTCTGAGATTAGCATAAACTACTTTGCATAAGTTGATTAGCATAAATCTGGATCGATATTTCATCAAGCATGCTTAATAAGTTAATGTGCGAAATGGAGAAATTTAAAAGGAAATACACATAATGCGTATGAAAAAGATTATGGATAAGCTTTTCATGAGAGTATGGATATGAAAACTTATTTTAATACATAAGTTGAGCTTCAGAGAGTAATCTACTTTCAATTCACAAACAGCCTACTAACAAAAACTAAGACATGAAGGACGATATTCCAAGATTTCTCTCAGTTGCTTATGAAACAATGATGATCCGCAAAAAAAATATTTCTGGGGTTTAAGACAAATCATGGGAATCTGATTTTAAGAAAAAAAGCAGATAATTGCTATCAATCCAAATAGAAGGCGAAAAACAGGTGAATTTATAAGACTCTGCTAGCAAGTCAACAATAATAACGACAATCCTAAGAGAATGAAAATCGGCAAAAAAGAGTCGTTATTAGACATACTTCTGGGCTGCTTATCTATAATAACATAGTGAACCAATGCTGATGTTGGAAAAAATGATAAGTTAAACATTATGCAGAACCTTATTTAAATGAACTTGAACATTTTCTTCTGAGAACGGAATATATCCTTTTGGAAACTCTCGTTCAAACGAGCGGGTCATTTGCCTGCGTACGCTTTTTCATGTTTTCTCGCAAATACTCAGCCAAGTCACTTCAAAATTTGAGCGCCACCTTATATAAAGACGATCTAATAGTTACAAATTTCTTAAATTACTCGTTTATTGATTAAATTTAGAGTCAGTTACTGGTTAAAGAGGAATTTTAATTACCAAAAAAGCTCATTTGCGTTTTATGTTTTCAACTGAGAAATCGTTTCGAATTTCTCATTGCTCGTCTCATTTATTGACGTTTATAACAGAGGGAGAAAATACTTGAAAATACAATATTCTTTCAGATTCAATTCATATCTCATCTTACTTTTGTATATATTAAGTAAAAATGAATCTTGAGGTAGTCAGAAACTTTCTAAAAAACTTTATTTTGTTTTTGATTAGGTGGGTCTCAATAACGTGTTTTACCCTGCAACGGTACTCAGTTTCGCTCCGGACACCAAGCAAGTAGAAGTAAGCTAAAATTCTTTTTCATCTTCAATTTACCGTTGATTTCGGGTTGCTTATGAGAATAATTGGCGCTCTGTTGAGTTTGTTTCTTGCGATAAATGCCGAATCGTTGGAACTGCCAGGTATTTTGTCCTTATGTCTTGTTAGATCTACTGTTTTGTTTTAGAAATGATAGTTTGCAAACTGGAGAAGTAATTGAAGCGCTGCTAGCTCAAGGTAATGGTAAATGTAGTGGATGGCAGAAAGCTCGTGTTCGAGAAGTCAAGGTTTTTTTCGTTGCCTTTGTATGCAAAAAATGTCTATGTTAAGGGAGGGTTTGTACTCATTGATGTAATTGATGGGCCAAGCAAATCTGATGCTGTATCCTTAGATGATTGTAGAGGATCTCGCACCTCGTACGTCAAAGTGGATTTGACGAAATGCAAAACAGATTCCATACGTAATTTGTGTAATATGTTATGATATAGTTTTTTTGATGGTTTTTAGCTGTGCCTGAAGATCTTGATGCTTATTTTTCTAATCCTGATGGACCAGAGCATTTTGCCGCCAAAGTGAATGATATCCATGTTAAATACAATAAGGTATTTGATATTGATGAATACAGATTCCTGATAACTACTTCTTAGAACAAAAGAACTCTAACTGTAACGACTTTTGTTGAAAAAGCTCTTAGACGAGCCGTTCTTGTCAGTGATATGTACTTCAAAGTGAGTTCTTTTAATTTCAAACTTCTTCAAGCGTTTTGAATATGCAGGATGCTCGAGTAAGGTTAACTTTGAAGCAGAAAGCGGAGGAAGCTCAACGCATGCTTCAATCTACCACCATCACTAACGATGTCAAATTTATTGAAGAGTTCCAGTATGCTGAAATTTCAGAAATCAATTATCAACGTTTATTTATCAGAGTGCCAGCCGAACTGATGGGCCTCGCTATTGGATCTCAAGGATCTAACATCACAACTGCTAGAAAAATCGAAGGTGTTGTTGACATTCAACTAAATGAGCCTCATATCGAAACTATGCCTAGTGTGTTCAAAGTGAGTCTCTTCTAAATTTCTGTTATGACTTTTTTCATTTCTTTTAAAGGTTTATGCGGAAACAGCAGAAGCTGCTGCAGCTGCTAGAAATTTGCTCGAGTATTGTGTTGATACCATTCTGGTTGACCGAGATATGGTTGGTAAGGTAATAGGCAAATCTGGGAAAACTGTGCAGGTTTCGATTGTTTTGTATTCTATGTTAAATTTGCTCGTTCAGAGCATTGTTGACAAATCTGGAGTAGTTAGAGTTCAAATCTCTGGAGGAGATGAAACTCCCGGACAGGAAGAAAAAGTTGACCCGGTTCCGTTTACTTTTACTGGTACTAGGTCAGTTTCAACGCTCAATTGTTAATCAACGGGTTCTTTGTACAGAGAAGCTATAGATAATGCCATGTTTTTGGTTGATTTCCATATTCGTCACTTACGAGATGTGGAGTGTTTGCGAAACGATGTTGACGATTTGCAGAGACAAGCATACAGTCGAAGCTCACCTCCGAATGGTTTGACGGTTTTTCCATCATGAGATATACTCTCGGTTTTGTTTAGGAAGGTTTGAAAAATCTTATCCAGCGGAGAGGGGGTCGTCTTCATCCACATCTTTCCCTCCCCGAAGACGCGGTGGACGTGGCGCCGGCAGATACCCTGACGGAGATCGAAGGTAATTATAATTAAAAAAATGAAAGATGATTGACTAATTTGATGTATACTTAGTTAATGTTCGCTGTTTCAGAGTTTCTGATCGTGGCGATAATGAAGTTGAACCTATCCCTCCCAGAGAATCCACTAGAGGTAGAGGACGTGGTCGTGGATCAGCGAGAGGAATGACACGTGAGTGATTCACATAAGATTCCTTCAATTCTTCGGGTTCAGGACGTGGTGGATATGGTTATTCCAATGGAAACTGAAAGAGTTAGGAAGTTTGACGAGCTATGATGAACATTCAGCGTCTATGGTTTTCCTTTTCGACTTTTCGCGAAGACTCAGTTAATTTTTCCGGCGTGACCGTTTACGTTCAGATTTGGTTTCTTTATAAATGTCATCGTTTTCAAGATTTAGCCTGTTTATGGATCTAATGCTCTTCGTTCATATATTTATATGTATTTTAAGGTTTTATTCATGTTTTACAGCCTAATACTCACGACCTTTCCATCAGAATTGACGACACGAGTGCAGTTTTTTCCATTTACTTGTTGAATCGTTCTTGTTGTTTACTGCTTTAAAACTTCCAAGGATTGAGTATGTCCTGAGAGGTATATGAAGCTTGGGTTTGAGCATCATTCGTATACCGCTCGTTATTCTTTGTGGTTATACTGCAAATGATCTTCGCAGAAGTTGATTTTTTTGTTTTTTTTTCTTTTTTTTCTAGATTTAAGCACTTCTGATTCTCCTTCTGGCTGATAGGCATTGAAAATTTTCTTTTCATCAGTTCCATGATCTTCTTGTCCGTTGAAAAATGGCTGCTTGGCCTAATGTAACACAATATTAGTCGTTATTGCTGAAAAAAACATTGCGTTTAGTTGTTCTATTTATTCTTTTTTGAAGTAAATTATTATATTCTGCTCTTCGTGTGCTATTTAAGGTCAAATACTTCGCGTAAACATAACAGGGCTTGTCCTTTTCAAGATTTTGTTTAACATTTTTTTAGATTCTGTTGTTGACTAACAGTGAGTAGTCGCTTCTTTCATAGGCTCTTCATTGTCTGAATTTCATCTATTATAATTAGATGAGCAGTTACAACAGACACATTGCTGGATTAAGACATATATGGATCGCTAGCCTAACAGTGCTCTCCAGTTTCTTTGTTTTCTCATCACCAAACAATGATGAGCCCTATATATGAAAGCCTTGTGTTCAATTTTTTTAATCGTTTGCAACTGAGGATATTTATACTTCAGTTACTCAGCATGCAATGCTCAGATAATCTTCTATTACGAGATAAATCGACATGAACGCTTCAACTCTTGGCCTTCCATTCATAAGAAGAAGAGATACTCACATTGACGAAAACGCTCTTCAAGTATTTTTTGTGTGGTGATAAATTCATTTTTTTACGACCTAGCATCTGCTTCTGAATGAAGGAGTGTGGAGAAGAGCCTTCAGAGCAGACGGAAGACGGAACCGTTCCAAATGTAATACTGTAGTTGGATATTTACAAGTATGTTAACTATAAAAAATTATTACCAGAGTTTCACAGTTCATATACGAGAAAAGTCATTTGCATTATCTGTTCCCTATCCTTCTTCTCTTCGCATACTCGATCATCGGAGGGTTGATATTTTGGTCCATTGAGAGCTCTCAGGAGGAGGTGGAACTTTATGATAAAGTGGGAATCTATTGGTTCATTATAAATTCTTATAATTACCTTTTCAGCGAACGTTCATACAAAACCTCAAAGATAAATTGCTGCGAAATGTCCTACACATTGACACACGATTAAAAGAATATAACCTTGCTTATCAGTAACACACACATGAGGTTTTTCCTATATATTGATATTTTAAGGAACAATTCGTACGTACGGAAATTGCATTACACTGGTTACAGGAAATACGCACTAAATATGCTGTATAAGGTTTAAAACTAGAATTGATAGAGAGAATTCTCAAAATTTAGACTGTCTATTGGTACACTGTTTCGGTGTTCTATTTAACTGAGCATGAGAGTCACAAAGCCATGACATTGCGTCCTTCAAATCCTGAAACTGCGTGGAAGCAACAATTTAGCAATAATTTCGGTCGTATCAATGCTCTAAAAAATTATACCGACCAGGTACTCATTGCTTGATGAGCTTCGAATCTACAAATACGCAGTACTTGTGATAATTAGAGCTCTTTTGAATCATTTCTATACTTGTACTCAATGGCGGCGGCTGCGTTCAAACCAAGAAAGTTGAATTTATTTCTGATTTGTATTTTTTCAGCTAGCTCTGCGCTGCTGGGAGATAGGATTAGAAGGTGCAGCCAAACATTGGTCAGAAGCGGGCTATAGAACAAAAGCATGTTTTATACTTTTAGTTTAGACTTATTTATCACTGGTTCATTTCAGATTAATCAGTCAATACATGATTATGAAATAGCTGTTGGTTTGAATAATGTACTCACTCCAGTATGGACTTTTTGGAATGCTATGTTCTTAGCAGGTAGTTAGATAAGGCCACAAAATAAAAAGTTAGGTTTAAGCAACAACATATACTACAATTGGTTATGGGAATATCACAGCAAAAACTAAACTAGGGAAGTTAGCAGCAATGGTCAGATTAACAAGTTTTCATGTTGCACCAATAATGTTAAATCCAGGTATATGCGGTAATAGGAATACCTTTATTTCTCATGATACTACACAAACTGGGTAGATTCTTCATGATGGCTCTAGAGCATATATGGGATTGGATTATGCGGTGAGTTACAATACACAGTAACGGAATCATCTTTTTTCTTCAGATGTGCTGAGTATTTATGCTTGGTAAACAGTGAGAGTAGACCCAAGTTGTCGGAAGAGGAACGAATTTCTGAGATGCCCCTTCTTCTCGCTATTGGTTCCCCATTTTGTGTTTCTCATTTGGAATTTCTCTGTTCAGGTGTTGCTTTTGGGTGGATGTTTCTTTGTGCTGCTATATTTCTACTATTCGAAAAAGATTGGGATTATTTCAAAAGTTTCTACTTCTTCTTTTGTTCATTAACAACTATTGGTTATGGCAAGATCATTTTCTTTGCGTACTTTTAATCGTTCGAACATAAATATTTAGGCGATGTAACTCCAACCAATAGCGAAGACATGTTTATAATTTTTGCACTAATTCTCATCGGTCTTTCATTAGTTTCAATGTGTATTAATGTAATTCAAGTGAAGCTGGAGAAGCTCTTCGAGGTTGTTGACATATGGAGATAATTTAATACATTTTTGTATTAAGGAACTGCTATTGACATTAATGGAAGAATATAATTCAGATCCAGAGTCTAACACATTGAACTCAGGAAAGATAGGTGAGATTAAAAAAACGTGAGACCCAATACAACATGTTTTTTAAAGGTATGATGGAGATGTGGAGGATGTGGAAGCGTCGAAAGGATAGGTTACGTGGTTTAGCTCCAGCCAGAGATGCTGCAGGGAAGGCATCTCAAAACTTGGCAAAAGTCCTCTACAGGATCCTCTATACGTGAACAATAGCTTTCATTGCATTTGTAGGTTTTGCCTTTCGCTCGTTTGTGGGACAGACATCAGCTTATTGAGGAATTGCATCACCGCTTGAGACAGGTAAGATTTTTTTTTAAACATTCCCTAAGCCTCCCAACGAATTCTTAGAAAAATCGCAGTACCCAAACCGATCCATATCCTGTATACATACCAGTTTATGAAGAAGCCTGGACAGAGACAAGTGATATTGATAGTTGCAAGTCGTGTAAGTCAAAAGAAGTAGTGACAGGAAACAAACGGTTTCCTGCAGACGACACAGGACAAAACTTCTTAATGCTTCCTGAGAACTCTATGTGTATGCCATCCCGTTGTGAATCGCGACCTGTTGTAGTACAGGTGAGGACTCAGTTTCAATTATTGTGTTGGATGAATTCTAGGCTGAAAACTCTTATATATCATCATCTTCTCTGTTGCCAACTTCTATGTCAGGTAATCAAAGTTTACCACAAAGCGCTCCTAGCCAAATGTCAAAAATGTAAGAGCCTATCGAGAACTAAAAAAATCTCCTTTTTTTTTATTACAGATCATCTTTATCTACTTTGTCTAGTCGTAATACAGCATATTCCACAAAAAGTGCACCTTGTCCTTCTCCTAGTCGGTTTCCAATTGATTATGACCCCCACCGCAGGTGGACATTTGTTGGCAGCAATAGAGTGAGAATTTTAAGACTTTGCTGAATAGAAATAATCATATATTCCAGTCACAACGAGGTACACCGCGAGGACTTGTAGTTAATTACATGTATATGAAAAATCAGAGTGCTCGACGGGTAATGCTATTTCTCAATTATCACTCCTTATGTAATAATATTGATCTCATTTGATGTATGGTGTCTAAGGCGTGTCTTGAAAATACGAGATTTACAAGAATTCTATTTTGAAGGAAAATCAATTCATTGCAGGGATCTCTGGTACCAACAACAGAAATGCGTCGGCTTATTGCTGAGCTGGACACAAGGCTTCAGGATTGTCGTTACATTAATACACCTGGAAGTTCTCTGATAGGATCAGCTAGCAGTGAAGCATCAGTATTCAAATGACAATTAGCCAGGGGAGAGTCAGCTTTATCAGTACGAACACGTCCACTTTACGTAGTTCCTGAGTAGTCCTGCTATTGTTCATTTATATGCCTAAGCAGAAATGTATAGAAACCCTATCCAATGAAATAAACTTTCAGGCTAGAGCTTTTCCAGTTTTTGTATTTGCACTAACTATAAATTTGTTTATTATATTCATAATGTGATTCTCCCCTGTAATTAGCCGTTATATATTGAACTAGAAGCATTCACTGAATCTTGTCCATTGATCTCGGAATTCCATATCTTGTTTGTATTTCATGAAACAGAAACTATTTAACAATTGTGATTTCAAGTCTTATAATTATGTGATGCATCATAGGTAGAATTTTTTTTTAGTAAACTATAACTATTTTGTATTTTATATATATAGGAAGTCGTTATGATCAAAAGATTTCAAATAAGTATTGGTAAAGACAACAGTATTTCTTCCCAAACGTTAACAGAGTAGTCATGTTCTTGCACTTTAGAGCAAACCGTGGAACGGGCATGTTTTTTTTTCCACAAAAACGTAATTGTTGTCTACATTGAAATATTTCAAAACCAATCTTTCGAAATGTTTCATCAACAAAAACAATAAGCTGAGCTGAGCTTCATAATCAAAGGAATTGTTTTATTCGTTCATTTCACGTACAATTTTTGTTCAAACGTCTGTGCTCCTGTTCGAAGGCAATCTTGTTATCAAACAAGTTTTTGCTCATTAAGGTTTTGCATGGATGGCTTCTTTTCGAAAAAAAAAGACGTAGAAAATGATGGCGAAAGTGGGAAGAACATTGACATGGATAGATTATCTTTTACGAGGTAAAATTAGTTCGTTCACCCATACACGTTTGATTTCAGCTTTCATGAATCAACGGATGAAGATTTGTATATGTCCGTCCAGCAGAGTCCTTGCCAATCAAGCTTAAGCGTTTATGAAAGCACTTCTCTCTTTATGACATGTGAGCACAAGTTAGTTACTACTCGTACTGCTATTCCATAACTTTTTTTTGAAGAAATGAAGAACAAAGCTGCTGCGATTCATTATCTGCTTTTTCTCGCCTAGAACTCGACGCTACTGCTTGCTATTCTTCAGAAGACCCCATAAATGATGCTATAGATCTTGAAACACAAGATGAGTTAAAGGTATTTATGAGGCAGTTTGTATCAATATCTTTCTTTTTTTTTAAGAATTTTACAGCTTCTCTCCCCGATCCATCGTCTATGCCGAAACTTCCTAGAATTATCGGAGATAGGCCATATTGGGTAGAATATCAAGACTGGCTTCGTTGCTTACGGAATGCGGATGCTGAAGTGTCGAAAGATATGGAAGAAGTATTATTTTATATTCTTCTAACGTTTAACTTGTTGATGCTTTTAGCTAAACATCAGTATATACTCTTCCTCTCTTGCTTTGCGAGCTTTAGAGGAGACCCGTTGGTTCAATGAAGTGTCCAAAGATCCAGAACTGTCCAAACTAATACATGACGTGAGTTATTTTTGTAAGTTCTCAAAAACTTTCCTCGAAAATCAGATTGACTCTATATTCCCGATCGCCATGAGGAGAAAGTCTTTTAGCAGCATTAACGAAGTTTTAGAACAAAGCCTACCTATTTCTTATGATTTAGTAGTTCGCCATACAGATAATTCAACTTTTTATCTTCCTAAGTCTGTAGCTCTGCTTTTTTTTTATAAGTTTCGATTTATAGTGTGCCTATTGAATCTACTGTCCGCAGCTCTCTGAATGGTGTTGATGATATTATCTTACGTAGGAAAACTAATCCCTACTGGTACAATTTGGCATCGCTTGCTCTTCACAGGTGGCTCATAGTCTGATTTTCTGTTAGTATCTGGTTCTGTAGAGCGTTCACGAAAGATTCGGTTAGAGATCCTCGAATGGAGATTTGGATCAATGATCTCACTGAGAACTATGCTCAGGTAAAAGTTGAACCTCTATCATGGTGCTATTCTTGTTCAGGCCTTAAGCCTTCCTTCTTCATCCAACCATAATTCTGAGATCATTTGTAATGGGCAGGTAGTTCATTTACGAGGTTGTGAAGATTGGGCTCCACCTCGAGATGCTTGGATTTTCACACCTTTGAAAGTTGAACCGTGAGTATCACTTATTGGTATAGCTGTTTGATCCGAGCCTTTTGCAGTGTTAAAACTCTATTGGAACAGCAGAAGTACCGTTGTGCTGGTTGTGGTGTGAAAATCGATCAACAATACTTGAAGCGTGTTCGGTATAGCCTTGAGAATTTTTGGGAAACTCATAATTACATCTCTACAGACTCTGTGAATATTATTGCAAAGTGTTTTGCCAATGTTGTCATCAGGGACTAAAATCAGTTATTCCTTCGAAGATCCTCAACATGTGGAACTTCAAGTTCTATTTTATTCCTAAAATGCTTTTTACTGTTCGAATTTTCTAGGGAATTCCCCGTCTCTGATAGAGCCTATCGATTCTTGAAAGATGCGCGTGATCAGCCGGCTATTCATATTCAAACTTTGGCTCCTGATTTGGTAAGCTCTACCTCGTAACTGTAAAAATTTCTTCGAAATGATTCAGATTTCTAAAATATCTGTTCTTCGGAAAGTTATACAAATGAGAGAGAAGCTGGGACATATGTGGGAGTTCATTAAGCTGTGCAGTATAGCCGAAGAAACAATAACTAAATTCGGAAAGTATGTTCAAACAAGAGGACAGTATTCATATTTCTTCCTGCAGTCTGAAAACGTTATTTACATCTATGGAAAGGCATCTACTTGTTTCAAGTGACCTTTTTTCGCTCTCTGATTTGACTAGAGTATATAACAAAGATCTTGTTAGCTTGTTGGAGCCTATTGTCTATTATGGAAAATGTCATATCGAAAGCTGCTCAGTATGTATTTATATCTCATAATCTCCAACGATACGTTTTTTAGATATGTAAGGAGTTGGCTTTTGTTTGCTGTCTCTGTTCTGATGCGACTGATCTTCTTTTCCCTTTTCAAATTGAAAAGGTTAATAGGTGTCGAGCTTGTGGATCTTTATCACATTTAAAGTTAATATAATGTTCATTACATTCTTCATTTACAATATTAAGATGTCATCAGAAGCTGAAGAAAACAATGCCAAACAAAGCCTCATGCCCTAAATGCACTAGAATTGAAAATCAAAGGTAAACATTTCTATTTCTTTCTATAAGACAGCTGTATTTTTTCAGAAGACAGAAGCTAGCTCAAATTGGGGACTCATGATTTTCTTATGAATCTATTGTTTAATAAGATTTTGGAACTTATACCACGGGTCAAGCTTTCAGTAATCTCGTGTTTTAGTGATATTTCAAACTTTGCAAGTGATAACCTGTGATATATCTGTGATACGATGTACATCATTTTCTGCGTCTCATTTTTATAGAGAAACTTCGAACGTTTAAAGTTTATAATAACTATGTTATTTATGACTTCGATAGGTTCCAAGCCTTTGTTTCTCTTTCGTTTCTAGCTGTGACATATAATAACTCAACAGTTTCGAGGCCATCAATGCAAACAACCCCAATCGATGCGTTGGCTGAAACAGGTACATATCTCTATGGAGTTGCTCTTCATCAAAACATGCTTCAGAGCAATGTGTTGTTTGTGGTGATCAAGCAGACGGATTTCATTACGGTGTCAGATCGTGCAGAGGCTGCAATGCTTTCTTCCGGAGATCTATAACCTATGACATGACCTTCACATGTAGAAGAGGAGGGAAGTGCCCTGTTGATAAAAGTACGTTACGTTAAAGTTCGGTTTTATCTTCAACCTGTGGTTTTAGATGCTCGTTGTGCTTGCCGAGCTTGCAGATTAGCAAAATGTTTTTCTGTTGGAATGGATCGAAGAGGTAGGTGGTACTTTTGCCACCAATACAATTTACTTTTCAGCTGTACAACCGAAAAAGGAGCCAGCTGGTGGTGTGGTAGACCCTGGGGACACTTCTCCCATGGAATCAAGCAGAAAGTTCTCTTCGGTATATACTCATTTTCTTCAACTGTACAGTTGATTGAGCAGATGTTTGTTCCGGCTCTTCCACCCTCTCCGCCGCCAAATTCTGGAGTAATCTCCAGACTATGCTATGATTTTTCCGAACAGAAGAAAAGAAGGCGATATCTCTTATGTGGATCTCTCGTTGAAATTTTAAACGAATCAACGGTCAGTCTTCCTGTAGTTTTCAGATCTAACATACGCTCTTAAGGATAATACTTTGAAAGGACCGGCCTGTGGAGACGATTACATTAAGCTATTTCAAGTTCAAATGGTTTTGATGTTCGAATGGGTAGAAAAATTGGATGAATTCAGGAGGTTGATGGATTCTTCTGATAAAGTAAGTTCGATTGAACTAGGAAGAAATCTTACTTATTCGTCCTTCAAGACAAAGTTGCTGAGGGCATTTGCACTACGTTATCTGCTCTTGGATAATTTATTCCATACGCTAGAGTTGGGCTATTCGGACAGAGTTATTCTCGTTAATAATAGCTTCATCAAACCTGGTGATTATCCCAGTTTCGATCCCAATGAAACAGCTGATGCAACTCAAGTGAAGCTATTGTTTGTCGGAAGTGTTGCCAGGGTTTTAATACGATTTTCTTTAGAATGTATGGCAACGAGAGTAGTCAACTTATCAATGATCTTTTATTACCTCTCCATAATTTAAAAATATCAGTAGGGGAGCTCATGTGCTTGAGAATCATAATGCTATGGAACTCTGGTCCAATAGGATTATCTCCACATGGTTGTTCAGTGGCTCATGAGGTTGTTTTTTTCCATAATACTTTATACTAAGTCTTTTTAGGCATCGAACGCTGTAATTAAAGAGCTTCACAATTATTATGAGTTGGAAGGTGTGAGGGATATCCAACAGAGAATTGGAAACATCCTGATTCTTTTGCCCATAATTACGGTTAGTTCAAAAATCTTCGCGCATAATTGGGTGCATCAAATTCTAGAAACATGTACAACTTTTGTATAATACAGTCAAACTGATACCCTGTTTTGGTCAGATGAATGAATGGGATTCATTCATGGATGATTTGCTGAAGGGCTTTTGAGCTCATAATATTGTTTTTTTTATCTCATCATTTGTACATAGCTAGAATCCATTAGTTCCAATAGTTTCAAAAAAGCTGAACATTCCAAAAATTATTAAAGTTTAATAAGATTTTTATGTTTGTAGATATCTATCAATCGAGCTATCCCAACAATAAATGTCACATCCACTTGTCCTTATTCCGCGTTTACTTACTCTAATTTCTATCTGTCAAAGACTCGTCCCATTTTTCTCCAACTTTTCCGGCTTAGTTTCTTCATTACACATGTATGGTGGAGGATGATCCTATTATCTTAAGTCTAACGAGTTTTATAAAACTAGCAGCTTTGCATATTCATACCTAATGAGCTTTTTTTAAAGAAAGGAACATTAAGTCTATTACTCCAATTTTAACACTATTCGATCTTCAATAGTCTAAGCTTGTGTTTCATGTGCGCTTGCAAAATATTCTCTGATCATGGGCATAGATTTCTCCATATAACGGCTCCATTGACGCATTTCATGAGCAACTTCTAAAATTTCAATTCTACTCTTCAGATTATTCTGTGGTGAGTGTCCAAAAAGGAAATCTATTATGATGATGATTTCATTTTGGATCTATTCCGGGAATAAAAGTAACCCAAACGCGTTTCTGAAATGTTTAGAGTTTGCGCGGCAAAAAACTCAAATTTACTGAATTATTCCCAGTTTTCAAAAGTCATTTACTATACGTGATCGAAAGAACACTCATTCAGCTTACTTTGCACTTACTTCATATTCTCCTATGTAAATTTCTCACATGTTCGAAAAGAAAGGATCTGCAGGTAGAATTCACCTGTTGTTCTTTTCGGCTTTTTTGTCGTGATGAAGAATAAATTATCATTTTGCATTACTTTTGCTTGAGCAATTTATTTTTTCTTCACTGAAATTTCCTCTTTCTTCAGATTTCTCTTATTCATATTTCATGAAACTTATCATGATATTATGTTTCTTCGGAAAGGCCAGAGCAAAAGTGTCTTGTCAAACGGTTTCAGTTTTCTGGGCCGCAGATCTTGCACGTTTTTTCATCCCACATTCCCGTCATGATGCTCTTTGGTTCGGTTTTATTACCATATTCTTTTATTCTGTTCTTTCGTTGCTAGATTATACTCATGTAATTGACTGATGCTCCGCTTAGCATATTCCACGTGATCGCCTCAAGTGAGTACGCTACGTGAAGCTCATTGAATAGGCAAAGTCATTTGTAACTAATACTGTCATAGAAAACGGTTGCGTTCTATTTTTGAATTTTTTTTCACGATAAATACGTATATCGTTATGTTATAGTTTAAATGACGTTTAGGGGTCTAATTGTAGCTTGCAATGATATTTCCATTTTTCCACTGACCAAGCCTTGAATTTTGCTTTTTCATCTAATTAAGTGTTAAATGAGCATATAGAGCTAGGTTATTAATGTTTACCGAAAACCGAAATAATTGTATATAATTTATCAAGCGATTATTGTTTTTTTTTGAAATTCAAACATCTGCGATCTCTAAGTGCGCTAAATCTTCCTTGTTTTTGTTTGCTCTTCTCATTCAGAACCTTAAGATTAATTATTTTTGAGATGATTAGATGTAGAAGTATGTGACTATGACTGTGTTATAGAATGTTCAGAATCTAGTAAACAATCTGTTGTTCTCGTGTCTATCGCATAATTTTCGTTTGATGAAAGTGATATGAATACAGCTCTCATTTCCATATTCAGGATGATTTGAAAAATTAATTTCCTTTCAATACTGTTTTTCCGTCGTTGTCCGACACTGAGTGGAAGTTTTCATGTATCTATACACATTTTCTATGCATAAACTGTAATTGCTACTTCTTCCTATTAACTCAACTCGAAATTGATGCATATGAGAGCAAATATGAGAGTAATTTTTGGAACAAGTAGTTTCTCTCAGCTTTCCGTACTCCAAACGAATTTCAAGTTGGGACTTTGATTTGTTTTCTTTCAGTTTTATCTCGCCCCGTTTCTTCGAAATTCATAACTTTATAGATATATTCATGATTTATTCGTTGTTCTAATCATAGCTCGCAGCTGCAGCTTTTTGTCGTAAAATATATTGTTGAAGGCTGTTTCAACCTTTTTGGTCAAACCATCTTTAATATTTACTATTGTCAACTTAGCATGCAGCCACGTTTATCACAGCTGTTCAATCTTCATTCAAATTTGATTTAGAGAGGATGAATGTGAAAAAGCCTAACATCTTGAGAAATTTGATGAATTAATTCCATGAATCTCTTGTCTCAAATATCTATCATTCGCTTACTATTTTCTCTCGAAGCTTCATACATGCACACAATCTGTGTGCCTGTCTGTTGAAAAATGTTGTCCTTTCGGCTCAAATGTCGGTTCTCCCAGAGATAGCATCGACGATTTTCACATTGTCATCGACTGTGCTCCGAATCTGCGCGTTGTTAAAAGCTGATCTAAGCTCCGTCATTATATCTTTCCTTATTAGGCTAAGTAAATACTTTGTTGTATTTGCGAAGTTGAATAGAAAATTAAATTTTAGACTCTCCAAACTATCAATTCTAATCGCAGTGCGTTGGCTTTCCAATTTATTTCCATAATAGTAGCCAATCAGTGAAAAGCCACTTAAAACAGATAACTGGCACAGTTTTGGACGTCCTCAATTCATATTCGTGCTGTTTTCTAGTCTGTCCCCCCCCCTTCCTTCCTGCAGCATCTCTGCATTTTATGATAGCTTCTCTTCGATCTCGATTAAATGATGGATTCTGGTACAGTGATTCACCGTAGCCAACTGAAAATGGACATCAATGGCACGCTCTGTTTGGAAAATGGTATACCTACAATCACTAGCTGGCCTTATCGCTTAGCCATACTGATTCACATCTTCTTAACTTTCTCATCACTTGTATTTATGATGGTTGCATTCTTTTATCTCAGGAAACGTCTTTATTTTCACAAAAACATAACGGTATGTCGGTTCTTTCCTCGGTATGATTAAATTATTTTTGTTCAGATTTTGATTGTCTTCATGTTCGTGTCCGCTTCGGTGCTCTCCTTACAAATGCTTGTCATGGAGGTAAGCTATCATTATTTTGCTGTTCCGCCGTCTTCATGAAATTCTTCACAATATTTCAATTATAAGTGAGGGTGGAAAATGTGCATCTCTCAACTCCACCACTGGTAGTTTTTGATTTAAAATTGTTGAAAACCCCATGATGCCACATATGGGTGACGTTTTAAGCTATTTTTGGAGATTTGCTGAAGCGACCCTTTGTTGATTTTTCGATTTCAGTGTCGACACATCTTCATCTCTTGGTTTTATAAACATCCTTGCGATGTATACGTACCTGCCGAAGATTGTTTCCCCTACCTACTATTGAATTCGGTCGCTATAGGCTGTATGACGGGTGCTCAGGTACAAAGTTTATGAAACCATTAACATACACAATTCTGTCAGGTATGCATGGTGATAGAAAGAATGATAGCTACCTATCTTATGAAGAAGTATCAGAAGTTTGGAGGAGAATTAGGTACAATACTCGTCGTTTGCACGGTATCTCCTTTTTTACGCAATTCTGATAGTTTGAAACTAATAGACAATGATCTTCGTATGGCTAACATACGAAACCTTCTGGCCCGGCCCAAGTGAAGATTACTACTTGACGTGTATTTCTATCCCGAAGGAATCTGCTGTCAAAGCGAATAGAAATTTCATAATTCTCATATCTTTGAATCTTATGTGCATTATTAGTCTGATTCTTCTTAATGCTATTAATAGACCCTACCGGAAGAGGTGCAAAATTCATCTGTAAACAAAAACACTTGCGCTTTTTCAGATTACGATTCAACTTGGCTGATCGATACCAAGTTGAGGAAAATCTAAATACGACGCAGTATATCTGTACAATAGTCATAGTCCAGTTTGTTATCTTGACTTTTTACGGTACAGGAACATTACTACTACGCACGTTCAAAGCTAAATTTGAGCCAATTTTCCATCGTCAACTAATCATGTTTGTATATGTTAGATTTTCAAAATCGTTCTTTTTTTCAATGTTTCTAATTCAGGTCGTACCCTTCTTCACCTGTATACTGCCTATTCTTATGATATACATAGTCAAACAAGGCGTCGAGAGAAGAAACAGGAACATTAACAAGATGGTATCTCATGCGGCTACGGGAACGCATGGTCGAGATAATTACTTCCATGAATTGCTGAAACAATGGTCATAAAAGAAGCTTAAACCTGAATTACTTTATTAGGTGACATAAACTTCAAAATATGTATAATACAGAGCAATGATTATGAAGTTATTAACCATGACAGTGCTAAGAGATATCGTAAAATATCAACAACATAATGACTAGACATCAACAGACCAGAGAAAGAAGCCTATACACTTCACACAGACAGCACCGCAAAATTCCTAAGCGAAACTACAATTTGCTTAATTACATAAATCTTCCACATACTAAATTTCCTGAATTGCATGAATCACTAACAGAGAATGGCAAGAATTAGAGAAAAGTGAATTAGCTCTAGAAGAGAAAGCCCATATTCGCACAAGTGTTACATGTACTTCTCCATTTCGTTATATAGAGCTAATACAAGAGCAGCTCCTGTTCCTCTCATAGCATTCACCATAGCTCCATGATAGAAAGCTTTCCAACCTTCATTCACCCAAATGTTCTACAAATATTTGGAATATTAGAAGAAAGTTTTAACTCACTTTAGCACATGCAATCGTTCCGAAAGGTTTATTCTGTTTTTTTCCAGCAGTCATCATGATTCTCCTTCGAACTGTATCCCATGGGTAAGAGATCATCGCACTAATGAGAGTAACAACCTAGGAACCTTTAGAGAATCGGAGAAAACTTTAATGAAAACCTGTCCCACAGCAAAGGCTCTCCAAAAACTCAGCACTCCATCTTCAGTTGAGAAATACGGATGTGCTGTATCAAAAAGCCCATAGTACGACCCGCGATACATAAAAATATACTGCAAGGAAGGTAAGAGACCTCTGAAAACGGTCGTTGAATACTTCTTCATATAACAAGAAACGAACTTATAGAGTCCGAAAAATCCATCGTGTCGAACAATTTTCCGCATACAGTCGAACATTCCTTTGAACTCACGATCCTAATAATTTTTGTATAGAAAGAAGTAAGCTCATAAACGAAACTTTTTTATCCTTTCCTAAATCAATGGCTAAGCGTGTACGCACGAAATCCAACGGATAAATGAACATGAATGTGGCGACACCTGCGCCACCACCAGCAAGTAGATTACCTTCAAAGACTCACATGTAATACAATACCAATAGCATCAGTTTGTTACCAACTAAAAACCTTGTCTGATTATTGGTAGCATCCACACCGTCCAAGCTCCATTTCTTGAAGAGATCTTTGAAAGCAAATCCTAGAGACTCCTAAATTGAAACATAACTAGAATGAACAAACATTTGATTACTTGTCCACATGCTCGTAATATATTAACCCAATTCCCTCTCCAAAAAGAAAAAAATCCTTGTTCCTTTGGAACCCTAATAAAGCAATCCAGCATCCCTTTATACCGATGTTTGACATCGAGTGTTGTTTGAGCATTTTGTAACTACAATAAAAACAATTTAATGATAAACTGGGGCATTCGCAACCTGTAATATCAATTTCACTCTTTCGACAGGAGCTATCACTGTCTTAGCAACCACAGCAGCCGATGCACCCGCAGCAAAATCCTTAGAGAACTTTTTGACTCTTTCTTTGACATCTATTGTTTGAAAAGATCTAGTTCGAAACATTAGTTGAACTCACCATCATTCAAAAATTGGTTTGAGCCTACACTAACTTCCATGGAGTAAACGTAGACCAGCGCTCATAGACAGCAGTTTCACAATGTGTGGAACACAAGTAGTCAGAGACACAGACCTTTAATTTCGGATCTCAACAGATATGTAACATTTCGTTGCGTTGCGCATAGCAAAATGCAACTCGAACATAAGATTCTATTGTTTACGTTTTCTATTTGTTAAATATTCGTTGAAAGCTGTACGCCGGTTGAATTTCATACCATTCCTAGGAAACTTCAGCATCTGAGGGCTACGTTATACAGTTCCAAAATGTGCAAGAGTTATCAGAACTGAAACATATTGTAGCAACACCATCAACTTTGTGTTCATCATTGCATTGTTTCCTATGGTTCCATAGTTTTTTTAATGTGCAAATATTTTTTGTAAAACTACCGTTCTCATTACTCAATCACGCATTCAGTCACATTTCAAATTCTTCACATTACAATATTTCAAATAGTTCCCCTTATATTTACAACTTATGATTGCTGCAATAAATATATTTTTACTCACGAAACACGAATGCATAATGGAATTAGAAGGGTTTATGGTAGAAGAGATTATTACAATTTGGTCTCGTGCGGATTTCAAAGCTTGAAGTGTTAATGAAGAAGATTATCAATTTTCTTAATTAATCGGTTAGTTGAAGATTACTCCGATAGCGGGTGATGTGAATGTAAATTCTGGAAGAGTTTTAGTCAGTTTGTATGATAGGCTAAGGGCGGTAGCGACATCCTAGAAGTTATAGGCAGAGTTAAAGTTCAGAGATCTAATCGTTTCAGAAGAAAGGGCTTTATTAGAAAAAAGCTTTATGAACGACATCGCAAATGTATTGTCAAATCATTTGGTACGAAGGCGTTAGGTCCTTGATGCTTATGGACCACCAGGTCAGAATTGGTTTTCGAAAAACTAGATGTAATGTCATTATAGGTCTCGGATCCTTTTTTGAAACTTCAAAATTCTGATGAAATGGACAATTTCAATAGGACCGTACTGATACCAATTGCCTGATTATGGAATGCTGGACAGACAGACAGTTTTTTTCGGTTTATACTGTCGCTTCATTCTGTAAATGCCAATGGTCATTCTCATAAGTAAAATGAGTGTTATGAAATATAATATAGTCTCTTTCAATTTCACTTTACTGAGTTGTTCAAAAAAGAGTTTTTTTTCTACGTATCACATTTTCATCGGTTATTTTACCTCTTAGTACTTTTCATGCTTTCTACGTAATTATACAAAACCACAGCTCAAACTGTGTATTGTTTGCGACTTTTTTCATTTGTTCGTTTTTCTCCACGGTTTCTGATAGTTATTATACGCAGCGGAATCATTTCAGGAAAGAACGAAGCTGAAATAATAATTGATAGGAATCGTAAAACGATTTTAATCAAAATGAGTTGAGATGAGTCTTTATTCATCGGATGTACGTCTTATTTTAGATAGTGATCAAGCTGAACAACGAATGGGTGCTTTGTACAGTGTGCCTGTAAGATTGGTATTACATGGCTATTGTATTTGTTTTTTCAGTGTCCTTGTTGCAACATCTCTCTAGAGTTAGTTTGTTATTCTTCCGGGCTTCATAAGATATTGCCTACTCAGCGTAAGAGTGTATCATATTTTAGAAAATGTTGTACTTTTTAGCAGATCGCCCTGCTATGGTTCCGATAGCAGTGGCTCCAGCTCCAGCTCCAGCTCCAGCTCCAGCTCCAGCTCCAGCTCCAGCTCCTGTTCCCCTCCCGACTTCAACTTTTGCTTCTACCAACATTCCCAATTCAAGTAGAAATCTGGCTTCAGCTTCTGATTCTTTCCATTCATCAACACTTAATCGTCCTATTTCTCATCATAGCTTCACATCTCCTGGTCCTCATTTGAAAAGTGCCATAGCGAACTTCGAGAAAATACGTTTGCCAAGTGAAGAGAATTCAAAATTCAATCATTCTTATGATTCAAGGAAGGTGCATATGTTCTGAGTTTTGATATATATATAATTCGATTCATTTCCAGAGTAATTATCAATGTCGTGATGGTAACAGAAGTAAAAGAAATGATACGGGTAGGCAGTTAGGATCGTCCATTCAATCTAGAAACAATGATTATTTCGGCGACCTGGCTTTTGTCCAAAATAACTACAGTTTTTTCAGGCTGGGGAGCTGAGAAAGTCGACTGGCCGACCAGCGGAAGTATTGTGTGATGTGACAAAACTTTTTAGATAGAATTTTTAGATGTCAGAGTTGATTCTAGAAAAGGAGATGCTCGCGATAATAGAACATATGAAAAAGTGTCAGTACCCACAGCAGAAACCATTTGGGAAAGTACTAAGTGTGAGCAGTATAAGTTTGATGGAGGTTGTCGTTTACTCAACGATAAAGAGAACTTTCCGGATGGATTCGAAGTATATGATAAACGTATTGAACGAAGTCGCTCTTGCAATGAAGTTGATAGGTTAATTGAGTGAGAGATTTTCAACATGATATTTTCGATTTCAGAGAAAACCCAGAAACAGCTTCAAAGGCAAGAAAGTTGTATTATTGAACAACTCTTTAACTTCATCTTCAGAGTTCTGTGAGTCGATGTAATTCGTGTTTATCCGACGCTGATTTATCGGGTGTCACTGAGAATTCGGTAGAGTCTTGGTATGCTTCATTCAAGAAGCAAAGCGCAGATTGTGAATGGGATCGAGGATTTGTTATAGCTTTCCATAAGACTTCTAAGAATCATTTCATCGGAGTATGATTTCAATGTGGATTTTAGTATTGAGTTCGTAACAGATAGAGTTGTTGACTGTTCGGAAAGGGCGTCTGTGTATTCCGCTTGCACTCTCCGAGTTAAATGACCTGAAGAAAAGCTTTGTATACAAATACAGATTTCTTCAAGACGAAGGGTTCGAGGTGAGAAAACAGTGTTACTTTTAGAGTTTGGAATTTATAGGTCAAACCCGATATCCCACAATATTCTTTCTTGAACGAGCTGGTGGTGAGACGATTAAAAATTATCTCGACTGAGTTTGTTTAGGTTTTACCTCAAAATCAAATATCTGTTGTGGTTCCCGGTCTTGTGTCCTACAGTAACTATTCTCTAGAGGAAATGAAAGCTCGTAAAGAGAAGCTTCACGTTTGGTATCCTCCGCGGACAATTTATAAATCTATGTACTATTTATGCAGGAGCGACAGTGTAGGTTTTTTGAACTTTTCTGTAGATGCTATAGAATATTGGAACTCGAAGAACAATTCCTCAATATTTGAACCACTTTCAATGGTCTCGTTAAGTTTAATGTCGAAATGGCAGAGGTTGGAATAATTTCCGTTGGCTGTACATATAATTTTAGGGATTGCATGACCGATGACAAAGCAAGCAATCCAGAGTGGGATGTTATTAATGTAGAACCTTTGGAAAATTCGAAGGTTGGTCATTTTATCTATAGAACTTATTTTAATGCAGATGAAACGTCACTTGGAAGCATGTTATCCTAAAGAAGTTTTCCGATTTGATGACTTCAAGGTAATTCGAAGGAACGATAAGGTAAACTATGGAGATTCGCATAATAACTTCTTAGTATGTTGAAGAAATTTTCAAATGTACTAGAGTCGAAATCATTCCCCTACTTAACTGTCTCTGCCCATCCGTCCCAGTGCTTGATGGACATTGATCGAGTAAAAATTGGAGATGTCCTCACGGTGAGTCTCCAGGTACTCTTTGGATTGATATCTAAGCTTAGGCTATCGTTGCTCCTCGTTTTGGCTCAAATGAGGTAGTGTGGCAAGCTTTAATTGTTGGGCAAATAGAGGTGACTAAAACTTTTTTTATTTTCACTATGACTTCTCTCAGAGAATTGTTTCTGCTACCAATGATAATATAAGCTTCTTTGCGCCAAAAAATAATATCCCCATCAAGAAAGTTAACTCAAGGATCATTGAATACGTAATGGTTTTTAAATTTCTTCTAGTTATAGTTTTGTTGTAGGTGAAGAATTTTTGAAATTCACAATGAACTCTTTTTTTTTTCGTCACCAACTATTCAAAGTGTGATCACCTATTATTAGAAATCACGGAACAATTGCTCATGTTCTCTCAATAAATTAATTTTGATACATTTTATTGACAATTGTTTCGTTTTATTATACTGATTTTGGCACGAATTAATCAACACTGCTTTTTTCTACCACCTCTATTCAGTTTTCTCTGCTGTACGAAAGATATTTTGCTGACTTTTTGAGCCAGAAGGATGAGTGAGTAGTATCCTAGTACTGCAAGAATGTATCCGAGAAGAAAATGATGAACTGCAAATAGTTCCAATAAAGGATAGATCCAGTATCCATCAACCGCTCTTGTAACTAATATTCTAAATTCAAACCATGTTTTCAGAACGAAGGGTCTGGCAAACTCACATAATGAAGTAAACGGCTACTAAAAACGCAGAAGATATAATATTAGTTCTTCGACTTGATGGTTTATTAGTACCACTCAACATTTCAAATATTAATTGACTTATCGGCAGAGTGTGTGTAACATGGTTCAGCCAGCTTGGAATCAATCTCGCTACCCAAGAAGGCATAACAAGCTCTGGATCGATGTAATAGAGTCCCCAAAACAGAGAGCAGGTAATCTAAGAACTTTTAGTAATTATCTGATTACTTTTTATATACCGTTCCTAGTGGAAATGCAGATGTATAGAACATAAAACTTCGAACAGTATGAAGAGTATTAAAAAAATATCCCAGTGCCGCTATGACCGAGAAAACTGTCAGAAGAACCTACAAAACGGTTGAACAATCTTTTCTCTTCCTCTTCTCAAAACTCACGAAGTTTATATTAGTCAACATGACAAGTTTATAGATGTAGTATTCATGTCCTAATCGCGGTTGATACTTCACATCAAAATATAAAGAGTAACACCAAATGATGGCAAAGATTAGTCTAAACACATGGAGTGTTGTACGCACAGACATTCTAACCTGGAAGAAGAATGAGTTTGTTTAATGAATGTGATAAAATAAACTTTATTCACGAAGAAACATAGACTAGATTCAACAATATATTGATAAATTAAGTAGCTTTCTTCTTGTGAGTTGACTTGCCATGAATGGCTGTATGTAGGCATTCAGTTATTTTATAGTTCATGAACAGAACACTCATGCATGCCACAATAAAGACAGCTCTTAACGGGAGGATCAAGTCGCCCAAGATAGGATAAGCCCAAAATCCAGAAATGTGATGAACTACGTGTATGCTTAATAGAAGAGCAATGTAAACTTGAAAAGAAATCCATAGTTATGTAACATACTCGATTATGTACAAGGTTGCGAAAACCCCAATGGCCTTGATGGCTTTTGGGGCTGCGACATGACCATGATTCCAAATTACAGTGTCAACTATGGCAGTTATCAATGGAAGTGTGTGCTGAAGGGTGTAAAGATCAGATATATTCATGCTTTTTGTATAAATATTGAATACCCACCAACACATTGTTATACCAAACAATACCTATCATTTGTTTAGCAAGATCATCGGCAAGAAGTGTGTTAGGATCAAAAGTGTAAAGAAGCCAGAAAAGTGAAACAACTGTCTGTATATAGCTTTTCTTTTAAATCCTACATAAGACATCATACCATAGCAACAGGTGCCACAATGGCTCTAGAGAGGAAGTGGAAAATTGGATGTTTCCCTCCGAAAACAGAAATAAAAATAGCGATGAAATGATAAAGTATTTGAATATACTAAATAAGGATTTTCTTTAAATTAAATATTTAACTGACCAAATCAATTAGTGTGAGCCAAACAAACTTTGAGAAAAATTGATTGGGTATAGGCAACATTTTTCCTTTAACCATACCATAATCAAAGTAAGCTGTCCCCGCATAGATCAAGAAAGATATCAGATGGAAGACAGTCTTAGTTCCCATTCTTCAAATACTGGAATTAATTATCGAAATTTCGTATTGTTTGAAGAAAAGGGAAGGTTGGAATGAACATGAAAAACAATTGAAAGGAATTCTTATCAATGGCAAAGGTGATAACAAAAGAAATAGAGCAAACACGTGTCTTAATACATTCTACTTTAATAGTAATGTGTTCGAAGTTTGTGAGGACTCAATAATAATAATTATGAAACAGATCAATATCCATGTAGGCCCTGACCTGACCTGGTATGTTCTATGACGCATCGTTAGGCCAAACTACACACAGCGACAAAAAATAATTTCCAAGCAAATTTCCTTATTTTGACTATTTTAAAACTGAGTTTCCTCCTTCAAGTATTTTATGTACAACCACTCAAGCTTTGGAAGCTTTAGAAGATACGCCATTGAATCAAAAGCGCTAACAGAACTCCTGGCGAAGGTTAATGGCGCAAACGCTGTGTGTAAGCATGGGCGGAAATCCAACCAATCTTAAATATTGTTCCACGCTTAAGCTTTAAGTTCAAGCTTTCTATTATTCTCCTAGTTCTCATCTTTTAGTTCTTCACATTCTCACCAACTAATTGCTTAACCTCTTTCTAGATTTAAGTTTAAAAAAATTTACTTGTTGTTGTGATTCAGAATGCTGTCCAGATCTATCAGTACTGTACTAAGATCAGCACCCCAGGCTCTTGCTGCTCAACGTACAGCAGTAACTGCTGCAAAGCCTCAACCGGATATAGGACAAAAGCTGAAGGTTCAATGAACTAGATGCTTTTCATGCTGTATCTGTTTCAGGTTACTATCATTCCTGGTGATGGAGTTGGACCAGAGCTTCTGTATGTAGTTCAAGATATTGTTAAGAACACTGGAATACCACTCGAGTTTGAAGGTAGGGTAATTGAATGGCTTTAACACTTTTGTGCATTTCAGAGGTCTTTCTCTCTGAAGTCCATTATTCCCGTTCTGCCTCAATCGAAAACGCTAAAGAAGCAATCGCTCGCAATAATAATGTTGCTTTGAAAGGTGTTTTTTATTGTGATATTCAACGTATTATTCAATTATTAGGAGCTATTGAGGAATCTGCCATGATCCACACCGAAGGTGAGCTGCAAGGACTTAACATGCGTCTACGACGTGAGCTTGATCTATTCGCCAACGTTGTGCAGATTAAGGTTTGTGTTTCCACTACCGCACATAACCGTGTGATGCCTGCTTGTTCCAAAATCAACACACAGTCGTTTAACTCCATTATTATATTAGAAAAGAGTAGCTCTTCGACGTTTCTGTTGTCGCTATTCTTGATAAAAATTTCCGTTTTTTTCTCTTAGGCTCTGGATGGTATTAAAACTCGTCATGGTAAACCTCTCGATTTCGTCATTGTTCGTGAACAAACAGAAGGCGAATACTCGAGTCTTGAACATGAACTCGTGCCAGGTTGTTTAGGTTATTTCACTGTTCTGTTTATGCTGTAATTTTCCAGGAGTGATTGAATGCTTGAAGATTTCTACAAGACCGAAATGTGAACGAATTGCTAAATACGCTTTCGATTATGCCACCAAATATGGTCGTAAAAAGGTTACGGCTGTACACAAGGCAAACATTATGAAGTTAGGAGATGGACTTTTCCTCAGAACTTGTCAAGAAGTTTTGAAACATTTTGCATGCAAAATAGCAACATTAAATACTTAGGTTGCCAAACGCTATCCGAAGATACAGTTTGATTCTATGATTGTCGATAACACTTGCATGCAAATGGTGAGTAATCCGGAGCAATTTGATGTACTTGTGATGCCAAACTTGTACGGAAACATAATAGATAACTTGGCCGCAGGGTTTGTTGGATATAATGATTCTATTATAATCTTATTTCACTCAAGTTTGGTTGGAGGTGCTGGAGTTGTGACCGGGCAATCCGTGGGAAGTGACTTTGTGATTTTTGAGCCTGGATGTCGTCACTCCTTCCAACAGGCTTTTGGAAGGTATTCTGATTTTTTTCACATGATGTACTCTTCTTGTTTTCAAGAAATATTGCTAATCCAACAGCCATGATTCTCTGCACTGCAAATATGCTCGATCATCTTCATTTGACTGACCATGGAAACGCTTTGAGGAAAGCTGTTGAAAATGTGATCAGAGAGAAAAGAGTGCGCACCCGCGATTTGGGAGGGTTAGTTTTAAAAAAAGTTGTGTGCTAAATATTTAGTTCAAGATACAACACAACCATTGAGTTTGCTGATGCCGTTATTCAGAAGTACAACATCTGAGTGTATGTTGCAGAAAAGATATAGTTTTAGAATATTGTATAGTTTTAAAAGTGCCTTTTTATATGTATATAGTAAGAGTTTTATGGAATTCTGAAATCTTCAATTGGATTTCAATGCTCAAAATGCGTTTTAGATTGCCTTGTTAGTATTGCTGGAACTTGATAATATTAAAGGACATTTAAATGTGCTCTTCAACCATTATGAGGTTTTTTCCTCAAACGTATCTCAATTTTCTTCTATGATTTTGATTCTGATTTCGATCCTAGTATTCATAAGTTTAAACCTGCTTTGTTCCATATTTTATCGGCGCTTGTTCAATGTTACTCTTCTCATCTGCGCTCTAGCTTACTCTCTGCGTCTATACCCAAGAGCGAATATCGGTCTTCGGTCCTACGTCCTAACATGCCTTGCAATAGTATTCTTGATTGTCTATATATTCGATATGGAATCTACTTGTTATTCTCATATTACACCCCTTTTACTGTTTAAGGGAATTAAATGAATGATGAAGATGAGGAGTTTGAAGATGCTCTGGATTCCCTCGAAGCGAGTGTAACTTCTTCAAATGTGCCCCAACCGCGATCAAGCTTAGTGGTATGTTTCTTTATATTTCATTCCTGCTCATCGTACTTTTTTAGCCTTCTGCGGAACATATTAGTCGACCAGATGAGCTATTGTTACCATCTCAAACAAAGTATTCTCCTTCCCGTGGTCCAACTTTTCCGTTCCCTGGACCTCATTCTGTGTCTACACCTCAGGTTTGAACAGAGATAAATCATGGATAAAATGCGGACCCTTTGGTTTAGGATTCAGTAGTTGGTAGCAGCCGTAGAGAACGTTTAACAGCGTTTAGAAATCGCATGAAAGAAGAGTTTGGTGCTAGAGAGTCATTCACCCCAGCAGTTCTCCATGGAGATAGTGATGGAATCAGCATCATTAGTGATACTACAAGTTTGCATTCATGGCATAGACGTGTTCTGGCAGGACCTGAAACTGTTGTAAGTTGAGGAATGTGAGAGTAGCCAACATTTTCAAGCCTTGCAGATTGTCCTACCTTCCGATAGTGTTAGTACTAGGGCGCCGTCAACATCTGGGGCGAATAATAACTCCTTTGGATCACCACTCGAGACAGTGAATAGAATTTGTACCGTTCCAGAAAACAGTTCTATTGATCATTATCCTCAAGTGCTGATTATAATTCGATTGATTATTATCAACTGATTCTAGGAACCTACTCACATTGTACATAAAATGTATAGTCCCAGTTCTATGGTTTCTTCACCTACAGGACCTCCACCAAAACATCCTCCTCCTCCGCTTCCTTCTCGTGAGCGTACAGGATCTGTTGGTTCAAATCTTGAATACAACTGTAAAAAGTCAATTCAGGCTCCTTCCCCTTTGACCGATTTACGAACGCCTCCACCTCTTCCTCCGAGAAATCCATCTATAAGATTGCCTGATCCAGTAGCATCGGAGGTTGTTGCTCGTTTAGCTGCTCTAGAAGATGAAAAGTAAGGGAACGAAACATAAAAGCATGTTTAGTTCTATTTCTAGTAGTCATACTCCTGTCGCAATGACGTCAAGTGATAGCATTTCCAGTCAGGGAGTGTCCAATAAAAGTCAAAGGTACAACGATTCACTATTGGCCCTGGTATCTCCTATTATTCAAAGGGTATCCACTAACTCAAACGACTCCATTAGCTCGATTAGCGAAAACGGAACACGTCGTAGGGGACATAATAAAACTAACTCATTGGATAGAGGTCTCACGCTAGCCAAAACTTTGAAAGTGAGTGTGATCAGCCCTCCTTACATAACGAGCTAACTGTTATAGGCTGGACCCTTCCCTCCTCCATCCAATAAATCAAACTCACTTAAACGCCCAGCAGAAACTGAAGGAGAAGAAGGGGAAAGAAACTCTGCCGCGGCAGGGGTTATAATGCAGATCACAACAGGAATACTACCCGATAAAGTAGGCTCTTATTGTCATCTTAAATTCTTGATCAATATTTGATTAAAGATTCCACCAGAAACTCTTGAACCTATTACGTCCGGCTCTTCTTCAGTTTCTTCACCCAGTTCACATGTTTCAAAAGAGAAGAAAAATGAAACTGAGGCGGAGAGAAGCTCATATATCGATAACTTGAATGCGCATTGTGCCCAAGAAGAGATAATTTCCGAGTTCGAATCTCGAATGCCTTCCACCTCTTTGTCATCATCTATTGATCCGATTACACGTGATGTTGAGAGAAGGATGAGTATGAAACGTGATGGAACACTGAATGATTCAATTTGGTAATGTGGTGTTCAGCTTATTCTGATGTGAACATTGTTTTTCAGTGACGATGGAAGATCTGATACGTTTT
>CALQYR020007463.1:204148-253079 GCA_943334845.2 Auanema sp. JU1783 | reverse complement strand
ATCTTTTGCGAACAACTTACACTTATTCCTCCATGCTACTTTCAAAACAACAACAAGCTTGGTAAGCATATTTATCGGAGAAGGTGTGGCACTATTTCCATTCCTTGGGGGGCTTCAGACTTACTTTGCTCCATTTATAATAGAGAGCTAGATGACGTTGCGATGAACATCGTGCAGAAACATTCAATGGCTAGCGAAATATCTAAGTTTTCCGTGTTCTATCCTTCTTCTCATGACTTTTTTCGAAAAAAAACTAGGAGTGTATCCTCTTCTTCTGATATATAACACAGGAATAACACACAATTAGAAAACTGTAGAACACTTAAGAGTTACTAAGAAGACAAAGGAAAAGTATAAAACGTTGGAGCACATGCATGTTGCATCAGGCATTTTAGAGCCTGATTTTAGTAAAAATAACTCTAAAAGTAACTACAATTACGTACAACAGCGTGCAGATACGTAGAGAAAAAAGTAAGAATTAGCCAAAAAGTTCTCCCCGGCCGGGAATTGAACCCGGGTCTCGCATGTGACAGACGCGGATACTCACCACTATACTACCGAGGACTGAAATCTTTAAAAAAGTTTTGTTACAATTCATATAGCTTTTTATGCTGAATAATGTTTCCAAGAAATTGTTTTCTCATTTTGTTTCAGAAGAATCAATTCAGTAAATGCTTTTTCTATCAGAAAATCGGATTAGTATCGAAATTCTGAAGAGAGATAGTCAAGAATTACAAGCTCCAAATGGAAACCAGAAGGAAAACAGCAACATATTGAAGTTCATGGCTGGCAGAGACAATATCATGAATAATTGTACAGATCAGAAGATCTCATTAAGAAATACATGCTATATGTTAACAAAACACTTCAAACCTATTCCTACTTGTTTCGTGTCTGTCATGAAATGTGTTGCTTTTTGTTGCATATTATGAGAGGGTTTTAATCTTCTTGTAGTCCAGATTGTGAATCTCATGACCCTTGACCTCATGTCCAAAAATGTGCTTGTTTCTCATTATATCAATCATTGCATATGTTCAATGAATCGCGAAGTATTGGATATCAGAAGAACCGAAAGTATGATAAACGACAACCGGTGCGATAAAGCTTCTTTCTTCGGATGCCTATACACAACAATTCGGAGATTTGCAGAAAAATCTCCTGACAGCTGGCTTCTGACCGAACAGTACAATCAAGCAACGGAGTTGCGAATGTTGTTCACTGTGACATCTGAAAATTAGCTCGTTTTTCAATATGCAAAACTATTTCTAATCCAATATAGATATTTAATGTAGTTAAATGGTACAGAAGAAGAAACCAATCAGAGCTAATGGCACGCCCAAATTCGTTACATGACAGCTTCACTCCGCCCACAATTAATCCTGTGATGCGGAGCACATATCAGATTTATCTTGAACGGTAATTCCGTTTTTCTAATTTATTGTTATATAATGTCTTTTTTATCGAGTTTCAAATAATATAATATTCTTTAATCCACTGGAGTTTGTCAAATTTTAGCAAAATTTTTATAAAATAAAATAATTGCCGCTACAGTACTAAGAAACTTATTACTTGATCAAGTGATCTCAGGAGATATGGATTACGGTGGATATTTTGGGCAGCAAAATGATAGCGCGATGACCACACCATTTCATCTGAACGCGAACTTCAACTTAGCTGCGGCTAACACAGGATATGCCAATGGTTCTAGCGCTTCTGCTCAATCTCAGACTCTCTACGGACAATATGCTAATCCTTACTTGGCCGGAAATAGGTATCTCACCTTCTTACACATACCAAACACTATCAATTCTTCCGAACCCTGCCTAACCAAGCCAACAACAGCCAACAATCCGGTACCTACAGGCAATCTACTCATGACTCCATACAGGCCTTCTTCAACTCAGGTTTCTACAAGAGCCCACAATATAATTATTTGTCTTATAGGATTGCAATACCAGCTATATCAAAAATCATCCTTGATGTCTGGCGCAGAAAATCTACCAAGAACTAACAGCATAATGGCAGGTATACCTGGCTCTTCTTTAGTAGGTAGGGAAAATATTCTGATACGGAACAAACAAAACTGCGTTAAGGTAGTTTATGTGGATCTGGCAACCCGGCTGAGAGAAGAAAACAACGTAGAATACGAACAACTTTTACTTCAGGACAACTCAAAGTAAAAACAATTATTTGAACATTAACTAAGTGTGAGAGCAAACGTTTAGGAACTAGAAAGAGCGTTCATGGAAACACATTATCCCGATATCTATACACGTGAAGATATTGCTCTCCGAATAGATTTAACAGAAGCTAGAGTACAAGTAAATATTAGTCAATATATAAGCATTGACACCATTTTTAAGGTATGGTTCCAAAATCGCAGAGCGAAATACAGAAAACAAGAGAAAATGCGTAGAAGTAAGGAATGTGGAGACGAGGATGACAAGAAAAGCACAGAGAAAACAGCGGAGACATCAGATGAAGTAACTTCTGATTCCACTATGGAGCAGGTTTAAACTGGAACAAGCTGTAAGAAACAACCGACTAGGGAATTACTCACCTTAGATATGTTTCAACTTCATACTTGTATTTCTCATTTACACGCATTCCGTTTTTAGTTTTTTAACAGTGAGAATATCACAATCTTCCGTTTGAACTGTGGGTACTTCGGTGCCGCTCTAAACAAAACAAAATTAAGAAAAATGTCGTGAAGACTCACAACTCTTCTGCTCATTTTATCAGTTATAGCTTTTGTATCACGCAAATTTCTTTCAATTGTAGATATACGTTGTCCAGCTTGATGAGCATTCTCAACAACAATTGTGGTTGTTAGAATATGTTGAGCATGATCTTTGGCTGTCTGGAACAACCCCCCTTGATCTCAATAATAAAATAATAAAAACCTCTATTAACTGAACGGTATCATCATCGCACACATCAGAGTATTGTAAGGTTAAATAAGACCAAGAACAGAGAATGTCTAACCTATCCAACTCATACGGTTTCCAAAATTGAGAAGCATTTGACCACAAGTATCTAAATCGCCAGATTTCTTTAAGTTGAGTTGTCTGGACTCACTGAAAACTAGATTTGACCCGCTTCCAAGTATCTTTCCGCATTTGTAAATGATTTCCACGTCTTGGCAATCTTTCTTGGACACGACAAATCTATGAAAAAGTAAGTATTAACGCGATTCCTTTCTTGAAGAAAACCGTGTGATAAGCATAATATATACTGAGCTGTGAACTGGAAATAACCCGAGGATCTTTCACTCTAGGGATCCGCTCCAGAGCTTCTATCCATTCCCAGCAAACCTGAGAGCTACTCTTAATCTTATAGTGGAGAAATGGTTTACCTCAATTACACTCTCGTCATAGTGAGAAGTATTCAATATGCAGGCATATACATGATCTATCAGTTCCAAATCTTCCACTCCAAAAGCTTCTTCCGTAGAAACTGCATTTCTAATAATGGAAACCGCTCTGAAAACACAAAAAAAATTAGTCACTATCACTGGTCAGCTACGTACTTTTCATAGTCTCGACTAACTGTGGCTTGAAAGGCATCTTTCAGAAGCTCACTCATAAGAAGACCGCTATCTGCATATGAAAACCAATAACGTTCACATCATAAATAAGTTTTCAAAATTTAAAACATTGTTCAAAAGGTAAGTCAGTAGTACTCCATAGTTATGCTAATGGCATGAATGTTCGCCAGGAAAGTCATTTTAATGTTGGTTGACGCAGTGACAGGTCGCATTCATTTTAAAAGACAAAACACGTGAACAGATAAAAACACTTCCCATGAAAAACTTCACACACTGATTTACTCAAAGTGATATAATTGATTTGAAATGATCTTTCTCAACCCCAACACTGTCCGATCATTTCATTAAATAGCAACAACTCACTCGATGAATAACAAGCGTTAACTGGGAGCGACTTACGGATATATCCTTCCAGAACCTGTTCATCAACATCGATAAATTTACACTTTGATCAATATTCAAATACTAACGATAAAAAGTTTACCAGAAGCTGGCTGCTCAGGTGTCAAAGGAATTGATGGTTGATCGCATTGCATTATGTGCTGCAAATAACTATGGAAGATACAAAAGTGATTGGAACACAGAAAGATCTATAGTCTATACCGGGAAAAGAAAAAAAGCAAATAGTTATTTACAAGTCTTCTTATGTTTTCAAAGCATAAAATAACTACCCAATAACACAAATTGTTGAGAAATTGGGATGAAACTGGGAATGGTAGATGCGATATTTCAATGGCGCAGCGTTTTAGACATCTAGGTCACTGGAACGCATCTTTATAGTAGTTAGATAGGACGTTCATTTATATTTACCTCGGGAGAAAAAAGAATTTTTGAAAGAACTTGGAGATCTATGACAATCAACTTCGAGTGACGACCCCGGCTACTCCTTTTACGTTCAAGTTTGAAGCTTCTAATTCGGTAACCCGCCGAAAATCATACATAATCTGAGTTAACATCACTCCTACTTACTTCATAGCTCTTTTCTTCCTTATTCCTAAATCTTTCCTATATTGAATCATCGAGCCGAAATTGACAACATATACGTATCCACAAATAGAAACTTCGACAACTTCAGAATCAGAACAGTAGCACGATTCCATGTATTGTTCTACCCTAGGCTCGTATCTCCACCAACCGTTGCTACCCTTTATGAATAATTTACTCAAACTTCTGCTCAACTCAGTTACTCACTTCGTAGAGCCAAAAGTGAACTTCAGAATCGGACGTGTTTGATACTAAATGCTTTTCGATGAAGCTCCATGTGTACAAAAACCTGGTTCGGGGTCAATTATTGCCAAAGGATTGATCTCTTGCGTTGCCCGATTGATTATTACTGGATCAATTACACCCCTACACATTGGGCACTTGAAATTTGACAATAAACAGCAACCTAAATACTGAGCACTGTTGTCACAAGAGTTACTTAGGTTACCTTTCAGGCATAAAAAACAAAAACTTTGTCTACAGCATTGAACTTGGATAGGCATTAATGCTTTTAAATGGCAAATCGGGCAATCACCCTCTTCTGACATCTTCACAGAGTTCAACTTTTCTTTGAAATTGAGAGAAATAAGAGGAAAAAAACCAAATAATAAACAATGTTTATGAATGTAAACATTCAACCACAACAATCTTATTCAATGGCGGACAACAAAACAGAATACCTAGGAAAGGAACATCTGCAAGCCGCTTCAAACAACTTAATCAGCCTGGGTGACCTCAACATCAACTCCTGGTTCGATGGAGATAGAGGTGATCTGACGGAGAAGATCAGCGGGAGAGTGAAGGTTGATGAGACGCTTGTGGATGCGCATCTTAATTCAAAAAAACACTGCACAAAATAATAATAAAAATATACCTGGAAGCGATCCCAGGTCTTGGATCCCTCTCCGCAAGGTGTCTTACGGGTGGTGATACGGAGAGTCTTGGTTGGGAGACGGATGGGTCCCTTAACAACAAGATTCTCGCTCTTGGCTCCTTCGATGAGTTGAGCGCATACTAAACATAATCTGTTAATAACAAAACACAAAAAATAATAACCTTTCTCGAGAGCCTTCACGTTTTGGGAAGTGAGGGTAAGACGAATACGGTGCTCAGCGTTGTCTCCAACAGGCTTTTCGCTCTTATGAATTCCGGCCTTAAACTAAAAAATTAAATAAATCAATCAATAAAGCAAATACCATTCTCAGATTATGAGTTTTCAGAAAAGTTTGAATTAAGTACTATCTTTTATTCTTAGCTTTTCTGTGCTCTTCTTCTTCCAGTTTGAGTAACTAAACACCATGTTAAAACCTTCAAATCGAAAAAAAACGCAAAAAAAACAAAGCTTCATACATAGGAGAAGCATATGACATACAAAAATTCCAGAAAATTACAAACACCTTTTCAAAATTATGGTATAAACGACAGCAACAAAATTTAGGATTACATACAAATCGCACTGCATTCAAAGAGGCTGAGCTACATTAGATACTCAGTCAAGGGAAACTACCGTAACCTGGCATCCTAAGTATCATTGGAGCGCGCTTGCAGTTAGCGACTTTTCATTAAAAATTCAAATTAATTCAAGCTTGAATCCTTATTGTTGTTCAGTATATGTGTTATTGTATAAGATTTTCAGAAACAATGATCGGTGATGTACAGTCTATATTATCTGGTGATGGTTCGAGAGAGAAAGATGATAATATCTTGAAATTGTCTTCCCTAACAAGTGTTGGTAAAAAGGTAGCTATTCAACTTGAATATCGTTGTTATTAATATTTTTGAGGCAATACATAAGAAGCAAGATAGCAGTAGTTTTAAAAAACCGGAAGGAATGCATAGAGAACTTTTCAATTTGTTAAAATCATCGGATCTACAGTCGATTATGCCAACAGAAATCAAAAAAGGGTATAGAAATCCAAAAGCACAAGTAAAAATTGCAAAAAATATGACAGAAACAGTTGCTTTCCTTTAGATTGGGCTAAGAGCTGTTCGAAAATATAAATGGGTTCCTTTTATTAATGAAGCACGATCGGATAATATGAAACTTTATCATTGGCAAAGAGTGGATAGGCTCGAGAATCCGCAGCCTTATCCATTCGCTAAATTCAATAAGGTATTTCTCCTATCCGACTGCATGAAAACACGAAATATTCCAGGAAATCAACATACCAAAGTATACAGATGAAGAATATGAAAAACATTTGAAATCTACTAAATGGACGAAAGATGAAACTGATTATTTATTCGATGTCTGTCGACGTTTTGACATAAGGTTAGTCCTTATGACGAAACATCAGTTTTATAGAAATACTTTAGATGGGTAATTGTCCATGATCGATATGATAAAGCTAAGTTTGGTACAAGCCGCTCCATGGAGGATATGAAAGATCGTTTTTACTCAATTGTACACGAACTTGCCACTCTCAAAGTAAGCAATCCATTTTGATATACATATGAGTGTTTCCTCAAGGATCTGTCTGTCGAGCCTATTTGCTATGACGCTGAGCATGAAAAAAGAAGAAAAGAACAGCTTAATAAGCAGTGGAACAGATCGAAAGAAGAAGTGAGTTAAATGGGATTGGATGAGATCTATTTTTACTTAACCAGATCGAAGAAGAAGAGGAATTGATGAAACACATGAAAAATATCGAAGCAAGAAAGAAAGAACGAGAAAGAAAAGCTCAAGATCTCCAAAAACTTATCAATATGACCGAAGCTCCTTGTAGCCCTTCGTTAAGGTATCTTTCGTTATTTTTCAATAGACATCTAGTTGTTTGGTAGTGGTGGTATGTCTCCTGCTCTGGGCAAGAAGAAGTCTCAATTCCGTCAGAAGACTGGGCCGGTGTCGGGTTCATCAGCTTTCAGTTTTAATCCGGTTTGTTTTTTCTTTGATCACTATTCTCTCTTATTTCTCTCTTTAGATTGATATATCTGTATCAGCTATTCGTTATCCGGAGTTCAAGTCTGCAGGAGCACATTTCCGAAGCCAAGAGATGAAGTTACCTACAAACATTGGACAACGTAAAATCAAAAACATTGAAGTTGTTCTTGAGAAGTGCAGCATGGGTAAGTCGTTATTACCCGTTCATCATTACCATATACATCTAGAAATGAATCCGATGGGATCAGAAGGAATCGTGCAAATATACAATGATTTCCGATCACAGGTTATGTTATTGCAAGAGCTCAAAGCCACTTTGCAAACTGCGGAGTTCGAACTAGAGACGATCAGGACCCGAATGCAAGATAATGGACTTGTAAGCAAAGTTTCACTGAAGTTCATATTATTGTCATTCTTGTCAGACTCTTGAAATGGAACCTAGAATGAGAATATCTAATCTACCAGATGGAGGTTTCGATAAATCAGTTGTAAACGGCGAAGAGGGCGCTCCTAGATCAGCAAGAAGAATATGCTCATATATAGATGTGTCAACTGCAGCTAATCCCGTAATCGTGAGTTTCTTCACTAATAAATTAGTTGATAAGCTATGATATTTCAGGCGCGGAAAAGAAAGAATCCTGGTTCGACTTCGACTTCAGTCGACTTCAAACGTTCTCGCAAAAATTGAGTACTGGTACTTGATCTCTTAAAGAACATTCTAATTTAAAAAAGATATGTTTACATTGATTAATAACATGTAAATAAGCACTAACATTGAATAAAATAATTGGTTAGCACATGGCTTTTAGTTTTATTGATTAATTTGTTTGATGCTTAAATGAATAAAAATATGAAAAAAATCATTTCAATTAGAGTTGCCTGTCCCCTCATAATTTACCACTAAATATCGCATCTCTTTCCGCTACGTTCATGGATTTTAATACGAAACCTACAAGAGAGCCTGGTAAACTGATTACTCATCTCAACTTCTCACCTTGTTTTTGGAGTTGGTGAATTTGACCAACAGTGAGTGTTGTAGCATCAATGTGCTCAGCGGCAGTGGCAGGTACCTAAAGTAGTCTCCAGTCATTCTTCGTGAGCTATTACTTACAGTCTGATGTATTTTGCGCCCGCCTACTTCGAGTACTCGATTTACAACCTTATCTAATCGTACAACTGGCACATTTGGCATATCCTTCGTTACAGTAACTGTAGTTCGAACAGTTTGTCCAACTTGTAAAACTCGGGGTTGTTTCCTACAACTCATCTCTTCACTATTACATTTCCAATTATGTCATACCACGGAACTAAAGGATTCGAAGAGGGAGCATGCTCAGTCTCAGGAGGTATGGGTGTGGAGGTGTGATTGGCTTAAAGTATACAGATAATTCGTGGAATGTTTGAAAAACTAACGCTCATTCTCAATTTCCAGCGTGTCATCCGGCTCCTCAACGAAGAAATCATGTTTTTGATCGCTATCGAGTCTCTCTTCTTTAGTATTTCCAGGAATCTCAGTAACACTATCAGAGAGAGAGCTCTAAACAAATTAGTAAATGATAATTGTAAAAGCTACTCACATAACATATAGTCCGGGCAAATTCAGCCAATTTTCGAAGTACATCCGAGTCACTAATGTTTATTAATTCTTCTAAGTAAGTCCGGTTATCATCAACAACGGCTGGCTAGTTAGAGAAAAGTTGGATAAGTTTTTTAGAGCGTACAAACTTTTGCTTCAACATTGACTCTAGGTTTCCTTCCCGATGTCTTCTTCTTGGGAACAGCACTAGTAACTAGATTGGGTTTCTCTTCAGGAGTAACTTGTTTAACATTTCTTTAATTGAATCTACAATGATAACTCTAATTACTGATTGTACCTTGTTCTAGAAGCTTTGCTCTTGTTTTTTACAGTCAAGTTCTGTGTTCTAAATATATGTTTATAGCACCATTCTATTCAATCCTACCTTTGCTTGGCAACATTGGAATTATCCGTAGCTTCGTCTTCTTTTCTCTTTTGGTTTGCACTGGGTGCCTTTGAAGAGGCTACTGGTAGGAGGTGTTCTGAAGTTATCTCTCTTCTCTTATTTCCAATAGCAAGAAGAGTCAAGTCGATACCATCTTCTCGTAATCGTTTTACTGAGCTTCTCGAAAGCCTTCTGAAAATATTTAAAAAATGAAGTTGAAGGCAACTGATACTAACTCGAACTGCCAGTCTTGAATATCCATCTTTCTTTATTATATACAACTTCTCTTAATCGAGTCTTTAGTCAATTACAAACTTAGGTGGTGTAACCTGTTAAACGAAATTCAAATTTGCTTTCTAACCTACTATACCAATGTTGACTAACAGTGAGGACAAGATCAAACTATAAGTCAAACGACTCAATCAAATATTTCATAATCGCAAAGTCGCTGTTTATACAATAAAAGGAGTCGTAAATATTCCCATCAAGTGTTAACCGCTTCACCTAGATCCTCCTTATAATTAAGCACAAGTATACAACCAATCAGAGATCTCCTTTGTCAGAGAAACGTCCTTAACCACGCCCAGATTGACAATATTATCAAATTATACGAACAATGAAAAGTGATAAAACAAAGCGGAGAGATGAAAGTAGAGTTATATGAAAATGATTTTGAAGAAAAATTATGAAATAAACTATCACTTGAATTTTAAATTATGCTTCTAAATTGTTTTCAAAATTTTGGCGCATTTCTTCGTAATGATTGGATCAATAGTTTCCGGTATAAACTAAGGTTTTTTGTTTTTTTTTGAAATTGAATCAGGAGTTCATCTATGATAAGCTGAAATTTGATGTACTAGATGAGTTAAAGAAACAAACTACCTGAGGCTATTCCTCTCTGTTTTTTTTAATGAAAAATATTTTTTTTGTTTCTTGAAGCTAAATATTCAAGCCGTTTTCATTAAAATATGACTTTTTCCCTTCATAGTTCTCTTTTACACTTTTGAAAATCCTTGTTGATGAAAAACAGGAGTCATGTTAACAATACAGTTCCTCCACTGTAACCAAGTGTGGGGGGTTGCCCTAGCATTCAATTGATATGAAAATTACAAGCGTTTGATCCAACTCAATCGAACAGTTGATTGAAAAAAAGTTCATATATTACATAATTAAGTATAATGTTGATCAATTTTGAATAATATTTTAATTATATAACCCGTATGAGGAATTTATTGTGCACGGATTGAGCAAATCCAAGTCAGAAGGAGCTCAAGCTGGAAATGAAAGGATCAAGGATGGAATACCAGTTCAACTACCTTGATCTAATTCTTTCACAAAATCACTCATGTTAGTAGTGATTTGGTCGGCTGCGAGCAATAAGTCACCCTGAGATACACATATAAGCTTACATCACTGGCAAAATAATAAACCTGAAGATTACTGCTAGCAGGTAAGCTACCAGCTCTAAAGGCAGAAGAAACTTTGTTTCCTAGACCTGACAAAGCGTCAAGTGGAAGATGTCCTGTAGAAACGGAAGGATAACCTGACACTACACTTTGATTCTGAATGAATATACAGTAAGTTAACAAACATTCCATTTAAACAACGTACAATATTAAGTTGGGACATAAGTTGCTCTAGTTGCATCATGAGATCTCTCCTTTTTTGTTGCATTATAAACATTTTTTCTTCCAGATGCGATTTTCTGTCTCTAAGTCCATTCAGCTGGGAGTCATCTCCCTGCGTCTGTTGAGGACAAAACTATATAAACGATATTCGTGTTACTCTTTACCTGACTCTCCAAACGAGCTATTTCTCGCATCATATCTGTGTTCTCTTCTTCAAGTTGTGCAATCAGTTGTCGTTCATCTAGAGGAATATTGCTTTGTTCGTTCCCCGTCATGTTTCCCAGAGGATACTTAAAAAAATTAATTCAGATAAGGTATTCAAGGAGTTTCATACATCGGCTCTACCACTTAGTTTTGCAGAATATCTTGCAATGAGCTTGTGCTCATCATCCATCGTTCCACCATAAGAAATTTGTCCAGGTAACAAGATGGGAGAGTTTTGCCATTCATTTTGATGATCAGGCGGATGTCTTCTGCAGTATTAATAATAGATATTTATAATATGTGCAAAAAGTGTGAAACCTGAGCGTTGTGGGAGTGGCTGGAACAATATTTTGAAGTTCTAGAGGCCTCTGAACCCGATCATTGAAGAGAGGATGGTTTTTTTGGGGCACAGTTGGAACACATTGCAAAGATTTGTGAATTGAATGAGCCAATTGTTTAGTTGGGGATTTCTGAAACAAAGAAGTATAAGACAGTCAAATATTTGTTACTCACATAACTACTGTATTCTTTCATCTCATGTTCATTCGAATGGTTTTGACTTGTTCGGCCACGCCAGAAACAATTTTGGCAAAGTTGATAATTAGCACAACGTTGACATTTATAACGGAATCCGGTGAAAGATCGAGCCTTAAGCGTAGTTGCGTGTTAAGGAGTGTCAATCAAACTTACCTGACAAGCATCGCAAACAACAGGATGATACACGTGCTCAACTGCTGCCATGCGATGAAGCAAGGGCAACCACATTATACAAGGAGGGCACGGATCAGATAAAAACACATCCAAAAACATATTTAGAGTGACTTTCTCTTCCTTGAAGAGAATTTTAGATATTTAGAGTAAAATCTCCAAACTTTGTGAAAACATTGGCTGATAGCTCCTTCAGAAAACCCAAAGGTCGGTGCTTCAAAAACAGCAGTAGTCAAAGCTAGAACTTGTTGAAGGAAATCAATGAAGCGCGTATGATCCATGAATCCAGAAGAGTCAGAAATTTGGGAGAACATATCTGGAGAAGTATATGAAAACTTTTTATATGAAACGCTCACATCTCAATTTGTCCACTAGTTTTCCAGCACATAGAGTGGCCAAAGCAATTTTAATTGAAAAAACTGTCAATCGGCCTGTTTGCAGTCTATAAGCAGAAGACGTTAAAGGAACAGCTGTTTCAACTTACTTATCATAGGCACCTAAAAGAAAACTCAATAACATAGAAATTGTTCTATCTGTATCGATATGCTGAGAAGAAATTAATCTCTTGTTCAGGTTATGAAATATCGAAGTAAGTAGTAATTCAAGACGAGACGTCTTCACCTAAAACACCCCGATTAGTAACGAAAGTTGATCATAAGCAGTACTAGAGAATGAACTGGAAGAGCATTCAGTCCATTTTCACGAAATGATTCTATCATATTCCAAATATCAACCAAATGAACTGAAACAAAAGAATTTTAGCTCAGAAGAAGAGGTTTGTTCTTACCATTGGTCTTTTTTTGGATAAAGCGTAATTTACATGCTGCCCTATAGGTGGCAAATCGTATTGAATCGAAATCTTGCAACCCTATTGAAGCACATTAAGAGTATGAAAAAAAAAGAAAACTCACTCATTTCATCTATAATAGCTTGCATTTCCGTTGTCGAGTCACCGGCGCTTCCAGTTAAGGTTGGCCCAGAAGCCAAGCCGGGATTGCCAGCCATGATCGTGACTGTAACAAATAAGTTGAGGGGAAAATTTCGGGAATTAAAAACATATGTTGTTAGTACGAAAAGGAGGAATCTAAGATGAATAACGGAAGAGGAGACAAAAGAAAATCTCCTAATTCCGCTGAAGATAATAGTTAGTAAACCATGAAAGATGAAACAATTGGTAAGGTTGTGAAGGGTTTGCCAGAAATCAATAGCAGTTCCATTAGTCTATATTACACAGAGCTTAAGAGAGCTAACGCGACTTCAAACTCTAATATTACTTTCTTACAATGTCTAAACAAATATTAAAAACATTAAGGTTTAGGAGAAACTAATTCGTGTGTGAACATGTAAAACATGAAAAAGCTTTCTAAACAAAAGACTAACCGATATCTTTCTCAATAATCCAGCTAGCGAATAGCTTTCGAGTGATTTCTTCTTTTCATAAACAAATTTTCACTATAAAAGGAGACTACAGATTAATATTTTTTTTGTGAAAGCAGGTCAAAATGTAAATTGAAATAACGTCCTACCAGCTTCCATATTCCCACCCTCCCTCCTTGTTTTCTTTGCTTCTCTGCTCTCTCTCCGTTTAGCATCAAATTCAGCTGCTGCTTTAGATACTTTCCCCATCTTCTATTCTGCTTTTCCCTCCAGCTATGCTCTCTTTCTCTCGCTTTCACTTATACACGCTCTCTCATCTTATTTCTCATTCATCTTTCCTTTTCGCTTTTCTCTCAAGCTCTCTTTGCTGCTTAACGTCTTCTATTCCTCGCCAACGTCCAATGCCATCTCTTTTTCCTTTTCGATACATGTATGCTCTCAAAAATATCGATCTAGGCTCTGGAACTACCCTTTCATGTGCTGTTCGAATGGCAGGGACTAGGAACAAACCAACGTAAGCCCCATGCTCTACCACTTAGATGACTTATGCTTCTTCTCCCACCATAAGTCCTCCGCGAAAGTATAAAAACTGTCTATATATATACTCTTCTTTCTTATTCAGCTACATATCTCCCACAAGGCCTAAAACATAAAAAGAGCTAACCGTCATTCCTTCCATTATCTTCCACTCCTGCCATTCAACTCTAAATGGAATTTAATTCAATTTCCTAGTTAATCTTCCTTAAAATTTTCCCGATTACTCCAGACCAGCCTGTCTGCGTTTTCAAACCTCTTAGAACTTAGTTGACAGCAACTTTTGGGAAAGGCTCGAGAGTTAAGCGTAACATATGTGAGAGAAGAACTGAAGACTTCTCTTTCTAGCCAATCAACCCGGTTTGCTATGAAATCAACTAAATAGAAGTAAGAGTTATTGATACTCAACAGTCTTATTTCATTTACCATATGTACTCCGATCACTGATTGTTGAGAACTGAAACAATCGTTTTCTTCCGGTCATTCGGTTTTAAATTTGGAGGGATTGAAATTGTTGGACCAAGGCATCCTCCCTTTCTTTTCTTCTGATTCTTTCTTCTTGCTCACATTCTCGTCGTATAAAAAATATTGTCTAAGGAATATGCGAGTTTCATATGTCAACTGCTGCAGCATCTTCCTAGAAATTGAATGAGTTAACAAGCTGATCCATAATTCACATTACCTAAAACATCATCTATGAGCTCATATATCTTTTATTTACTTTCCTGCTCTTTCAAAATTGGCGCACATCTCTCTCCGCTTTGTTAAAAAAGATGTCACTTTGCAATATGGCATTCTCACATATCATTCTTGCCCAAGCAAAGCTTGCAATTACCCCCAAGTAGTTCGTATAGGTTATATATAAAAAATATATGCTAAAAAGAGTGTTTGAACTCTTAGTAAATCCAACGCTTCCTGCCAACTTACGTTTTGGTTATTGGCACTGTGACTCTAAAAAAACAGTTATGTACTTTGTACTGTACTTGTAACTCCAGATATAGTATATAATCCTTTGGCACAATTCTTATATTGGAAATTCTCATTCACAGTAGTAATGCAAAATGGAAGAGGGAAGAGATCTCTGCGTTTCTCCATTTGATATGCTCTCTCGTCTGCTTCTATGTCTATTCAGTGAGCGTCCTATAACCCATTGCTAAGCGAAGAACGTATCGATCGGCGCCACTGCACCACATCTAAATTGCTTCCACACACAACCTCCATGGCTCTTTCTTCTCTTGTTTCTGTATATTTTTATTTACAACTTGTTTTTATTATTGAATTAACTTATGCCGTAATCTGTTTTAATAGTTGAAACGTACGTGAATAGAACTACATTCGCCAAATTCAATCATCACAAACGTATTTCTACACTTTCATGTTTATTGTATTTGGTTCGACTCTTATTCATTAGTTTTGTTCAGAATTCGAGATGGATAAATCTGATATGCAACGTAGTGTCGATTCTCTTCGCAACCAGCTTAATATTGAAAGAACACCTATAAGTCAAAGTGCTGCTGAGTGAGTTTCTTAATTAAAATAACCCAAATAACAATAATATTCAGATTGCGTCGTTACACTGAAAGCCAAGAGGATCCTCTTGTTAATCCAATCGATAAGAAGGTTAATCCATGGGCAGAGAAGAGCAAATGTTCGGTTCTATAAGTATTCAGTTTCTGTATGAAGCAAGTTCTTCAAGTTCTCTAAATATGCAGTCATCTGTCTGAAGCTAATTTATGATTAACACTTATCTCTTCTGTCATTATATATTGCTTTATGTATCAGCTTTTCAATTGGAAAATAAACATATATGTAATCCTAAAGGTTTCTCTCATTAGAATTTTGACGGTTTCACGGGGATTGACGTGGGAACTTCTCCACTTGTGTCATTTTCATTTGAGGGCGCAGAACGCGGTTGCATTACGTTTGTTCCTTTTGTCCAAGTGAATAGCTCAATGACGTTTCTGCTTTATGGTGAATAAGATTCTCTCAATCTTCATGTTAATTAGCTGACGTTTGTGAATATGTAACGTTTCAACGGTTACAGTAAGAGTAGTAAAACGCGTGAACATAAAAACGGGAGGTCATTGCGTAGACGCCAATTGAGGAAAAATAGCATAGTAGCCCTGGCTTAGCTTGGCAGATTGTTTAATTCCGAGTCTGATGAAGTTCACTAATGAAATTCATGCGTGAGTATTTATGAAATTGAAATGTTCAGCACATTCATTCTCTTTTAGAATTTCTGATATTGTCAAAAGACTAGAAATATCTTGTGAAAGTGAGCTAAAACCTGTTAAGGAGTCTGTACAGCGACATCTAAGAGTCAGCAAAGCTTGAGTGATATCTAAACTCTGAATATTTGTTTAAGGACTTCAAAGATGGTTCTCTTAATGGAACAGATTTACAGAAAAACTTGAAAATAACATTGGCATCGTTTCCTAAGTGGATTGGTAACCTAGAGTGATCTGAAAAATCAGCTAATTGAATATATAGGGGTGCTAAATAACTCTAAGATTGTGGATTTGTTCAATGCTTTCAGCGAAGTTTACCAACAAGACATTCAAGGTTGGCTTAGTATTGATATCATCATTCCATTCCATTTTATAGCAGTGGATTTCAATAAAATTGTTGCTGCCCAACGAATTAGGAGTGGGTATATGGTTTGTTTCACAGATTAGAACAGGAAAAAACTCTTTTTCTTCTTTAGTATGAAAAAAATACTTTGAACATTGAACAGTTATCGAAAAGTAAACTCAAAAATCTTCGCTCACTTCGGAATTCCTGTTACGGATACTTCGATTGCATATTCCAGGTATATTATGAATACGAGAATATCTGACGTTAATTTGAAGATTATTGATGTTGTTGTCTCTGCCAAACATAGGGTTATAGTCAAAGTCTGGGATGGATTACAGCATCAGTATAACATTTCACAATACTAAATGATACTTAGACTGGTTTTTAGTTCCTTAGATAAACTCTTCTACTTACCTCAACAAGACTATTTGGAAAAAGTATGTCCGGCTAGTATCTATTCTTTGGTTAGTAAAGATTATAACGTTGAAATTCTGACTTATGGTTCTTTTGCTAGACAAGCCAAGCTATTGAAGGTAGGATTTAACGACAACTTCAAAGTATGAGTTAACTTACTTTTAGCCTGGTGATATTGTTATGTTTGTAAATATTCATTTGGCTGTTACTGATGTCTCCACCTGGAACTTGACAATGCACGAAGGAGGTGCTTCTTTCAATCGAGGTATTTACCACGTTAATCCAGCATCTGATGAATACAAGGAAGTTGAGAGGTTTGTAAACTTATCACATTTCCATACTCTCCTCATTCCAGCCGCTGCATGCGAACTATGGAAGAACTTATTAATGTTGAAGGTAAACTCTATAAATAAAGATCATTCACTCACTTCAATTCAGATTCTTTCAATATTGAATGCTTGGTTAGTGACTTGAGTGGTCAAAATGAAGTTCACTCGAATGTAATTGTTCTATTATATCTGTTAGTATAGTGCTTAACTTAGGCAATACGAGAACATACCAAGAATACTAATAGCAATCTCGAGGATACTCTAAACCCTTTTGCTTCTGTAATTTCTGACGCTCTAGACAAGGTACTGTTGAATTCATCTCCCGCATAATCTTAAAAAAATTAAGAGTCCTGCCATTAGCCCAAACGGACCAGTTCCATTCAATCGCAGAGAATCACTCAACAACTTATCACATACTGCTAACAATAGAAAGGTATAGTGATCACTTTTTTCAAAAAAGAATTTCATTTCTAGAGATCTTTCGAACCTTCTGGAGGTCCTGCTCCAGACAAGGGAACAACGGTAATTCATCTTTTTCAAAGTTTCCTATCTTACTTGTCTCTCGTAGATCTCAATGGACAATAATCAACAAGCTAGTTCTGCCGTACAACCCCGAAAATCTCCGGTTGTACCGTTACGAACTTCATCCATTCAGGGTTCTTCTTCTACTAAATCATCTGCTCCATCGAACATTGTAACCAAAAAGGTCCAAATAGCTCACACAACTCACACAGCTTGTACAATAAACCCTCCGAAGGTGAAAGAAGTGTCATCAAATGTAAGACGGATTCGAATGGACCTTTTCTGACTGAGTGATTTAGGACAATCCGGTAACTGCTTCCAAGACTCAGAATGTTGCTGGTACACAGGATTTCACTTATGTTGGTTACCTTATGAGACGTTATTTTACTCAAATACGAATTTCAGTGGCCGGAGCGATCGAACCATTCAAAACCTAAAGCTCCCAGACATCGATCAACTCCGAAGGTTCTATTTATTTACTTAATAAACTCAGACTTATCTCTTAGGCAAAGACCAATGGCTTGGCGAATCTTTCTGATCCAGGTTTCGAAGAAAAGGTTTCAATTTTCGAATGTTTTTTGATTTTGCAACTCTCCTCAGATAGTCAATGCTATTTTTTCTCGCCCGAATTGGTTGAACGACACAACACTGCCTGAAGAAATCCGAAGGGTTTGTTTGTAATTCGTGTTTTAATCGGAGACAGATCTTTGTAGAAACTTTCTCCTATAAAAAAAGTAACCTCAGAAGAGTTATCTGCGCCTCAAGTGTCGAAGGAAACAGTCCACGCGGAGATCATTGAAGGTGCAACACCCTAGATCTCTCGGGCTTATTTTTTTATTTCAGTGGAATCTTCTTCTGATGATGAAATAGTCATAATCATGCCACCAAAACCAAACCTATCAATGCGTTCTTTAAGAGCACGGCGGATTAAATGATTCTTTCTTACCTGAAATTTAAATATAAGCTATTAAACTTCATATGATCTTACTTCAATTGTTGAGAAACCACACTCTATAACACCTTATCAAACATAAAAAAGATGACAGACCACTCCAGAAACTCATATTGCTTAACAAACCATCTACCAGAAGAAGCTTTATTTACATTATTTATGAAAAGCATTAGCAACGCCGGCAAGGTATGTCATCTTCGATCAGTTTTTCAATTCGACAGATCAAGTCGTCCCCTAAAATCTTTCATTCTACATGTTTTTTTTTGAACTACAAGAAAGAAACATTTGCTTCCCAGATCTTTCTTGTTTGTTTTTTGTTTCGATTTATGTCACAGATCTCACTACCTTCTCTTTCAACGAGAATTTCATATCATGGAAGCTTCAAGTTGCATGATTGAAATGCATTATAAAGAGAAGATATGTGAATAATTAAGAAAGAAAATCACGGTAGGAGTGTTCGTATCAATAAAACTAGAACTAGGAGAAAAACAACCAAAATTTTTCTTTGGTCTTCTCACTTTCTGAAAACTTGTACAATTGGTCATTATTAGCGATATACGGCATAGTCGAATGAGCGCCAAAACAAAGAACAGACAACTCCCATATTAAGAAAACATTGTATTAAAGTTGTATTTGAAAATATTTACAGAAGAATAGAACTGATTGTTCTTTAGTTTTTTCCATTCTTTATTTGTTACCGGTACTATATTTGCTTAAAGGTTTTTGCTTTCGTGGTCCCAAAGCGATTTAGTTTTTCATAACGAGTGCTTCTATAAACTTTCATGACGTTCTACAAGACGTGCGCAAGTGTATAGCTCAAGTGAATATGGAGATGAATGTTGTGTCGAATTGTTAAACGAGGGCTATTTTGCAAGAAATATTATTTTGCTTATACCAGTGACATCAGGTGACTCTTATACAAATAGAAATAAATCGAATAAAATAAAAGTATTATTAAGTTCTTCAGCCAGTCATTCTCTCAGTGTTCGAAAGAATTATAAATTCAGAAACAGTATTGACGCTGGTCGTTGTTGTTTATTCATAATGTTGAATCTGTGACACAGCTGAACTTGCTCAATCATAAGATTGAGTCTTCTTTTCGTATGAACATCCAATCTTGATGCGATGTGAGGTTAATCCTGAAAACTTTGAAATATATCGTTAACTTTTACTAACTTCTTCTGTTATTTCTGTGTCGTTTATGTTTCTTTCTTAATTACTTCTTCAAGTTTTTCTTCAAAAAAAAAAAACATTTAGACCAAAAGAGCAACTTCAATTGTGGGAGTGCGTGCTGCAGATGCCTATCTGTGAACGAGATTCTGCGATATAATCGCTTTTATCCGGATCGACCATTTGTATCAGGTATTGAGAGTGAAAGCGTGAGTTAGAGGTTGGATAGATAGTAGATTCTATTTTCCTTTCAATTGTTTTGTTGCGAATCGAGAATGGTAGGTTCTGCTTTCCTTCTTTTATGAATTTAACTTATTCAACTCATTAAGGAGCCCAAAAGTATGCAAGTCAAACTACAACCGAGAAACACTTTCTCATTCTTGATAGCTTTAGGATTTTTTTATTTGGCTTACTTGATATTTTTTAAATCAGGAGATGATTTTCCTGAGATTGATGTTAACTTGAAAGATGTCATTAGGTAAGGTAGTTACCTAGCGTCGGGGAAGCCATTCTCATTTCAGTTATGCTGTTTTAGCTGTAGAAATGGGTGGTCATGCAGTGAAGAAGATTCACGAAGAAAATGGTAACACTAAACTGTAATAGGGGCTCTTATGAACGTGTTTCAGTATTGAATATTGCCCAAAAGGGACTAACAGATGAAGGGAAAGCTGAATTATTAACAAAAGCAGACTTAGTTTCTAACCATTTAATACTTGATGTACTACAGCGTTTTCCACATCTGAAGGTAATCCAATATGTTTTCGAACGTTCTGAATGCTATATTTTGAGGTTGTTACTGAAGAGAAAGACACTAGTATAACGGATAAAGAAGCTGATAAATACCGTTCTGACTCTTATGCTCTTTGGCTAAGTGTTCGGGATATTTTGGATAAAATGCCAAGCAAGTTAGTTTCAGTCTCCGTATTTCATTCATGTTTTCTTTGACAGAAGAATCCCTCTGAATGATATGCAAGTTTACGTTGATCCTCTTGATGCCACACAAGAGTTTACCGAAAATTTGGTTGAGTATGTTACTGTGATGGTTTGTGTAGCAGTGGGAGATGAACCCATTTTCGGAGCTATATATAGGCCTTTCTACAACGAAACAGGTAGAATAGCTAATGAAGATGAGTTGTTCACAACAAACTGTTAGTGTTTGGTGTCAAAGATTGGGGTGTTATGTCTTCGAATGGTCAGAAGGTGAATCTCCCTGATAGGTCCACAGTCCCGAAGAGAATTATAGTCTCTAGGTGAGCTTACTTACATCCTTTTCATCTCTACTTCGTCATTACAGATCCCATTCTGGAGCTGTTCAAACGTTAGCAGAAAAGTCTTTCGGAAATACTTACACAGTAGAACCTGCTGGTGGTAGTGGGTACAAGACTTTACGGGTTGTGAATGGAACAGCAGGTAATGTTGCAATTTGACGGAATTGAAAAATCCCTTCTTTTAGAAATTTACGTTCATCAGACTGCTATCAAAAAATGGGATACTTGTGCCGGAGATGCTGTACTTAGAGCTTTAGGAGGTGCCATGCTCGATCTGACTGGAGAACCGTTGAAGTATGTTCGAGAATGATTGAAAGCGTAGGATATGTCTTCAGATATGGACCAACATCGGAAATCGTGAATAGAAATGGATTGATAGGAACGGTTCAGGATCCTTATAGCTATTATAAGTTAGTGCAGCCACATATACCTCAGTGAGCATTATTGGTGTTTATATGTACGAGTTGTTAAAATTATTATAAATTATTGGTTTTTCTGTACAAATATGGTGTATTCTTCGATAAACATTGAACTCTCTCGACTCTGTCATGCTCGATATCGTCTGATCATTAAGCAATACATGAACATCTTTTTTGAAATATCCAACAGCTGTATTAAGATGTTACGAGGCTTACGGTCTGGTTATGATGTGCCATATACAGGGTGAGTTCAATTCACCATCTGAAATACTTTTTTCTGATGTTCAGAGTGGAATGGAATTTGGTTCGAACATTGTTTCGAAGCGATAAGATTGAAGATTTAGAGCGATGTCGGGATGTTATGGCCATGTGGAGAAGCAGGTTTACGAACAATTATGAAAATTGGGGAGATTTTTTTTTGTAGGATGGGATCGGATACTCCAATAGCTATCATGTGTTCGTATCAAGTTTTATTTGTTGAAATTGAGGAGAGGAAACTAATTCTGAGAGAGAACTACATAGGGAAAGAAATTTTGCAAATGTTGCATTGTTCAGCGGTTATCAGGTTGGTGAAATTGATAAAAACAAATATGAACGCGAAAGATTGAGAAGAAAGAGTACCGGCAATTCGAGAGGATCAGTTGAAGTGAGAGATAGTTGCTTAACAGAACTGGACGCAAATAGTTGCTATAACAATTAGTGAGCAACTTGCTCCTACAAATACCAAAATAGCTACTAATAAGGCGAACTGTGTGAAATGTCCAGGCGGAGGAGGAGCCGAGGAAGGTTCCAAGCCTGCTTCTACTAAAGCCTGTAATCATCCAAAGTAAAGGAGCATAGTTCGAAATCCAAGTACCTGATCCCCATTACAAAACGGCCTATCACACACGCATCTGGACATCCACTTGCTCCCAAAACCAGACTGTTGACATGAAACCTCCTCATGCTCATCTCCACAACCTTTTTGAATAGTTTTTCTATCTAAACTTCATAAATGAGTTTGGATAATACTAATCATCAAAAACCATTATCTTTGTTCGATGTTTCCATCTTAATACAAACTATTCCTTCACATTCACCTTCATTACATGTTCCTTGATCAGAGTGGCAATCATAACATATGATAGCAGAAGCTGAAAGTAATAGTCAGATTTCTTCTGGATGGAAAGTTTTCATCGAGATTTTCTTTTTAACATCTTGTCCAAAGCAAAATTATTCATCAATTTATGCAGATTGCTGCCTTCTGCTCTTCCACTTTATGATAAACGCGCGAGAGAAATGAGGAAAAGTCTTATGTTCTCAAAGAGAGTTGGAGCATTTGCTATTTGATTGAATTTGCATGTAAATATGGGCATTACTACTTCGATTATTAGCTCACAACGTGAAGTACTCTAGGCGATTATTTTTTTGAAGCGAAGACAGAGTTAATATAAAAAGACATTACAAGAAACTGGTTTTTTCGCTCATGCCAAACGACGCAATGGTTTTCTCATCGATGGCCATTACTGCTCGAGAAACTATGAGAGCCGAATGTCATATTCCACTCAAAACAAGGCCAAAAAAATGTGAGATTTTACTAACCTGTTTGAACGAGCAGTAGAATCAGTAGAACGTTCAAACTAAGTGATCCGATGCCAAGGAGCAGCTTCATGTCATGGTCATACCTTTCGCGCCCTTTTCTGAGAAAAATAGAGAATACAGTTGATTTAAATGACAAGAACTGAGAAAAAAATTAAAGAAGATTAAGAAAATAGTTCACATTCTCGAGCTTAGGATGACATGGGCTGTACCTTAACTGAGAGCATAGGAGAGAGTGGATGGGGTAGAAGAAGAGTAAGGAGGAGGGAGGACTACGACTGACTACCGATTAACTGCCGCTAATAGAATCGTCAAAGCTTCCTTACGAAGTACTTTAACTTTAATATTAGACTTATGATGAGTGGAATAAGATGGGATGTTCTATATTCGTACTTCATAAATCTAAAAATGTACTCTATGCGTATGAGTATGTCATATGTTGTTAAAACCCCTTTTCGTTTCTTTTTTTTCCCACAAATATGGGCTCAAACGAAACTATGTTAGGCGAATAAAGAAAGAAGTAGAGAAAGCGAGGATTGAACGACGTCTTTTACGTTTTCAACTCAAGCAGTGGGACATTGAGATTCCCGAGCTAGTACTGGAAGAGATGAGCCACAATAGGAACACAAATCTATCTCTTCTTCGTCATAAAACTCGGATTTTTATGAGCTTTAATTAGCTAAATGATTTGAGTAATGTAGAAAATTGTGGGTGAACTTGGATGGAGCAGAAACATAAAAGGTGCCTTGACTTTCCTGAGATTGGAGATCTGGTCCGAGAAGAGAACGGAAATACAGCTGAGAACTCAAGTCAACTGTGAGTAATCAGCTTTTGCTTGACTAGACTGTCAAGTATGATGTTAAACTAATAATAGCAGTCAACGATGCCTTTTTCTGGAATCAGAAACTACAGAGAGAAAGTACTTTAAAAAAGCAATCTGTTACTCTTTGATGTTGTCCATAAAACAAGTAAGTCTAACTTACTATTGTTGTTATAGTTAGTTGTTGTGGAAAACAAGTAAATTGCTGAAAGCTTTTGTCCTCTCGTGTTCCCACTCTTTATCTCAATCTCTCTTTGTCCTTCTTCGGTTAAGCCAATACTCATAGACGGGAGAAGACTAGATTGTCTAACGAGACTTCAACGATTCTCTACATGGTTTAGCAATTAACCAATTAGTTATGGCCAACAATCATTAATCCGTGAGAAAAATTTAAAGCTGAAGGATTAAATAACATCTTTCTTACCATTATACAATGAATGATGACTTCATGACTATTTCTTTCCAGATTTATTAATTATGTGAACGAAATCAACCAGACTTCTTACAAATCAAAATCCATTGTGAACTCAGTAGAATCTGTAAGATTCATTCCACTAAATGTATTTTGTTCAACTCTTTCATCGTTCCAGGCAGGAATACCTAATTGGGTAGTTGAAGTAAGACATAATGCTTCTCATGCAAAATTTCCAAGACTCGAAACGTTGAGAGCAGCCAATGATTTTGCCTATAAATGGCTATGGGTACTGCTGTTGTTGTTTGTTTGTTGTATCCTTCCAATGTTTCTTAGGATAACTTTTGGACAAAGTCAGCCGATGAAGCTATCCGTTTAGCTGGTATTGCAGGGATGGCAAATAGAGATCTCGAGGAAGAAATTCGATCCGAGAAGACTAAGGAGATAGAGACTATCTTGTACAACTATGTGAATTGGAAAACAACTGTAATTGTCGTTGCAACAACCTCTCACTTTAGTTCATATGATTTTAGAAAGGAGCCAAAGGACTCAATACAGCTTATATTCCTCCTGAGTTTGGAAATCTTCAGAAGACAATGAGATGCGAACCATTGTAAATAATTCTCGCTTCTTCGTTACTCTCATGAGTTTCTTTCTAGCTTCTTCATACAAGTTTTTGCGGCCGAAAACTGCTTGCTATTATCTCAAAAACAGTTTGAGTACGCTCGAGTTGAAAGTCCCACCACTGCTGGTACGTTCACAACTTTTTCAAATAAGCATACCCTATGTTCAGGTTGGTCCGTTCCTTTCAATCTCCAAAAAATTTGGGAGCCTGTTTTCTCTCTGTTAGATGAAATAAAAGTATTAGGAGAAGCTACTATTGTGGTAAAAGATTATCTCAGCTCTGACAGTCAAACTTTCTGTTAAGTTACTATCGCACATTCGGAACAATGACTCAGCCTATGACTATCAGGCAGCTGCGTGGGCGTCTCTCATTATCGAAGCTAATGCCCAACGTGAGATTTCTGCATGAACTTTTTGTAATCTCGAATATTTCAGCCGATGTTGAGTCCTTCACAGAAGCGGAATGGTCAACAGTTCTATATAAGATGGTAGCATGCCATGATTACTTTGAGCCCTCACTCATACAAAAGTAATTTATGACATGTTATTTTCTAAATCCATTGCATTTCCTAGGGTATTAAACAAACTTCCTCGGATTTCACAAAAGAGACGAAGCCAAGTTCATCGAATACTTAACATCAGTACAACAACGACTTCAACACTTGTGGATGAAACAATGAGCGTCAAAACCGTAGAAGATTTACAAATGCTGATAAAGAAAGGTTTGAACTGAGACCATCATATTAGCACAGAAATTTATTTCAGATGCTAAAGAACACAGCGAGTGTGCTTACAAGGCTGATAAGGACACTGTTTTGGGATTCGCGTTAGGAGTGATCCCTGGACAAACTTATGAAACATTGAGTTTATCCATAGATGTTGAAGTTTTGAAGAAATGGGATGACGAAGAGAAATTGAAGTCGGTGTTCTCGGCCAAAAAGAAAAATTTCAACTATATTTTCAATGAAACAATAGAGGGATGTTAACCCACTATAGCGCGTAACTGTCAAACAGTTTGTTAAATGTTCGTTTGTTGAATTGTTCTCCTGTTAAATAAAATTTTGAGCTTGTTATCAATCTATCAGACGAATGCACAACCGCTCTCCATGTGCCTTAGGGCGCAAATGACATGAACTAGCTATGTCAACACGATCACATGCAATGGGCGCACAGTTTTCTATTGAGGGGCGGGCAGTCGTAACAAGCAATGTTACCTGATGACTCAGGCTTTCATAAAAAAATAATAACACTTTCTTCTCCCGACTCATAGTTCTATACGTCGTCATGGATTGGTTCAAGAAAACAGATCCAAAAGGTGAGTCTTTCGTTCTAGTCTTCCAATTTGCATACACATTTTAGAAGAAATGCGTGCTAACAACAAAATCATTCGAAAAGCTAATCGTGAGCTCGAAAGCGATCGCAGACAGATGCAACGAAGAGAGAAAGAACTGGTAACATACAGTTTGATATTAACTTAATTGTCGCTCTGAAGGAAGACCAGATAAGAATGTATGCTAAGCAAGGCCAGAAGGATGTTTGTGCTAAACTCGCTAAGCAGCTTGTGAATATGAGAAATCAACGCACCAAAAGCGTTCAAATGAGTGCGAACTTAACAGGCATAAATGCTCAGAACACGTGAGTTCGAACGCCGTAACCATATCTATATAACTATTTGATTAACAGGCATATGCAAAGCATGAGTCGCATGGCAGGTATTATGGGCGATACAACCAAAACTATGCAGGCTATGGATAAACTAAATCCCATTTCATCAATCGTTAAAAATATGAAAGACTTCGAAATGGCCAAGGATAAGATGGAAATGAGTGAAGAGGTACCTACCTTCTTTAGTATCAGCTAACTCCAGCTCTTGTAGCTTATGAATAGTACATTGGATGACATGTTCAACGAGCCCGGCGACGAAGAAGAGCAAAACAGAATTGTATCTCAAGTACTAGATGAAATCGGTATAGAAATGAATCAGCAGGTGAGACTATAAATTAACTCAGTTTAAAAATAATTTATTTTCATCAGCTTTACAATCTACCGAAGATTAATAATTCCTCAACTGAAAAATCGTCATTAGCCACAGAAGATGTCGAAAAAATGCTCGCTCGACTACGAGAATAAGTTGTCCACATTGTAATTATAAAGTTAAAGAGATCTCAAATAAAGATGATTCGGTTAGATGTTGATTTCCAGATAAACAGGCGCATGATCACTTCCCATAATTTCAGTTTGGATGTTACTTTTGATGACCTAAACGCAATTTTGAAGTATTCAATCTGTAACAAACCTTTTCCATAATTCTCTCACTGATGACGTAATAATCTAGTCTCCATCCTACGTTTTTCGCTCGAGCTCCCCCCATATAACTCCAGAATGAGTATTCTTTGTCATCAGGATGCAACTCTCTGTAGGTATCCTATGATGAGGCATTGTGGCTAGTTAGTTTGTAGAAATCGTACCTTAAATCCAGCGTCTAATAAATCAGTAAACCACTGTCTTTCTTTATCGGTGAAACCAGGAGTTTTATTTCTGTTTGAGGCAGGATTAGCCAAATCTGACAAAAACTTCTTGAAGCAGCTGATAATCTTAGAATTACCAATTTCATTGTGAGCAACATTAAGATCGCCGGCGTAAATCACAGGCTTCTTTTTATCCAGTTCTTTAATTCTCTCCATAAAAAGTTTTTCCCAATTTTCTCTTTTATCCAAGTTGACAAGCCCCCTTCCACTATTAGGTACATAGCACCCAATGAAGAAAAAATTGGGAAACTCAACAGTTACCATTCTACCTTCGTTATCGAAATTGTCGCTATCTATGCCTTTCCAAATCTGAAAACACCAATATCATTCAAAAAACATAAGATTTGTTTTCACTTTTATCGGTTTAACTTTACTAAGAACGGCTACACCAGCATACCCTCCGTTTTTGACAGTTGAATTTACTAAAGTCTTGTGATAACCCTACAGCAAGTATGACAAATCATTTAGAGATAGGGTCTACCTTGAAATCAGATTCTAACTCCACGGGCCACTCCTTGCATTTAGTTTCAGACAGGAAAATCACATCAGCCTTTTCCTTGTTGAACTCTTTTTGACTATTCCTCTTAAACCTCCATTATCTGTGTTAAACATCGTTTACATACCTTGGCAATAGCTCTTAAACCTGCGACATTCCAACTAAGGAATGTCCATTTTCTCTCGGTAGTATCGAAACTGCTATCAATTTCATCTTTAACTGGAGACAATATTTTCTCTTCAACCTTCGTTTTTTTGGCAAAAATCGGAGCTATAGTGGTTCCCTAGAACAAATCGTAGATATGCCTAACATCCAACACAAACCACAGTTGATGCAGCTCGTTTGGGCATTTTCAAGAACCTTCCCAAAATCTTTACCATATTATTAACACTTTGCATTGTAAGTTGCCTTGATATAAAAGGCATTAAACCGTTTCAAAAAGGTACGCGAATACTTAATTTAGTTTATCATGTTCGTTTACAGAGAAAAGATCATTTATTTGTTGGCCCAGTTAACGCGGATGCAACGTCCATTGAAATCTTGTCCGTTCAGACGATCGACAGCATTTTGAGCTCCAGCTTCATCAGCAAACTCACAGAATCCGAAACCTTTAGACCGTCCACTATCACGATCGTATATAATTCTGTATTGTTAATATTAACAAAAAATCTCTAAAGTCTCATACGTACCTTACGTTAACAACTTGTCCTGCTTGGCTGAAAAAGTTTCCAATTTCATCAGTAGTGGTTTGGTAAGGAATATTCCCGACTGAAAAAATCCGTTAAGTAAGGTTTGTAAGACACTCTACTTAGAAAACCACTACCAGAGTAGCTCAAAGTAAGAAGGCAGTTAGAAGGCCTTAGAAACTTTTCCCTAACCTAACCTATCTGAAAGCTACTTCAAAAACTCGTCTACAAGCTTCTGGATTAATGGTGGGATATCGAAATTGGCACAAGAATTTTATCGCAGGTCATTTCACTCAGTTAAGTCAATACCGTTTGTGCCACCGGCTCCAACAGTCCTTAGTCCATCCTCTGAATAGGCTACTCCTAGCATTATTTTAACATTTTAACCAAATAGATCGTGGAGTCCTGTAATATCGGATAGCTTTCGAAGGTTAACCATTGAGAACACCGATATCGTTAGCGAAAAAAACTTTTACTAACCATAAACAGCAAAACGGTGTGGTGGTGGAGCCTCCATTTCAGTAGAGATAATCGGACTGAAATCCCGAATGATGTCAGATGATATGCCACGCGTCGAAGCAGTAGCGTTTGAGGTCTCAAGCAGAAGGCGCCTGAATTCCGTCCTTCGCTTGTAAGGCGCAACGCCGGCATGTCTCGATTTGAATCTATTCGCATTAGAGCAGGGTTTAACATTGTAGTGCGTTTTTAACTGTGACTGGGTGGTTATTGTGGTATTCGATTTTGTTAATCGAAATTTATTCCAGGTGATGCCACTAATAAAAAGGGCAGTTTCTCCTGTAGATGTAAGTCGTGGCAGAATCCCTCCTAATCTTCAACATGATGAACTACAATGCGTTGCTAACGGAACTTTAGCTAATCTAATCCGTCAACTCAGTTCTTTAAGTAAACATGCTGAACATATTTTTGGAGAAATATATCTAGAAGCTATGAAGTTAGAGCACAAGTCTAACGTTCTAGAACAAAGAATTGAACGGGTAAGAAGTAAAGTTTCTCAACTGGATTCTAATAATGAGCAAGGTGTGTTCGCTCCTGTTTCCTCTTAAATTTTTTTTTTCAAGCAACTTTGGGCGAAGTTCAGATGAGAAAAGCTTTCAAGAGTTCTATGTTAATCGATCAACACACTCTCGATCGAAGTACTTTACCTGTTTCGCTCACAGAAGCGTACACTAGGTGTGATCGCCCCCCTAACTTGGATGCATTGAATCCATACAGGTAAATGCTAACACATCCGCATCTATCAGAATTTTTATCTTGTAGAGATGATCCAAATGTCAATGCTTTATCACTCTACACTAATCCCTCCTTCTTCTTTGATTTGTGGAGGCAAGAAATGCTTAAGGTTAGTAGTATTCTCTTATCTTTTTCAACATGCATAAGCAAATGCAGGATGTTGATACCAAAAGACGAGTCAAATCTCCAACGGACGGTAACAAAAGTCCTAAGAAAAAAAGACGAGCTGTCCCGCAGCAGGACCCCAATAGACAAGCATCTAGGTACTTCCATGTTTTTTTTATTCATTTTTCTTGATTTTTTCAGATATAATACTTATGTTCGTGCACCTCCAGGTGCTTTATCTTTCCCTGAAGAGTATCAAGCTCCGCAGGCGCTCGGACTACAACTGAATCGACCTCAAAACCAATACCAGCAGGTAGCTAGTCCGGTGTTACATCTCCACGTCCTTGTTTTGTTCTGTTCAGTTCCAAGCCAACTCTTCCCTTCTTCCCCCTATTGGAATGAGTGTGCATGCCCCACCGATGGATAACAAACCTCAGCCTCCTACAACCGTTAAGGTTTCCTATATCTTAGAAATATGTATCAGTAGCAAGTTATAGAGAGATTTACCACCACCGGATCTCTCCTTACTATCCATTGATGACGATGATGATTTGCCACCACCACCACCTCCTTTGATGCATACATCAATAGTTCAACAGATCCCTTCACCCCCACAAAACAATATTCAGTTTGTTCAGAGTGACAATCAAATGGTAATGTCGTTGTTTTATACACCCGGATTAAGGTTTTCGTTCAGGTGCCACCCCCACCTCCACCTCCTCCTCCACCTCTTACAATGTTACCTTCAACTAATGCGGCTACTTTTGCTACTTCTGTAGCAGTTGAAGAAAAGCAAAAAGAAGAACAAAGGAGTGATCCAAGAAGTGATCTCCTTTCACAGATTAGGAAAGGTCTTGAGCTCAAAAAGGTATTCAGTCTAAACTTGCATTTGTATGCTGTTTCTTCAGGTTCGACGAGCTGAAGAAGAAGAGGCAGAACGGGTTGCAACTGAGCAGAATGATGTGGCTGCTATTTTGAAAAGAAGAATGGAGCACGTTCTTGGTAATGAAGATGACTCCCAAAGTAGCGAATGCGATGATGATGAATGGGAGGACTAATAAAATCCTTTGCATTGTAATATAAAAACTTTAAATTTTAAAATAAAACATGTACATTACTCTATTTGAAGTTCTTTTACAGTTTATAACATTATCTACATACTTAAGCATGATGCTGATCTTTTCATAGCTTTTATTAGATGAGCAGAGTGGCTGTTGAAAACGCTCTAAAAGTTGTGAGACAGAAGTTCATTACTACCGCAGCTTCACAGTTTCCTCATGACTCTATGGAATACGATGCTGTACTGTATCGAACGAAAATGGTGAACACTATTGGCTTAATCATCTTATCAGCTATTGTAGTTATTTAATAAAACTGTAATGGGAGGAAAGTATGCCAGATCTTCATTGTGCGTAAAAGCATACGGTGCATTGAAACCTTTTTCAACAGAAGAAGAGCTGAAAAAAGTTGCGCAAGTAGCTTGTACAATGGAGATGGTAAATTTACAATATCTACAAGCTGTCTCCTGCATTTAAAGTGTTTTAGGTCCAATCTTCGTATCTCATCCTGGATGATATTATGGATCAGTCCCAAACTAGACGAGGTGAACCCTGTTGGTATAAAAGGGTTAGTTAATCTGGGAATTCGTTTCTTACGCCATATCACGTTGTATGTGCAATCCCATTTACACTCAATTCGAATGATATCTTTATCTTTACAGAAAAACATCGGTTACGGTGCTATCAATGATGGGATTCTGATAGAATGTTTCGTTGATGATTTGATTGAGCAGATCATACCAAACCACCCCAACTTGAACCGAATTTTAAAAGCTTTTCGAAAAGTTGGTTGATAACTGGTTTGGGATACTCATTTATTAAATTTAAGTCGAAAAGAAACACAATATTAGGACAATTGATTGACTCTGACAGTCAAGGGAAAATGGCTTCTTTCACATGGGAGAGGTGAGGTGGTAAACCCAATCTTATTCAGCCTTACAATTCAGATATGAACAATTGGTTCAATTCAAGACATCTCATTACACATATTTCCTTCCTATCGAAACAGCTTTATTGGTTTGTTTTAAGCTTTTTTTTTCTATCGCATTAAAGTATATTCAGCTAGCAGATGAGAACAGTGGACACAATGATGCACGAGGGCTTGCTTATTTGATTGGGTTCCTGTTTCAATCACAAGTTGACGCTTGTTTAAACATGAATAACATTGTTTTTTAAAGGATGACGTAATGGACGTTTTTGGAGACCCTTCCGTCACAGGAAAAGTAGGAACAGATTTGAAAGACGGCAAATGCACCTGGTTAACTGTAAGGGCTGTTCAAAAGCTACAAGACCACAAAGATATGTTGGCGGAGTGGACGGTTTTGAATCATAATCTCCACTTGAATTTAATTTGCATTCTTAAGGAACTTTTTGGAAAAACTGATGACCAGAGCTTGAGTAGAATGAAAAGAATCTTAGAAGAACTCCAACTACATAGGGAATTCAGAGTATTTGAAGATAAATATTCAGCACATGTGAGTCTTATTTCGATTCACTTATTGGATCTCAATGTTTCAGGTAAAAGAGAAGATCAACACTGCGGACTCGTCTCTTAGGCCGATTGCTCAAGTTCTACTCGATAGTGTAGACAGCATTATCAAGCGCTCCAAATAGAAATAGTCTTTTTTCGTTTTTTATAGAAATAGTATAAAAATAATTTACTTGGGCTTGCACCTTGAAAACAACAGAGAGTGATCACAACACTATTTAACCAAACCATACCCAAAATTTGAAACAACAGGTATCCCTCATCTATTTCTTGATTGATATGCAAAATCATCGATGGGAAATAGGAAGTAGTTTTTAAGTCGTAGCTAAATCTTCGAAGCATTTCCTAATAGAACTTAGCTTTATCGGGTTTACTTCTGAAAAGCAAATTATAAAAACAAAAACATTTGTTCAAATCACCTGACGAAGACAACAGTTACTATTATCAGGGCTTGAATGAAGATAATGGTAAGGAAAAGACTAGAAGAAACGCAGCTAACATTTGGGCAACTAGCAGCTCCACCAGTTCCTCCCTAATAAATAATCAATTATTAGCACATTTGGGCAAAATATTACCTGGAGCTGATTGGCTCTGACCGTACGAATTTCGTTAATAAGGCTGTCCACTTTCTGATGCATACTGCTATCCAGAGGTACACCTTGTCCTCCAGCACCTGCTGCAGCGCCACCGCCCTATAACGAACTTAACAATAAGAAGAAGATTACATTACACTCAACCTGAACAATCTTTTGTTCCATGTTATAAGTCTTTGTGAATATTTCATTCACATATTGTTTCATATCTCTGATGGAGGATGATAAATCTCTTAGAGATTGCATAACTTCATTTTTCTCATGCTGTTGGAATCCAGTGCCTGCACCAGCCTGGACGCCAGCTAAACAAATATTTTGTTATTAAAAACTTTAACACTGCTAAACCTTGGCCAGCTGGTGGAGCAGCTCCTGTTAGTTGTGTTTGTTGAATTTGGCCAAGTCTTTGATCCATTTGTTGCATAACCTGATGAATGGCAGTTTGACTTTCATAAATCAGTCGAAGTTCTCTAGCAGTAGCATCTTCGTAATATTTGTTTGGATCATCAAATTCATCATCATCCTTAGCCTTCTCTGGGTGCTGTTCTTTGAACCTTCAAATTATCTGTTATATTACATAAGCTCACAAAAGCTCACTTTTGGCGTTCATCTTCGAATTCTTTTTTCTGGCGTTCGAATTCGGCATCGTACTTTTGACGTTCATCATGGGGAAGTTGAGATGCAGATACTGGTTTTTGTTGTTCGGTGAACAATGAGGAAACAGAATAGTCAAGAATATCGTGGTCATCTGAGTAATTGATAAACTTTTCAGAATAGCGATATAGTTCAAACCGGCTAAGCCTCCTGTAGCAGCAGAAACTCCGAAGTAACCATTGCGAGGAAGGAATACATTTTCGACTCTAGAAATTTCAAACGAACTAAAATGAGGAAATGCAAACAAACCTCATGCAAAGCTCATAGCGAGGAATTTGTTGCATTCCATCGTCAACATGGACAGTCAGGATATTCTTCAAATACTCGATGCGAACACGAACAGGATAAGGCTTGTTACGGAAATCGCGTTGACAACCTTAGAAACAAAGAAGCTATGATAAAACGGAAATAAACCTCACTGTTAAGGATTTGTTGAGCTCCATCTGTGTGATGATCATATGAGCGAGTTCCATCATTGATCATAACAGCAACTTGTGGGTTATTTTTTTGTCCATCGTTATCAAAAGAATCGAGGAACAATCCCATTCCACTCCAGAAGTCGTTAGCTCCAAATACTGGTCCAAGAGTACCCATGTTAGCAGTGTACCTAGGAAGATTCAACAGCTATTTTTGTTTGTGAATGATTACCAGATGGCCATTCCATCAGCTCCTATACGACCTTGCCCATTGATTTTCAAGCTCACATCAACCTGAATACAGAAGCGATTAAAATCATCTTAACAACTTGATCAACTTGGAAGTTCTCGCTCTCAGTCATTGGCCTTTTGTTCCAGGTGATACCCTTTCTGCTTCTCATGGAAGGAGCAAGTCGAAGTTGTTCACCAGAAGCAATAGCATCTCCAGTTACCTATGAACAACTGTTTGAGATTTTAGATGGAAGTCTGTATTACCAGCCAGAAAGGAATTGAACCATCTCTTTGAGCAAGATTTGGAGCTCGGAAGGAGTGCTTATATTCAAATCTCTTGAAAACAGGGCTATTCTGGGCATAAGTTAAAGCTACCAAAGATAATAAGAGCGTTGTTAGACGCATTTCTGTAAAAAGAGTGATGAGAAATATAAATTCTTGTCAGAACGATATTATACGAATTAAAAACAACGAAGAGCGAAAATCACGCCGACAGGGAATCGAACACGTCAGCGCTCCGAAAAGAAAAGGAGGCCGATAGAAGCAAAACTTTAAGTTTAAGATCTGAGTAGGCCGGTACATTACAATGTGAAAATGATTCAAGTTTTAGAGTAATTTTCATAAGTGTTAAGTGGGTCTATACATATAATTTATTTGTTGAAGAGTCGATCGATAAATACGTAGATGGGATAGTTATGAGGAGTCTCTCGTAATTAGAAAGGACTCGCCAAAGCGCGTACTCAAACATTCGAAGGTTAATATAAATATGCTTTAAGAAGTCCAAAGTTTTGACTTTCTGAATATATTTATGGACATATATATATTTATTATACAGTTATTGTAAGTGATTACGACTCACTGTATACTACATGATTGGTCACACAACTTATAAAATAACAGAATTAATAATTAAAATACATCAGAACTTTTATCTATTGTACATATTTGATGCAGACATGGCTAGAATGGTAGGAGAAAAGCAAATATTGGTTGCAGTTCCTTTCAATGTCCGAAACAGAACAATGCGGTCTGTATGGATTGAAAATATTTTTTCGCACGTCTTTAATTTATAAAAAATCTCTAATTTATTTGTTATTCAAATAATTCCACAATTTTCGAAACATAAAAAGCGACCTCCTGGCACTCTGGTGATAATAATCTGAAAGTGAGTATGATATTTCAATCTTATGCCTTATATTACTTCGCTATTCTGTCTAACGTTTGACGTATATCTGTGGTGTCACCGACTCCTCGTCGTGTGATGAGAGGCTCTAAGTTACCATACCGGATGAGCTAGTCACAATAACTGTATAACCTCTTGAAAACAGACTGACTTACAGAGCCTTGGATGTAAACCAACAAATCGTTGGTATCCAATCGCTGTGCTGTATTATCATCGAAGTTAACGAACTTCCCGTCGTTTGCGGCTATTTTCCTCACACACTCTGTTAGAGGAAACTAAACAGAAACTACTCTTTTCTGAACAAAAAAACACACCCATTTGAAGCTGTTGTCACACAGAAGTTCACTAGGATGGTATTTCCCTTTGTATCTCATTTTCGGACAACTATGGATGTAATATCCCATATAGTAATATTTGAGTTCTGCTCTCGTTTCAGATAACAGCTGGGTATAATAAATCTCTCTAAAAACTTGAAATAAAAGATTGAATATGATTGAAAACAACCTCAGGGCTGTATAAGTTCCCAGGTTCAAGAAAAGATAATCGGGATCGTAATAGACATATTTGGATGAAAGGCAATGAGGTAGAATGTCTACAACACCCACAGCTATGATTTTGTTGTCGAGAATATACCATTGGTGGTAAGAACCATACGCTGGCCTAAAACAACAAAGAATAGCAAAAGCCGGAGCCTGGACAAAGTTACTTTTTCTCATCAACAGGAACAGTCAAATCATCAACTAGAGGAGTTTGAATAAGAAACCTCTCATAAGAGGCAATAGTATTGTCAGTATCTTTGTGTATCTTCAAATGGAAGCTGATAGAGAGAAAACACACGATTGCTTACAGTTTCTTGATATTTTTTGAAAAGTTGGAAGCATTCTTGCCGCCGAAGGAGTTCTAAGCTGGCTTTGGGTTTCACAAGAACAACCTTCAAAAGCATGAATATTTAGCATGTCACCGCTTCGTGTACCTCTAGTCTATGTTTCCAACTATCTTCCGCACAATCTATCAGCGACTTAAGAGTGGAACGCCTACTTTCCTCCTGAAAGACGAGTTAAACATTACTAACAGAAGAAAACTCCACCACCTTCTGAACCCGCTTGGATTTCATTTCAGAAATATCTAATCCTTTTTCGGTCCATTTCTTATAGCATCGCTCTTTCCTTATCTCTTTCTTCTTCCTGATATCTCCTGAAGGTTTGGTTCTCTTTTCTGTTTTATGTTTTGATTCTTTTTCCTCAGAAAGAACTGCCTACAAGATATAAGGTTAAACGTATACGGAAAATCTGAAATTAACCTGTACGGATGCTTCTTCTCTTATACGACCTTCTTTAGGACGAACATCGCTTTTGAGAAAATCATTCATGCGTTTTAATACTTTCTTCTGGCTTTTAGTCAGATAAAATTTCCCGGAGTCTAGTCTAGAAAACGATAAAAATCTCGGAAAACAGTTCACACTTACCTTATAGTATACTGCGGGCAGCAAGTTTGGGCCATATTAGGCTTATAAACATATGAACCGGATCTGAACAGTAACTATGTGTTATAGAGCTTTGATAGATTGAAGATGTAAACCTTCTCCAGCCGCAATTCATAAAATTGAGATAAGCTGATGGAGTGAACTTATGGGCCCAGACTCCTAAAATAGACAAATAAGTAGACTATTTATGAGCAGTTCGGATACAGGTTCGAGGAGTCTGAGCCTCACATCGTTCGGTTTACATCTTTTCTTTTATATTACTAACCCACTAAAACCGCATTCTAACAAACTCATAAATATATTGGAAGTTGTGTTTTTACCAAAAAAACCTATAAGTTACAACTCAAGAATGTGTTATAACACGAATGAGAAAGCTCACGAACCCATCCTTACGCTTTTTTTCTCAGCACCTGAGCTTTCCTTTGCTTCCTGTTTACAATACCCACAATGACCTTCTTCTTGATATTCACAAAACTCCAATATGGAGACCGTCATTCTACAAAGCAGAAATAGAGACAGGCCACATGTCTTTAGATACTGTTTGATTTTAAAACAACGCTGATTGCAATTATAGGTCCGAGGAAAAAAACTTTTTATAACAGACAACTATTAACAATATAAATTTCTAAAACTAGACTATTTCTGCAATTTTTTTCTTCTGAAGTTCCATTCTCTTCGCCATCTTCTCAGCCTGCAGTTTACATATTAACAAAGCCTTTCTGAAGAACTTATCAAACCTTCTTCTCCTCAGCTTCTTTCTGTTGTAACATAACTTCAAACCGAGGGTCTTTAGGATCTAGCCAATAACCGAAATATTCTTGAATTTCTCTACAACATAATGGTTGAATGATAAACACAGAGCCCAAAAAACCTAATCCTCCGTTCTAAGACAACTTCCTTTTCATCTTTTTCCTTCTCTGCTTTGATGAGACTAGCCTCATACTTCGCCAATAATTCTGGATACTTTGCTTCTTTCTTCTCTAATTCAGCCACACTAGATAATGGATAAATGATGACGATGATGAACCTATTCGAACCGTTGAGCTGCCTTCTTCTCTTTCTCGTTAGTAAGCTTTCTTAATTCATTAACAACGTCGTTATATTCTCTATACAGTCCTAAAGCATATTCTTCTTCCACTTCCTATGTCGAGAAATAGATTTCAAGTCACTAACTCATCCAATTACCTCAACAGAAGGCCAGAGCTTCCCGATATTTACATTACTTTTCAAGCCATATTCTCCAAAACGTTCCCGCTCTGCCGTTCGTTGCTTTTCCCACTCAAACTCCACAGGAGGAACTCCACCATTAACAACAATCCTGTGTCTAGGCTTCAACCTGAACAGAAAGACAAAACTGATAAACTCTAATGATAGATATGTACCCAGAAATGTCGAGCGACCTTAATTCTAGGTCATTGCTTTCTGAAGCAGTTGATGATGAAAACCTTTTGAATGACTTTTCTATGATACGGAAGCTTCGTGCCGATAAACAGCGATTCATCTGAGAGAATCATATTATTACCTCGCAAAAAAACTATGAAAGGTATGAATGACGGAATACATGTGAAGATAAAATGAAAAATAACTTTCATTAAAGTCAATTTAACCGAGCACTGTTTCGAAATACGTTAACATACAAAATGAGATGCAAGTAATAACCGTTAATGCACAAGGTAAGATATCAGTAGTGTATGTTTTAAGCTGCTTTTTCCAAGTTGTCCGATGGTGTTTCGTCATCGGTTTCGTTATAAATATTGTCTGCCATTTGCCAAACCTTCAACGAAATTGAGAAGTTCTTTAATATAAAATTGTGATTTTTACCTGCATAATATTATCCTCCGAAACACTGCATATTACCCATGGCTCATTGGGGTTCCAAGAGAAATCACTAATCTTAGCTGTATGACCACCGTGAATGAACAACAACTCTGGTGGACCGTCATCAGCATCATCAGGGCTCTGCTCTTCTCCAATTTTAGACAAATCCCATACGTGTAACCTCCTATGAGTTAATAATTAAAAATTAAAATTAAATCAACCAGAAAACCTGTCAGTTCCTGAACTTGCGAGGATAGTTTCATTATGAGGGCTCCATTGTACTTGGAAGATTTCGTCTTTATGAGACTCGAATGAGTGGAGTTTCAGTTTCAAATTACGTAAATCCCAAAGAGCAACAGTCTGAAAACGTCAATCTTCAGTATCAGGACGTTTCGAGAACTTTATAACCTTGTCGGCACTTCCAGTGGCCAGAATAAATTCAGAATAAGGATTGAATGATAAACAGTTGACTTCAGCAGTGTGAGCATCAACAATGTTTGCTGGATTAGCTTGACGCGTATCCCAAACCATGAGCTTATAGTCATCTCCTACAGATCCGAAGACACCTTCATGCAGAACATGCCATGCCACATCTTCTACGACCTAGAACGAAAAATAAATAGAAAAGACGCAACTAATAAAAGCATATTTCAAAATTAACGTTTTAAACTCACAGCACTGTGTCCCTTGAAAATAGTTTTCGCGTCCAACACACCAGCGGCAATTTCGTTGGCTTGTACATCCCATAGACAAACCTGAAATGTACCACGTGAAACTACCAAGTAAGCTGAACATTTCAACTTTATGGCCCATGTTTATTGATGTTGTTTTGGCACAAATACTGGACGTCAATAGTGTTCACTTCACCTTTTTGACGTGAAAACGATGTGCGAAAGTTTAAAAAAATAAGTTAAACTAACAGTGTGATCATCTGATGCAGACAAAATGTGTCCTTGCTTGATGGGGTTCCATGACAGACCATATCCTTCTTTTGTGTGTCCCCTCAATCTAAGCTGAGGTCTGCACACATTGTCTTTAGGAACTGAGGTATGCTTTGTATAATCGAATATATAAACCTTGAAAAAATGGAAAATGAATCAAATGAAGAAAATTGATATTACCTCTGCACTAGGAGATTTAGTAGCAATAATAACAGGATTCTGTGGCATGTATCTAGCACGGTTAACTTCGCCGTCATGATTTATTTTGATTTCAGCTTCAACTTTGCCAGTGATGGCTCCAAATCCACCAAATTCTGCGAAGACCAAGATAATCCAGACCGGTTAATTCATACTAACCTCCTTTTTCTGTGTCATATTTGCTAGCATCAAACTGAGCATCATCATTTGGAAGAAGAAGCTTGCTAATAAGTAAGTGATTTTGTTCATCAGATGTGTGAGTTCCCAGAATCAGACGGTGAGAAGTATAATCAGTTCCCTCTACCTGATTGCGAGATTGAACAAACAATATATAATATTTTTTACCTTAGTAGAATCAGGTAACCACTGAACAGTTAAACTTGGCCATTCCAGAGCATGTGTCATGACCATGTCATAGAGGAAAGGGGTATTCTTCTTCCATATTTTATATTCTTCATTTATAAGTCGTTCCTCAACGCTCCCATCTTCCGTGCTGGCTGTCATCTGAACTCGTCGATTAAGAATAACAATTATTGCATTACAGGATTAGGGAATGTTACGAGTTAATTATTATATTTCTGTTGAAGGTTTTACTTTTGAAAAAAGTATTTTGAATGCAACCGAACTGAGCGAACGCTTTAATGCATTTGAATGTTTGCCAATTTTTGCCGCCTTAAAGGTTGGTCTCGCGTGGATTTATTTTTTAATGGTCTTGCGCAGAGTGTTAGAATTTAAAAGTGAAAACTTCATACTACATAAATTTACTTATACATTACCATACTATATGAATATTAACATATTATATGTTCAGTTTTTAAGATCTTGCATTTGATAAATTAATATATATTTTTCAGATGGAGGAGTTCCTTGAAGCAATACGCAACCCGTTCTACTTGTTTTATATAACTCTTTTAATGTCATTGTGCATTGTACGTTCGAAAATTATAAATATTGTTTACTTTCCTTCATTTTCAAGGCTTCAAGCGCATCTCAAGTTGGTGAAGCTGTAGAAATTGAGTTTAAAGCTCATCGAATGCAGCAGTATGAAATAAACGGGAACTTGTATGGAAGTAAATCAACCAAGATTCAGTATGAAGCTGTTCACTTGGACTCTGGAGCTCTTAGAAAGTATCATTCTTCCTTTTCTTGCTTAAAACTTTTATTCCTAGATGCGTTGTGATATCTTGGCGAGATGCAGCAACAAGAGATTTAACAGAGTTACTTGGAGTTAGTATTGGAGGCTTCTTGATTTTAATTCCAGAAGATCTAGACAGCCTTTCTCCAGAAGATCACAAGGTACGTAAGAATTTACAGCTTAGTTATCAAGTTTCTTAGTTATTTGTTGATATGGAACAAAAGTTGTCTTTGATCAAAACTGATGTGGCAGTTTACGTAACAACTTCATCGGAACAAGCTCTCGGCGTTTTGCAAGATGTTATGGGTTCAGGCTCCAAATCTACTACTGCTACTCAGCAATTGGTTCAAAGCATATCAGGAAATACATTCCAGGTAGTATATCGTAAAGTTTTAGTGTTTCCATGCATTCAGTCCAGTTCACCACTACCGGTAATCCGTCTACTAATCCTATTACAACTCCGGGAACCAACATTATTGGACAATTGAGAAGTTCTGAAGCCGGTGCACCAACAATAGCTTTTGTGGCTCATTATGATAGTCATGCCGTTTTCCCCGTAAGCAAGCTTTCAAACTTTTCAACTCCTTGTATCTCTTCAGGGAGCTGGTGTGGGTTCAGATTCGAATGGAAGTGGAATTGTAGCTCTACTTGAACTTTTAGCTGTCTTTAACAAGTTCTACGAGAACGCTTCTACTAGACCACCATACAACCTGGTAGTCTTGATGATGAATAGAATATAGAAAACAACATTCATTCAGATTTTTGCTTGGACTGCAGCCGGAAAGTACAACTTCCAAGGTTCTCGTTCACTCATCGATGGTTTTATTAGTAATTTGAGCGGTAATTGAGGCTTCACAGGGGAAAAGTTTTATGATTATTTCAGCCAATGAGAAGTTACAACTCGCCATTTGCTTGGAAGCTGTTGGAGGACCTGGCCCTCTCCACATGCATGCATCAAAGCAGGTATAATCATCAAAAGCGAATTCAAAAATGGGATGAATATGTTTTGACTTAAGCCGTCTGATGGAGCTGTAGCTGCTCAGTTATTGAAGCGGTTGAGAGCTGTAACACCTGTACAAGATGTTAAGCTAGTTACGAAAAAAATCAATTTGAATGCCCCACATCTTAGCTGGGAACACGAAAGGTGTTCAATTGAATAAGCGCAATTAATTCATCATTTGAATTCAGATTCAATATTAAGAGAATGCCAGCCGTCACACTTTCAAGGCTATCAAATCCTGATGATTTCTCAAGACGTTCTCTTCTCGATAATCCATCTGAAATTTCTATTGACACCCTTGAGTCGAATATTAGGTATTACTGTTCAAAATTGAAGTTATGATGTACGAGTTGTAGACGCATAGCTGAAGCTGTTTTGGGTTTAATCATCGCTACTCCTGAAGCTGGTGCTGCTGATTCTCGTGTCAAGGTGGACACATCAATACTTGCGAAAGATTCCATAGACAAGCAGAGAATCGCTCATTTTGTCAGATTGGTATGTTTCGAATGAGCCTAAGTTTTAAAAATAGTACACATCCAGTTTGCCTCTCGTCCTCGTCCTTTCACTGATTCAGAAATAACGAAGTCAGTTGCTGCTAATATTCTCTCTGCTGCTCAAGCCTACTCTACGGTATTATTAAGATCATGAGCGTTCTGTGGAATTAAAATTTTAGGCTAATACCCAAGAAGTAGCCATACAGGATGTTCAAGTTTGGGGAGGTGTTACTGATCGAGTTTTGGCCGAGAAAGTCAAGCCTGCTATATTTGAATTGTTTGTTGCGGGTTCTATTATCGTTTATCTGGCGGTGTTTTATCAAATCGTGTCATTATCTCAGCGTACTATTGAAGGTACCGTTGCATCGCTGAAAAAGCGTGTGTAGATTAAGTAATTTTTACGAGTCTTTCCGTCTTATATAGGTAGTTGTACCTTCCAAGGCCCTGGCCACGTATTATTAATTTATTCATATTTTAATTGTTGCCTGCTTTGTTTTCAATTGTTAATATTAAAATTTATCCACAATCGAGCTTAAAAATAACGATACAAAACTACAAAAAACCAGTTTAGTTTGTTCCATACTTCGTAATAAGTTGCTCTACGAGAGCGACATAAGAGGTCTTGGCATCATCAGAGCTGGTTCCTGTAACATCTTACTTCTTCTCTCTCTTTTAAAATAAGTTCAACCTTTCTTCTCATCCCATGCAGCCCATTTAGCTTTTCCTTTGAAGTCGAGCATACCAGGCTTTACGGTCGTGTTGTCTCCGACAGTTCCCTAATTTCCTAATAGAATCTCTTGGTTAAAATCTCGCCACACCTGCTTGAAAAAGGCATACAATTGAAGGAGTTCATCGTTGCTTGGTGAAGTCTTCAAATTTTTAACTTGAAGAGCAGCATCGTCAAACTTAAAGAACATTGTTTAATAAAAAAAACGAAAAAAACTCACAGAAAGAGCCATGATCACCGTTGAAGAGCGAAAGAAACTAACTGAAAACAAAAAGACACTTTTAAAGAAAAAAGATTGACTGCCAATTCATGAACATATACATACTGATAAGATAACAAAATACACAATTCAAGAACGAAATATCAACTAGATAGAATTTGCCTAGATTGAGGATCGTTCAAAACCAAACGTAAAAAATGTGAAGGGATCAGGCTTGCTCATAAAGGGGAAAACTTAGTCCGGTTCAAACTAGGTAATGCGATTTGTTTCGAGCTTTTTGATTTCCAAAGTATAAAACAAAAAAACTTCAACAAACAAATTTCTGGAAGTTTACACTTTTAAACAGTATCGAAAGTTGCAATGAGAGCCACACAAGGAAAGGCTAACGCACTTGATGGAATGACCTGACTTGAAAACCAAGGATGTTAGAGCCCAGCGACAGGAACCCACTCAAATCCTAAAACACCTACGTGGAAAAATAGCGACCTTCCCTCCCCATGGACGTTCACCTGGACAGTTCTAGTTGTTTGAACACGTATGTCTCAGAAAATTCAAATAGAACTGTACTTACGCCCTCGGTTTAGGCGCCAATACAGATGCTGACTCTTTTGATGTTCATCAATGCCTGACTGCTCTCAAACTTTATTTTTTAAATATATTTTAATCGCATTTTTTCTAATTTTTTCGGTATATAATTCAAAATCTTTTGCTATAAATGATATATGTAGTTGAAATTGTTCAAGAAGAAGAAGACATTTCAGTTCAATAATATTAACAACCTTCCCTGGAGGAAAATGTTGAACCTTCAAAAGCGTATTCAAGGTGTTGATGAGAATAAGAAGTATATGGAAACAAGAATTGCAATCCGAACAAAACTTTTATCCCAAGGTGTGTTACAGCAGCAAAAAGGACTCACATTCTTTTCAGAACTGAAAGATCTCGAAAGAAGTCTTGCTAGTCAGCGAATGTGTGAATTAACCTTTCCAAGCCCATCTCAACAGCATGAGATGTTGTTAACTATTTATCCTCATGAAGGCATATACAGGTTTGTAAATTGCAGAATATTGAAACAGTTTTGTATTACAGAGGTGGTGTTTTCAAATTTTCTATCACCGTCCCTCCTGAGTACAATAACGTGGTAAATTTCAAATAATCGTTACAATCGTTAATCTGTACTTTCAAGCCTCCAGTTGTAAAGTGCTTAACCAGAGTGTGGCATCCCAACATTACCGAAGATGGCGCTATTTGTTTGTCAATTCTACGAGAAAACTCACTTGATCAGTTCGGGTGGAGACCTACTAGAAATTTATCTGAGGTACTCTCTAAATAGTAGATGTGATTTTTTCGGTCTAGGTTATTCATGGACTTTCTTCGTTGTTCACTGATCTGATTGATTTCGATGATGCCCTCAATATGCAGGCCGCGCAACAATGGGCAGCTAACAAGGAAGCTTTCACTCACCGCGCTCGTGAATATATTCAAAAATACTGCCGATCATAATGTTCTTCATGCTTTGATAAAAACTTCTTGTACAACACTGTTTGTCGAATTATTTCATTTAGTATAACGATAACGGACAATAAATAGACGAGTCCATAGTAATGAGGATCATAACAACACCAAGAGTATGTTTAGATTGGCTTAATTTTGAAGTGGAGTCCGATAAGAGAGAAGACGAGGCATTTCAAATCTTGAACGAGATAATAGAAAGCCCGAAGACCGTCGGCATCCTTAAAAAACCTTTGTACTTTGTGAGAGTATTATTCAAAACCTTGCTGTTATTGACATCAGCCAACGATCCAATTTTTCCGGTGGTGAACGAGATGTGTTCCTTGTTGCACAGGATCTCCAACTCTTGACGTCCAACTTTGTCTGGTTCTGGCCAGTTAGCATCGTCCTCCTAAGAATGATAAAATGCAACCAATCTGTGTGTTGAACGAACCTGAAGAATTTCCGAATCTTCAACAATACGTTTAAGCTCGGTCATAACAGTTGGAGACACATAGCACTAAAGAGATTAATGATATATGATCTTTGAAAAATTCGAACCTCCTTCCGGATGATAGTATCATTCTTGTAGTTAGAGTTATTAGCATAACGAAGTTGGCCATTTGGGCGGAATTCAAATTCCAGAAATTCGTGACCGAATTTTCCTTTATGTCCAACATAATAACGGACGTAGAAGTCGCTTTGCTCACCTTCTCCTTCGGACATGCTTAAAATGATATAAAATGATAAAAAAAGTAAAACTAAGAGAAAAAGGTATAAGGCGAAGATATCAATCGCTCGAATATGGAAATGATATTGAAAATAAATTATAAAGTAAGAAATATAAACAAATCATCAAACAGACAACATCATTTCAAATTGAACAATTATACCGTAATTATGAAGATCAGTAATACAAGTATTCGTTAGTGTTTTTAAAAAAAAATTACTTACTTAAGAGTACCGAAAAACCTTATGATGTTTAAATAAAAAAATGCTAATGATTAAACTTCTCATGACAACTTATTAAATGCGTTCTAAAATCCATTAAGAACACCCTGAATTAGACAGTTTCATGAGAAGTAGAATCATGAAGAGCAGTTCGGCTTTTACGAATTATTTTATGCTTAAAGCAATTGGATTTTCCTTTCATTTAGTCCTCCATAGCAACTTCACAATCATCTGCAGTCTTAGTTTTTTTCATGGGATCTTGCTGAGGTGGTGGGCTCGAAGCTGGCCTTTTGTGACACTAAAACTCTAGTATGCAAAAACAAACTTTCTCGAATAACAAACCTGACTATCCCTTTCTCCGTCGCCTCCGCCATCGAAGAACTCACCGTCGTCTTCGATAGTTTGATCAGAAATAACGTTAGGGTTGCGGACCTTAATAATAAAAACAGTATTGTTGAATCGATTTCTAAGCTTACATCAGGATCCATTTGATCTTCTAATAGTTTTCTATCAGTAGCAAAAATAGTATCGCCTCTTAAAGGTTGCATTTGAACTGAAGGAGCGTGGGGCAACTCTCGAAGATTTTCAAAGAGTTTAACCATGATTTTTTCAACATAATCCCTGCTATTTTGATTGGGCATGTTAGTTGGAGTAATGTGCAATTGGAAATCTGGTCCAAAATACTCATAATAATCATTGTATGGAAGATCTAGAAAGTACATCTATGCAGAACAAAGCATTTTGACCATTTCTTACCATTCGAAATTTCAGTGTCTAACGCAACGGCAGTCTCATAAGTCCAGCAGCGAGAAACGTTACGTATAGTATATCCACCTCCACCGACAAGCATAATAGGGATATTATACCTTTTGAGAAAAGAAACACACTGTCCATGCCCTTCAGAGAAGATAATACGTGAATGAATAGTACAGTGGAAAAAAATACCTCTCAAACTAAGATTAAAGCATCCCAGCCTATCGCCGGTCAAAGAGTCTGCACCACATTGTAAAACAACAGCACTAGGTTGGAAAGATTCCATTACTTTCTGCATGACGGGACAGAAAATGTTCTAACATCATAAATATCAAAATAAAAACATAAAATATCATTGCAAACCTCATAAGCTTCGTCATCTATGCCATCACGCAAAGGGAAGTTCAAGGCATAATTCTTACCTTTACCCGCTCCAATATCCTTGGAGAAAACAAATAATATTGAACTTTGATTGAGATTAAATACCTTAAGGTCACCAGTACCAGGAAAATATTCTCCGTATTTATGAAAAGACACAGTCATAACACGATCAGTAGTGTAAAATGCTTCTTCAACACCGTCACCATGATGGATATCGATATCCACATAAAGAACTCTCTACAAATTTAAAAATAAAAATTTAACTTGAAGCATTCGGAAACCTGATGATGCTTGAGAAGTTCCAGAATTGCGAGCACGATATCATTACTGTAACAAAACCCACTAGCCTCACTTTTCTTAGCGTGGTGAAGTCCACCCATCCAATTAATACAAATATCGGCTTGTTTATGATTAAGCTTAGACGCCGCAGCTATAAGTTTTCAAAAATGCATTTCTTTTTTAAATACTAAAATATGACTTACCTAAAGATCCTCCACAGGATAACTGGCAAAACTCAAAGACACCATCAAAAACAGGACAATCCTAAACTACTGTTTCAAAGGACCTTCCTCGTGTCTCAACACTTACCTCCCCAACATTAAAGCGTTGCATTTCTTTGGCATAATCGTTAATATTATCAGGTCTTATATTTTTTAAAAATAGCATGTATTCATCGGAATGATATTTTGTCATTTCTTGGAAACTTGCGGGTGTGGGACGCTGGATAGAATTAAATTAATGAATTTCCAAATATTCTTACATATATTTCCATTTTCCTATAAAGACCATAATTTAAGAGTAGGTTATGTGTCATTCTAATTCGATGAGGTTTCATAGGATGCCCCTGTCCATAATAGTAATTACCAACATCACCTTAAAGGTTTATACTGATCAAATATTTTTTTAAATTCGGCGATAATCTCAAAATATTAAATATAAACTCACAGTCATAATAATAAGAAATTCTTTTTTTCGTGTGGGATTGAAGTGACATCTCAGCAATCAGCGGTAAACCGCTAACGGAGTTCAAAACTAAAAGCTGAACTTACAAAAATGGAATTAACTCCGATTTAAAGCATTCGAAAATGAAGTAAGGACGCATGCCAATAAATGCGGGAAGCGACGCGGTTTTTATTCATCTCGCAGCGAAAAGTACGGTAGGTCATATTCTAATATCTATTTCGGCCGTCTTCCATGTTAGCTGAGATAACTTTCTCAATGGCCTTGCAACCTCTATTTCTAAGAGAAAATAAATTTGTTTTACGAGAAAGTCCTTTGATTATTCACCAATCTCTTATCATTCTTCCAGCTTTAAGTTGCTCTTGGATATCAGTGATTCATCTATTTCTTCAGAAATCTCCCCGTTCATTTTTCACTTAATTTTCGGTCCAGCTTCCAGATAGAAGCTTCTCTAACTTTTCACCCACAAAACGAAAGAGTTTTGGAACTAATTTTAATCGATTATGAAATCTGAATTCTTCAACGAAAAAAAATATCATCAAAAAGACAGATGACATTCTCCATCTACCATTTTGAAGGAACGTGCCTTCTCTCAAATGTATTTCTTTGCGATAGTACCAGCAACGGTAAATCTTCTTTATATTGAGGATCACTTTTTAAAATCACAGAGTAAAGTAAGAATTAACCAAAAAAAAATCAAATATAGCTTGAACTCAACCGTTCTTACAAGAAATTATAAAATGAAAAAGAACGTCATTTGAGATTTGAGAGGACGTCACCAGTAATATA
>CALQYR020007463.1:187023-200074 GCA_943334845.2 Auanema sp. JU1783 | reverse complement strand
TGATTATCATATATTAATTTATTTCAAATTATCCTTATATTACTGGTGACGTCCTCTCAAATCTCAAATGACGTTCTTTTTCATTTTATAATTCTCAGACGGTTGTGCTGAGTTTGTTTCAGAATAAGTTTTGAAAGTATATTAGAAGAAATGGCTTTATTATTTTTAAATATTTGCTTTAATAAAATATTGTTTTTTACTCAGAAAGCGTATTCATACTAAACGATAGAAACTTTGCTAAATAGAAGTCTTGAGGCTGTTTTGAAGTATTCAACAAAGGATGAGAGAGAGAGAGAGAGAGAGAGAGAGAGAGAGAGAGAGAGAGAGAGAAAGGTTGTAAGTAAGAGTTGGAAGCATGAAATAGAGAAATGTTCTACTCAGATTGTTTAGTTCTCGATTGTTTGTAAACAATTTGTATAAGAAGATATATAATATCTAAACCATATATGGTATATACGATAATGCCATATAAGGTTATGAGAGTTCGTAGGTAATAAGAGAAGTTCATTGCGCAATTGTCTCATCTTGAACATAAAATGGAGAAAAAGGGAAAAAAAGCTTTTAAAAACATAAGAAAACAAAATATATTTTGATGGAAAGTGAATTAACATAGTATTGTCTGCCGTTTTCATACTTCAGAAGGTTATGCAAAAGGAAATGCAACAAGCATAAGCTATATTCACTTTCTGAAGCTGACTTTCGAAAGGAAACACAAGTTCTGTTCCTCATCCCTCTGAATGATCTATGAAGTATTTATCGAAGAGAAAGAGAGAGAGAGATAGAGAGAGAGAAAAAAAAAACATTTTTATGGATTAAACATGTGAAGAAAAATGAATTTCAGTTACTGCCGCATAGACGACCGACCTTGTTATTTGCTTCATACGATCCTAATAGTCTTAACTATATATTAGTTATATATGCATGTATATGCTAATTAACTTTTGAAGTTTGTGTCGATAAAGAGGTTTCACAAAGAAAACGAGAACAAACTCAAATATTCACATAATTATTTAGCGTTTTGTGAGGCTTTTTTTGTTGTTTTTGCGACATTCATCCACCACCACCTCTGCCCATTTGCTAAGCAACTAGTAGATGACAGAAGCTTAAGCTTCTTCTTCAAATTCTCTTATTAAACATCCTCTCAACCATACAATAAGATTGCTGGCCCGTTCAGTGTCAAGTGATCAGTAATTACTTCTTTCATTTTTTCATTTCCTTCCTTCTTCAACCTACGCTAATGTTCAATTGTCAATTTTGAATGATCTCATATTGGGTTGTGGAGGATGTTCAATATTGTAACATTTTAATTACCACTTTTGGTAATAGTTATGTGTATGTGTGTGTGTGTGAAATGAAAATGAACACAAGATTTTCATATATTAAGTTCAATAACATTCATATCAAACAGTTCAGAGGTGCTAAAGGGAATTCACATTTTTGTTATCTATCATATTCTCACGTTACTAATATGCTAATTTCCGTGTAGGCGTGGAAATGAAACTAAAATTTTCATTTTGAACTTGCCACTTTGCAAATGATCGGTTGCATTCAGTGTATCCGTCTAGCAAACAGAGGAATGTAGGAGCGAAAGAAACTTTTATTAAGTAAAGTCAGAAATAAGAAGAGATTTTTGATGTTATCCTCAAGTAACATGTCACATTTTTAATAAAATTCACGAATAATGATACTTATCTACGATATGTATTTGTTTTAAGCTGAAAATGAATAAAAATTGTGGGCGGAGCTTGGTACCGCCTTCATCTTGATGACGTGATGATGAGAGGACGGCCTTTTAAGGCCGAATTTCACAGTTTCCAAATCAGTTCGTTCTGTACTTTCATCACAGACACGTACAACAACAAAAAAAAAGATTTTGATAGAAAGATTCTATTCTCTTCTATTGTCCATTCACTACAAATGTGTTTTGAAATGAAGCTTTTCCTTTAAAGGCATATGATATGATCAGATTGCTTCTCATTGTATCTTACAATTCATTTCTTAAACACATTTATAAATGTATTTTAATTATTTTATTCTTATTTCTAAACATCTATTTAGATATGAGAAATAATGAAATGAAAAAAGTAAAATCTATAAAAGTACATTTGCCTGAAGCCATTTGCTTCAATCAGATTGTTCTACATACTCAAGCAGTACCATGTATAGCATTTTTCCTGCTCATTTGCATATCTACAAAGCCTATTGACCTTTACATGTCTTGAATTTGAAAACGTAAATTCAACTGAATATTTCATAAAACAATCCGTGTATATGTGATTGTCTATTTTCATCATTTCCTTCCGTTTTTTTGTTCATCGAACGACTTCACGGCAGTAATGGAGCTGTTTGTGTCTCATTAACAATCCGAAATGAACAATATTCAGCCAAATATGGCAAGAAAGCAGTGACGACGTGTGAAGAATGTCCTCGTTTATCTTCACATACAACCCATAGATTGCCTTTCTGTGTTTTTTATTTTTTTAAAAGACAAATGTCCACAACATGCCTCATCGTAGTCTTCTTCTCAAGTAAACTATCATTTTCAGAGAGAATGATGAAAGACAAATAATTTCATTTCTGTCATTATTTCTGATATTTTTTGGTTAATTTTCGAAATTTCATTTCGAATTCAAATTCATTTCCCTTCCTATTCACAGGAAATTATGCAAAAAGTTGCTTTTTGATTGACTCCAATGAACATCTTGTTCATATTCTTTTACAAAATATGCCGATGAAAAGAAGAATTATACTTTGCTTTTATTATTTTATTTTTTCACTCAACGACAAATAAGTTTTAAAATTGTTTTTTCGAAAAAATGAATGAAAAGAAAATCTTGACGACTCTACACTTCCTTCATGACATGCTGCTCGTAACTTTTCAGTATCATGTTCGTCCTTTGTCTATATTTAGCATTAAATTGCCAATAAAACCATGCAGACATTAACTGAGCTCTCTTAACCAACTGATCTTTTTACATAAAGTCAGATATGCGGCTATCTTACTAACCATATTAGCTGTGATGAGATAAGTTTCGAAAAAAGGCCTTGTAGTCTCAACGGCAGACTATCCATCCTGAACAATTCAATTGTCTCTCCAATTGATTTCTCTCTCAAACATCAACCGAAGAGAACATTCTTGATTGCAAGAGAAGAGAGTAGGAATATAGTGAGAAAGAGAGAAGTTTTTTTTGCATAATAACACTGCTTTTCCTTCTAATTAGTACCTTTGGGAGTGGAAACTTCTAAAAACTGATCGACGAGAGCTGAAGTTGGATGAATATATACAATCTTTTCCTCTGATTATTACGTGATTTAGAAAAAAAAATCTTATTTCAGTCTAACAGCTTCATTCCAGAGAATTGGAAAAGCTTTTTCCTTCTGCTCCTCCTACTTCTTCTTTCTCCTCCTCCTCCTCCTCCTCTTTTTTTTTCACATTTGTCTTTACAGCTTTTCCGAAGGTACCCCCACATACATACACACCCATATGCATATATTCTGAGTATACGATTTCTAATCTCAATTAGGACTTCAATTCTCTGCACAAGTTACTTTGACGTTTTTTCAAATTTTTTTTTGACTTTCCCATCCGTAACTCCGAGAGTCATTTGCACTCGTTCATGTATTCGCAAACACACATATTACTTCAATTGTTTTTGCTTGATTTTCTCAGGATTGTCAGTGACACAAACGTTTTTTAAAATTTTTTTAAATTAAAAAAAATTCTGCTAATTACGTTTACGACTCAAACAAAATTTCAGTTCAGTATGAATCGGTTTGCCGCTTTCGCTTTACTGTGCTCTCTTTTGGCCTACGTCGTGTCTGCACAGAACGATGACGTCACATTGACTGAAGTTTCTCAATTTCATATATAATTTAATAAAAGAAAATGTTACAGAATGATTTGGATAAACGCTCCCCTAACGCCAAATGGATGCGCTTCGGAAAGAGATCTCCAAATGCCAAATGGATGAGGTGAGACAGTATCTCTGTTCAGAACACAAATTCAACCAACTTTTAGGTTTGGCAAACGTTCTCCTGATGCCAAATGGATGCGGTTTGGAAAACGATCATCTTATGGCTATGATCTTTATGATAACTTAGAATACTAAAAAAGAGTTTGAAGAAGAATGAAACCATCTAACCTGCTCGTCTGTCTGTCTCTTTGTCACCCAGAAAGCGGTTGTTAGATAATCATAAACATCATTTACTTTCTTCACATTCATGTATAATCAATAATCTTAATTCCTATTTATTAGCTCGTTCCATGAAATTATTTTTTCTCTCTTTCCCACCACAGTTCCTGACGTGTGACGGCCAGAGCTTCGTCATTGAAAATCATTTTTATGAAGCGTATACTTCCTTCCAATTGGTTGTCTCCTTATTTGGATTTCGTTTTGCCAACTGATCATGCATAAAACATGTTATTGTTTATCTTCTGATGAATATGTAACAGCAAGTACAACGTAAATCCTACGAAAACTCAAAATATTGAACGGAAATCATTGTTTTGAAATAATTTCTGATATTTAAGACACCAATATGATTCTTCTACAATTTATTATTTTATACTTAACTCCCTTTTGGGAGAGAAATACTACAAATAACACTTTTCTTTAAGTGTTTCTGCTTCTTTGACTTTAATGAAAACAAACATCACTGTGATTATTAGAATTTGAAAAGCTGAAATGAGCTGCTCTTTGGCCTGAAAGAGCCAAAAAGTCATTTCAACACCTACACTTGGGGAAATGATCTTCATCTACGGGTGGTACGATAGAAAAGCCAATTTTCTAAATATCCGTTCATTCGATACTTTAATAATTGAAAGTAGTTCTCGCAGTTCTATTTACATCTCACGGAAATACACACGAGCCCACGTGAAACTCGAAGCCGCGTCAAATATGAAGAGCTTGAAGTCAGCAAATCAGTTAGGCAGTATGAACGCGCCCTCAGCGGTTGGTCTTTTCAAAAATGTTTGATGGCCAAAAAGGCTTTAATTTTTGCTCCAGAGGCACCCGGAATTGATCTATGAGTTCTGGTAAGAATAAATTGCTTCACATGATTCGAGAACAGAGAACCTATTAAGAAGATATATATTCTTAGAAAATTATTATATTACTCATAACAAATATAAAAACAATGACCGCTGAATTTAGTTTACTGAATAACTGACAGTTCGCGTTGAAGTACTCCTCTGGATAAGTCATCGTCTTCTTTCATTATGAATGACACGTCAGACAATTGAGTTCTATCCATTGAAATGAAATCATGTATGTTACTTTTGGAATCTGTCTTGAAGATAGCCGTCCATTGAGGTGGAGGTGAACTCCAATCACCATTCTCTAACTTCATATGAGATCGATCATTGTTAAACAATCTCAAATAGTGTTTGGCTGGTATAAAACGGAACATTCTGAATCATCCATGTTCTCATAATCAACATGAATTCCTCACACCTTTTTAGTGGATCCGGAATATTATATTGATTGTTATCATTCAAAGACTTTTCGAAGTACTTCGAAAACTCGCAAGGAAACGGCAACGTCGAATCGTAATCCCAAATTATGAACTCTTGACCAGTATCCTCCATTAGAATCACATGATAGTCCCATATAACATAAGAACTACTGGAACGAAAAGAATAGTCTTATTAGGGTAATCTCACCTTCTGCTTTTTTGACAAAATAATGGAATTTGTCGATTAGCATTTGATATAAAGATAACTGTGAACTTGTCAACATCTTCAGATAAATTAGTCACAAACTCTCTGTAAGCCAATTCTGAAGAAAACAAGAATCTTGATAGTTCAACCTGCTGTTGTCAGAGTCCACATGGCTTAAACAGTCTAAACGTTGGGCTATTAGCCTGTAAACGTTCTCCTCACAGTAGTTTGAGGTATATAGGTTAGGGCCAACATCTCTCTCAGTCATTATTTATCTGGAGTAGATTAAGCTCTGTATTGATGTTCGATCTTAGGTACTGGGTAGTTTCAACTGTTAAATCATAGACTCTTTAGTAAAAACAATTTATTAACCAGATAACAGTAAATTAAACATCAAGTGAAACTTTCTCATTCGTTCCAGTTAAATACGGTGATACAGCTGGAGCTACTTCTTGGGCAAAGAACTTTTCCGTTTGAGAAACTGACCGTCCAGTGAAAGCAATTGGAGACTCGACCAATTTCGTCACACGATCGCGAACCTTAAATTACAGAGGATTACTGGGAAGATTAGAAAATTGCTAACCGAGTCATAAATAGAGTCTTTCAGCATGTATTTGATGTCAATGACTTGAGTAGCTTGCAATTCTTTGGCTGCTAACGCTGTCGTTCTGATTACAGCATGAGCCTTATAATAGAAAAGTAAAATTAATTTTTTTCAGTTTCAACCTCCTGTCTGTCGATTCCGTCTTCTGTCATCCACATCATTGCTTTCTCCAAGGCCAAAAATGGTAACTCATCTCGAACAATTCGGGCTACATTATCCTTTTGAACAGAGATTCCCTCGAAGATGTTCTTAAGAATATTTTGCGATCAAACACTAGGGCACAGATAATCACTTGGAATGTACTCAGCAATGCTTCTGTAGTTAGAATAGTGTCGGGAAGTAGCATTCTTCGACTAGCGGAATCGTCTAGAGTTCTTTCCAGACCTTGGTCTGAGAAAACACTCAGAGCTTCCTAGAAGCAAAGTATTCTTGAGAAATATCAGAAAGCAAACGCACTTGTGGCTTGTGGATCAAACTTCTTGATAATGCACAACATCTCTCGCTTTTCATTGGATTTTTCTTGTATGGCATCGCAGAAGAACCTATTTGATCCTGAAATAAACAGGTTCCTTGATTAAAAAAAAAGTATTACCTTCTCGAATGGCTCAAGCAGTTCTCCCATAGCTTGAAGAACACGAATATCCAAACATATCTTCTTGATTGAAGCTCCTATTGACGAGAGAGCAAAAATTAGTTGAGCGTCCTGTCGAGAAAGCCAATAACGTTTACGGGGATGTTTCACATACTTGTTGGCGAGAATAAGTTTGACCACTGATGTTAAACTTGTGCTTGAATCCGGCTTTTTTAGTGACAATTTCATCTAGTTTTTCTACTTGATCTTCATCTCCATTAAACAAAGTCATGAAAGAGTCTTGAGTTCCAGTAGCTCCTTTGATTCCACGGAAACGAATGTTTTCGCCAAAATGTTCTAGCTGTAACATGTTGTGTTGAACGTCATACGTTCTCGATGCAAACTTGTTTGAAAGATGTCAAAAGCTCTTGAGCCCATATAGCTGCTCTTTTTCCAACAGTAGTAAGAGATGCTGTTTGATAATGTGTCCTACCAACTGTTACAGTTTCTTTGTGCTCTATAGCGAAATCAGATACTCGAGTAAGAATAGTGGCCAATCTGATGACAGAAAATTAGTTCTATTGAGGCAAGAAGGAAGTACCGTTGAAGAAGGTAATCAACAGATTGTTTGATAACAATAAGATCTGCATTATCTTGAACAAAACACGATGTAGCTCCGAGATGAATAATTCCTGCGGCTTTGGGGCAAATCTCAAATCTCAATTGATTCTAACTATACGGGGATAATCTAACTTTTCCGAAGGCATGGTTATGAGCCATTACATCATGTTTCAGCTTTCTCTCTTCATCTCTTATGAAATCCCAATCAAGGTTATCACGATTGGCCTTCATCTCTTCGATAGATTCGGTGGTTATCTAATTTGGAAGGATAAAGGAAAATTGGTTGATAGACCACCTGTTTCAGACCAAGTTCTTTCTCAGCTTCAGCTAACCATATCCACAGTTGTCTCCATAGCACAGCCTAACAAACCATGCATATTCATAGACATACGAATCATCTACGAGACCAAACCTTATTCTTCTCAGACCACATATCCATCAAAGGACTTCGTTTACAGTAACGAGAGGCGAGGACAGATTCATACTTACTTTCGGAACCCATAACTTCAGACAACTGAAGCAAATTATTAAATCAATCGCATTTCGTTTTATATACACAAGTTATATGATCTTTGATCGATTGAATTTTAGATAAACAATCTATTGTAACAGATAAACAGTAAAAGCCTTCTATGAACTTGAATTCATTTGTCTTTGTACAAGAAGAATAGACACCGTTGTCTTTTCACCCTTTTTCCCACCGTACCCGAAAATCTCTTGCTTTAACATTGAAAAAATGATTTGCTCTTCAAATATTTATTCATAGTTGTCATCTACTTCGATTGTTTCAGAAATGGAAACGGGAAATCGGAGTCATTTTGATTTATTACGGGCTGAACATTTATTATTGACTTCGAAGTATACTGAACTTAAAAAAAATTTTGATTTATTGCAATCTTCTGCCGGTAGTAAGAGTAGTTCTAATGGTCTTGCAAGTCAACTAATTCAGTTGTCTAATGATTTATACATTAATCCTAAATACAGGTTCGTCTTTCCATTTTCTTTCTCAATGAGATGTAGCTTTCAGTGATCTAACCTACGAGGTAGAAGGTAAAACATATCGAGGACACAAATTCGTTCTCTCTGTACGGACCCATTACTTCGCCGATTTAGAAAACAAAAACAAGATTGAATTCTCGGGTTTGTTGGTGTTGATTGGTTTGATAATCTATAATACATTTAGAGCTTTCTTCAAATGTCTTCGATTTAGTTTTTAAGTGGATGTACACTGATGTTTTGGATGAAACCAATGATGCTAGCCTTTTAAAAATAGGAGAGTTTTCTTCGAAGTATAAGCTGGAGAGTTTGCAAGAGTTGTAAGTGTTTGTATCAGTCTGATCGAATCTTTTCTTGAAATTCAGAGTAGAGCTCCTTCTCACTACCAGATTAGATATTTCAAATTGTGTACCAATATTCGAATTTGCAGACAAAGAAGGCTTCGCCAAGCTAAGGTATCAATTTGATTATAGGGACTTAATCAGTCGATCTTAACGTTATGTGTTAGTATAAAGAGTTAATTCGTTAGTAATTCAATATTTAGATTAGTCCATCGTGTTTTCAACTCCATTCTGTTTCAGAGATGATTGTGCTTCTTTGGTTGCCGCTCGTTGGAACGATTTTACTAAGGATCATTTCAGTTCTCTATCCGCTACATTACTTTTTCGTCTTCTGAAAGGGTAAGGTTACATGATGTATTCATATTGAAAGTCTTCTTAGAAACTCTACGAACGTCCTCAACTCCATCATTGAGCTTGAAAGAGAAGACGTGTTGTTTTTGTTCTTCATTGAAAATGATTCAAAGGTTTGAAGAAGTCTTTTTTAAAAATAAAAGTGAAGTTCAGTTGAAAACACTTTTGAATGATACCACGCACGCTTGTTCTGCTTTGGAATTATCAGTAACTTTGAAAAGTTTCACTATTGCAAAGCAGTTAATCGACCATGGAGCTGATGTGAATCTGTTTTACCCCAGTACTAATGAAACTTTGTTGAATAGAATGATCATTTCAGGTGCATTAGCGTTCTCATCTTCAACTGATACTTCTTTTGCAGGAAATGTTGAAGCGTGTGTATTTTTAGTTGAAAATTCAGTTAGCTTGAAGCCTTCAAACACAAGTTGTCCTTCTCCTTTGCAAACTATTGCAATAGTATGATAACCAAAATAACAGAATATAGTTTTATGGAGTTTCAGTCCAATGTCACCGAAGAGCTTTTAGAATGGGGTTTAAGCATCATCAGCACCTCCGATGTTAATTTCACATCTGATGAACCAAAATTACATAAAAGGTTTGTTTTCAAGCATTGCTGGAGAACAAATGAATTAATTTGCAGAAGTGCATTAGGATTAGCTTGTTTGAATGAAAATATCTTGTTGGAACGTTTCATCGTAGCACTATTAGAGAACGGAGCGGACCCTAACGTCATTGATGATAAATCCGAATGTTGTCTCTGGCATACATTAGTTGCACCTCCTAAATTATCTGTTGCTCAAAAATTGATTGATAAGGGAGCAAATGTAGATGTACATGTGCATTCAGGTTTTCTTTCATATCGATAACGAGCTCTAACTTTTCTATATTAGATCCTCTACTGTTCCATTTGTTGAGTGATTTACAGTCTTACGAGTTTCTGCTTTCAAACGGAGCTAAAATAAACATTTGTGATAAAAAAGTAAGTTAAAGAGATGTTTCATATATTCTGATATTACTTTGTTAGGGCTCATATTTGATACACCAAATTGTTGAGTTGTTCAAAACCAACAAAGATCTTGGTAAACAATTACTATTGTCAACTTTAACTCATCAGCTGAACTGCAATGTTCTAAACGAAAATAATGAAACTCCAATTCACTTAGCCGTTCAAACATCTGTTGAGGCTGTAGAAATTCTACAAAAGCTTGGAAAAGGTAGCTTCACTGTTGAAGGTGACTTATGATGATCGTACAACTTTAGATATTGACTGGGCTCTAGTTGATAAAAATGACAGATCCGTTTTGAAACTTTCTTTGGAAAGCAAGAAGTTTGATTGTGCTGAAATAATCCTCGCTGGTGATATTGTGTTTGTATGAAGAAGCTGATTTGAGTTATTTAGGAGGAGCACTGATAGATGAAACAAATAAAGCTGGAGAGAATTTACTGTTGCAATCTGTCAAGAATGGTCTGGATGATGTTTGTGTTTTCCTGCTTGCCCACAAAGCTAATCATAATATCAGGCAACTATAAGTATCATGATTTCTTTAAAAACAATCCTGTTACAGAGATTCTAGTGGTGCAAGTTGTTTAGAGGTGGCTCTTTCACAAGGGATGGAAGGAACTGTAAAAGCACTTTGTGGCGTTGGAGTGAATGTTAATGAAAGATCTGTAGTAGGAAATGGTTTTGGTGTGTTGACGAGAGCTATCTCAACAGGTTGGATTTCCATTATCGATTCTGAACAAAATAAGTGTTTTGAGAAAACTTTGGATGTGCTTCTCTTCTCGTCTCATTTGGTTGTGACTTGGAATCCTGGACTCAGTGCGAAGATAGTGAACAATCATTGCTTCATCATATGCTCGACCTTGGGAAAGAAAAAGCGGCTATATTCCTGATCAACAAGTAGGCTTTTCCATTTAACTTAATTTTAGTGTTTTTTTTAGTGGATGTGACGTTAATGCTAAAAAGAGGTTCAAAAATGTGAATGATGACGAAGGGCAGACTCCCTTACACATGGCAGTCGCTTGGGGTCAATCAGAAGTGGTAAAAGCTTTGATTGAAAAAGGTGCCGATTTGAATGCACAAGTAAAATTGTTTATTGGTGTTGCTATCAAAAGATAATGCTCTTAAAGGATGTTGATGGACGGACAGCGTGTCATATAGCTGTTCGAGAAAGCAATAAAGAAGCTTTAACTATTCTCCTCGAAGCTCCTGAAGTTTCATTCATTAGTACTCGGGATAAGTTCGGCCAGACGCCTCTATCTCTGGCTATATCGAGAAGAGATCATAAGGTAAAAATAAATTATTCTTCTCCAAGTCATGTTCGAATTTGCAGTCAGCTGAAGAAATTGTGAATCGACAACCACATGCCGCTCTTCAGACTAATGGAAACGGTGAACTTCTGTTTTTTTGAGTTGTAACTAGTGTTGATTTAGGAGAAAATTTACTTCATGTTGCCGTACGGACGAATGATCTTGAAAGTGTTTTGTTCCTTCTCGGAACTCACACAGATCCCACTCGAACCACACAAGATTCAACCCGGAAAACTGCTCTACATTTATCAACTCTTGCCGAAAATGAATTGATTATGAGAAATTTAGTAAGTTTTCTAAGGTAGTTAAAATGATTAACTTCGATCGTAGATACTAGCTGGATGTGTAATAGATGCCCGAACTTCCGACGGTAGCACTCCACTCCATGATGCCGCTCGTGCTCATAGAGCTGACTTACTTAGAATACTGTTAGAAAATGGTGCAAGCACTGAAATTCTTGATGAAAAAGGAGATACAGGTATCTTCTGACTATTTTTCGTATATGACAATCTTCTCATATATCAGCTTTCTTAACATCTGTACGAAATGGTAGCTACGCATGCGCCAAAATTCTACTGACAGAGGCAAATATCAACATTCACGTTTCTAATAAAATGTGAGAACTGAAGGATTTGTAGACTGTAAACTATCAATTGCAGTAATCAAACGGCACTTCACATATGCGCTTCCTTGCCCTCGAACAAAGTCGAGGATTCTTTTTCAGCTGGTGACTTGTGTGAATTGATATTGAGCTCTGACTCAGGAAGAACTGTTGAAAAAGATTTTATAAGCTTCGTGGAATCGAAAGACGATCTCGGAAACACTGGTTTTGTCATGTTTTTGTTCAGACAAATGATCTTCATTTTGTAGCATTATTGATTGCTTATATGAATGGCAACTCTGTTGTTTGTCGACACCTCTTACGGAGAGGAGCGTCTATGGGGGCACGCAATTTCGAAGGAATCACTGTCTTCACATATGAAATGCCAACTAAACAGCTGCTGTTTGCATTACTAGGTATTCACATGTTCACAATTTTCAACTCATGGAGTTAATAGATGGACTGGAAAGGGAGCCTCGATGGTCTGATGGAGATGTTTGCGACTGCGGAGTTAAATTTTCCATAACCCAAAGAAAACACCATTGCCGGTAAAGTACGCCATCAAACACTTCTAATCATCATTCCAGTCATTGTGGAAGAGTAGTTTGCTCCAATTGTTCACCTCAAGCAATGCCTATAGCCAAATTCGGAGAAGAAAAGAAAGTTCGACTCTGTGACCTATGTGCACGGGTCCTCACGAAAGGATTTCATTGATCATAATAGAATTGTATATATTGCTTGTGATTTTTACTGCCGGTATCCATGTTTTAAAATAATTTATTTTTTTTAATTAAAATAATATTTTTTTGTCTCAGTCAGTTGAACCATTATCAAAAATACCTTCTCCCTTTTATGAAGAATGACTTGTTGCAATCAATCATTCAAAATTTCTTGTCAATTCAATTTCGACTTAAATGGTATACGGTTTAGAGTTTTTTGGGCTCACGATTGGTCATGAACATTAAACTTACCTGGCTGGGAGTATGCCACGATCATC
>CALQYR020007463.1:138753-178088 GCA_943334845.2 Auanema sp. JU1783 | reverse complement strand
TTGTAATTCTCGGCCCTGAAAGCCTAGGCGAGCTTTCTTCAAACATTTCGTGGCATTGATACAAACGACAACAAAATAAAAATTTATTGAACTCTGATAAATTATTTTTTAGTTGAGCTCGCCTTCTTCTTCCACGGACCTGTTTATTCTGTTCATTTGATAGTACATCTTGACAATTTTCTTCCAATCAATGACCGTTTCAATACTTCATGAACGCAGTTTATTTAATAAATAAATCTACATGAAAAATAATCACATGAATGAAAAACGCTCAAAAAAAATAGAACAAGAAGAAAAAATTAGTAATTAGTCCTAACACGATTTGCAGAAGGAGGAAAATAAAATAAAAAAAGATGAGTGGATTAGTCGGTTCCCACTCCTGGAAGGTAAACCCTTGAGCCTCGCAAGAGTGTGACATCACATGAACTTACTGACATGTGGGCTGTAGGCGGTAGATTTCTCTCCAAAATGAGCCTGTCAGTACAGTTGAGAGGTGATTTCATCACGATAACAGAGACACCCAAATGCAGAGGAATATGCTACTTTTGATTTCAGTAGAGGTTATAAGAATTGAAATGGATTAAGACCTCCTGCAAAACAGTTTTACAGATTCGAAAACACTCCGACTTTCATAGAAACATAAAACTGCCCAGCAGTACATTCTTTTTTTCTTTTTCCTGTTGGTATTCATGTTTTAAACTAATTTATTTCTTTAATTAAAATAATATTTTCCTGTTTCAGTTATGTGGACCATTCTCGAAAACCGCTTTTTTCTTTTTTGAAGAATGAATTGTTCCGCTCTGAAGTTGAACAGCTTTTTATTCTTCATACTTTATCCATACAAACCCTTAACTTAGCTGGTTTAACAGCATTTAGAGGTCTCGGAACATCTTTAACCCCACGAACGACATAGTAACCTGCTGCATTATGTTTAGGTTTTCCAATCCCATAACTAAATTTGAACATGAGGTACTTTTAGTATGTCAACTATTCTTCTTAATATGACTTATGTCAGAAGAGGTTATGCAATACTGGTATGTTTTCTTAAGACGTATGACTAACCTAGCCTTAAATGGTTTGTTGACGCCCACTGGCATGGAGTAGGACATATACCCTTCGATTATCTGGTTTTTTATCGGACAACGACAATATCCTCCATCTTCGCCCGGATTACCTATTGGCCCAGCCTATACAAAAATGTTCTCATGGGATATTGATGGGAAATATGATTATTAATATTGAGGAGAAACAGAGAAAACAAAATCAGCAGGATATCGACATCTGACATACCTGACCCGCAGCTCCGTCCTGACCTGGTGAGCCAACTTGGCCATCCTGCCCTGCACTACCTGGTGGGCCAGCTGGTCCTCCATTAGAGAGTCCTTCTGATCCGGGAGGACCTGGGTTTCCTAGAAGAAATACCACATGAATGTTTTTGAATAAATTTGGTAACCTGGTGGTCCAGGATCTCCGGGAGGGCCTGGTAGATTAGAAGAGCGCATAGTACTATATCCAGGTTCACCTGTCGGACCGGTTGGTCCATCTAAACCTGCTGGCCCCGGATCCCCAGGTGGACCTGGAGGGCCGAACGCCACGACTAAATCTCTTTATTTCAAAACTGAGCTTTTTAATATACCTTCAGCATCATAGCCTATTTCTGCAAACCCTGGATCTCCATTTAGTCCAGGTAGACCAACTAGACCATCAACACCTGGTGGACCTTCAAAGAGAATTATAAAAATTTAACAGCAGAAAAGATGAGAGAACCTGGAGGGCCAACCGGACAAACAACACAATTACTGGTTGGCTCTGCATAAGGATCATTGTTTTCGGGCTCAAGCATGCCTGTTACACCGTCAGCACCAGGTATTCCATCCACTAGAATAGTCAATTACGAATAAAAATGAAGCGGTTCTCTTACATCCTGGATAACCATCAGGGCCTGGAATACCAGATGGTCCTGGGGGACCAGGCTGTCCACATTGTGGTTTTTGTTTAGGCACAACATCATACGAGTTTATGTGTCTTCTAAACGCAAATATAGAAGTTCATTAAAGAATGACCGTATATCTAACGTTTTCTTCTTTTTATAGGATCGATGATGTCGTGAGGTGGATCGTTTCGTTCTGTAGTTCGTTTCCATGAGAATCTTCCAAACATGATTAACAAGACTCTGAAAACTAATATGGAAACATAAAGATGATAATACATACCTCTAACTCTCGTGATTGTTCATGGAATGAGATTTCGAACTTAGTAATATCTTCGAAAATGACTCCAATACTTGAGATACATGCGATGAGAATGATTGTAGTGATTATCCAAAAACATTTCAAATACTTGGTTTGACAGTGCATCGCTCATTGGATGGTGGACAAAGCGATTGAGCGGTTTTCATCGAGTTCGCTTGAAATCCGTCAATTTTCCACTTGAGAATTTTTAATAATACTTCTACTTGTAATAACTCGTTCCATGCATTGAGTATAATCTTGAGGTAAACTTAAGAGAGGTAAACGCCATAACATTCATTTGTAATGTACAATTGTAAACTATAGGATGACTGTACGAATTCAAGCAATATACCTCGTATCAAAACTGTAAAACGGAGAAAAAGATACGAGTATCGAAAAGCATAAGATGCGGAAAGACTGACCCGAACAAGGCAATTAATGCATAGTACAATATTATGTCAGTAGAGCAAGTAAACAGATAAAAAAATACAAACTCATAGTTTAAGATAATCTGACTACAATTTTATAATTAAAGAATAAGAAAGATGCTAACGTGCAACTGAGCTCAGACATCATAAGCAACGTGAAGTAATAATAGGTTGATGTAACCAAAGCTAGAAAAATGCCTCGATAAACTAAGATCCGCACAAGGTTAGTCAATATTATTCCAAATAGCCACCGTTCATCCCTGTAAACATTCCAGCTAACGGTTCGAAATCACCAGCGGTACAGAGACGAGTCATCATATGTTGAGCGGGAACGGCTTGAATTACAAAAATACGTAACAAAAGTGCAGTATGAAAAACAATACCTATTTTAGGATCACAGCTGTTAACTAAAGAGTCCAAGAACGGTCTATCTGCTAGCCAACGTGAGGCAATAGTCTCATCTAATCCAACCTGCAGATAATAATTCTTCAAAAACTCATTCGAGAAGCAGACAAACCTCATAACAGAACTTTAGAATTGTTCCGCAAAGCTCTACTTCCTGATAGAAATACTTGAGTACATCCATAACAGGGATAGGGTTATTTCTAAAACAAAGGAATTCTGTTAAAACATTCTTCTTTCGTATGAATATTACTTGACTAGTAAAAGTATGTCCTCTCTTGGGCCCAAATTACAATATTTCAAAATTAAGCATAGAAGGTTGAAAGCCCGACTTAACACATCTGGCACAAGTCTTCGTCTTTCTACATCTTTATTCGTAGCGTTTTGTTTCTGAATCAACAATTAACTTTCTTCTAATATTAGAACTCACATTATCAAGAATAGCGAGTTGCTCAGGAGCAGAAGCTATGATTCGGTACAAACATCCTATTAGGTTTTCTTTTCTATAATCATCAAAAACCTGCAATATGTGCAAATAAGGAAGATATCTGGAGAGAAACTAACTTGTTGAAGATAGCCGTCTGAACGGAAGACTGGCATTGTGTCTACTAGTTGATATAACAATCGTAGTACCCTTTTCTGAACGTAAATATCTGCTTGGCATAACTGATTTAGAATCCCACGAAGAGCATTCTGAAATCAAAAAAGTCTGAAAGATCAGAAAATACAAATCTTACATTATTAATAGCAGCATCTCGAAGCTTCACTTGATTAAGGTTTAAAGTCTTCACAGACATCAATGCACTCAAACATAAATCAGCATTATCAGCTAATTCGTTTAATGTGATATACTGTTGAGGTGTCATATCTTTCCTCTCCCTTAAAATATAATGTTGGAAAACTGAATATGGTACTGATAATCACTTGAAGTTTGAAAACCGCATAATAGCGTATACGATTGCTTCGAAGCCATTGAGATCAATTAAAATAAGTTTGTTGGGTGTCCTATTGGCGATGAAATTTCCGATGAATGCAAATGTTTTTTCCCAAAGACTTGGATCGTTGGAAAAACGGGCATCGTTTATTAACATTTGAAGACCTTGCAGAACCTTAACAAAATTTGTATTATACATTAAATTATAATGAAAATCTTACATTGCGGATTATGGCTTGCACAGCATCGGGTGGAAGATGATCAATCGCGGAAGCAAATTCGGAATTCGTGAGGGATGCAAGTAATTCCATAGCGTATTTCATAGCCATGGCAGAGCCAACGCAAACGTAGTGGCTGATAACCTACAATTAAAAACATGGAATGGATCATTCATTCGAAACAAGATACCTGTGGGCCATTGCACTGGAAGATTTGTTGAACAACAGCTACGTTAACTCGATCAGCTTGCTTAGGCTCAACTCGCATGATAACGGAATGAAGAAGTGCTAAGGCTTTTGTATAGCTTGTGCAGATGAATTCCTTGTACTAAAAATAGAATAATAGGAAATGTTGAAATGATTTTCAAATACCTTAGGATCTGCAGCATGGCACATTTGATCCAAAAAACGGAAAAAAATGAGAAAAATTATAGCGACTATTCCTTTCGGTCCGGTATACTGCTGGTTGTTCTGACCCCAAGCAATCAGATAATCCTAAAAAAAGAAAATACTCAAGCTAATTCGCGTCAAGCTCACTTTTGCTTCCTTATTATTATGACACAATAGACGTAGTCCTTCCAACACATACTGATAGCATCCCAAATTCTTTTGATCAACCATCACTAGTTTTTGTATGAACAAGTCAAAAACTTTGGGATTCCGACAAAAAGCGCGCAATTCCACTCCTTCCCGATTCCTCCATTCGATCATATGTATCAACGCTAGGAGAGCACCGTTGTTATATCTAGAAGAAGGAAGTTTTTTCATGTACAAGAAGAACACGTACTGTGCTAATCCAACTAAAATATGAATCATGTCACCAGAAGTAGCTGATAAGGCTTTCTTAACTTCGGTAGAAGGTAGATATTTACATAAGTAAAACATAGCAGATGCTAACTTTTTCGCACACTAAACAATTGAATATGACTTCCGTTGACTGAACTTGAACTACCTCTTCTTGTGGGAGAAGATTCCAATACTTGAACACTTCCGTTATTTTGACTAATAATTGGAAATCAGGTAAAGGACCAATCCCTTTGGTAAGACCTCTGGCGATTTTGAAGGTTTCATTCACAACCTCACCTCTCAAACTCTGAATGAAATCATGAAAACTGTTTTAGAAAAGTACCGTACCTCATTATGATACCATTCTATTAATTGCTGATATGACATATTCTGTGATGGTTGCCTCGGCATTCTCGGGTCTATGTTTTCCACACACGATGCTGTTGATATTTGAGAGCATGGTCGCTGAAAACGCAAACTAGATAATCATTCTGAATACCAGATTTACCAATTCGGTAAATTGAGGTGTGTCTATTGGAGTTCTCATCTCAGATGGACAATGAATACTCATTTGAGATAAATGGTCATCAGGAATGCTCATATGGGACATGGACATGACTGAAGGTGTCACAGATGGAGCCTTTAAAATCATAATAAGGAATGTAAGCAATTAATTAAAAACCGGTGAATATCCATTGTTCATATAATGATTGTTCATCCATTGCATAGTGTGAGAGTTGGCTTGTACCCGAGAAGGAGGTCTTCCATAACCAGAATTACAACCACTGAAACGGACGTATTACTTTTGAAATTTCAAGAGTTCAGGGTGATGAGCTTCACGGTAGGAAACTGACTTGTTTTGTTGTGTTGGGTACTGGGGTGGGCCCTGTTGAGGAACTTGAGGAGGAAGCTGTTGCGAAGCACATGGTTGCATATTATACTGAGATGTTGTGGGCATCTGAAAACCAGAAAATAAAAACAATTTACTTCCTCGGAGAGCTTACAGTATCGTACAAATGTGGCTGGGAAACATCAGCAGGTATCGGCATTGAAGGGTTATAAGGAATACACTGGTTAGGAAGCTCTGCATGTGGCGGGATGCCCATTGCTCCACCTCAAGAAAAGCAAAATTCTAATGTTTGAAGAACTTTAACATACCACATATACAATTGTTGATGTTTCCGCATTGGCATTGCCCAACAGCCGGACGAAAGGTAGCAGAGGATGGCTGTTGTCCGATAATCATCAGTTTAATATCATTCGTTGAAAATGGGCAAAACAATAACTGCAATTAATGAACTCTGTTATTTGAAATCAAAACACCAATGAGTAAATATCGAATGACATAATGAGAGTTATGACCCTTATGAACAATAAATGACACTTAGCACACGGTGGGAGAGTCGAGATATGGTGCCAATGGTACAAGAAGAGGAACAAAAATAACAGAAAAGTTTGAACATGAGATAAATGTTGCACATGAAATGATATCTCAAAAAGTGCTGCTACCGTAACCATCAGGTAGCATTTGAAAATTCAATCTCTGATAAGCTTGAAAAAAGATAAGAAACATATGAACTCATGAGAATAGATAAAACTTGGAAGGTGTGAGAATGAGAAGAATGAAGATACTACAAAAAAGAGGCAAACTGATGGAATATGAGATCCTTCAAATGAAAATTTTGGTATTTTGGAAAAATTTCAAAATTGTTTACTTTATAGCTACTGAATTATCAAATTTGAAACATTAAAATCATTAAAAACACTTAAAAACGAGTTTCCGGTTCAAATTTGTGTATTCGCCATGCAAAGATTCAAATTTTAGCGTCCCCCTCCTAATGACCCTGACAAACAGGCAACGCCTCACTCTGCGTCTCTAAGTAATCAACACTGCCTCGTGTACACTACAGTGTCCTCCTAAGATTTACGCGGAGACGAAGAACAAGGGCAGAGAGACAGATATAGTTGGACGAAAAAATTGACTTTAGACTATTTTTGAATAAAGAATATACTTGGCGAAATGATTTTATCTTTCTGAAGCTGTTCGAAAGAATTATTTAAGTTTAGAATGGAGCAGAGAAATACATATATTAACTTGTTAACCTCATCAAGAACATCTAATACAGTTCATGTTCTACCTCTTTTTCATCTCAGAAAACTTTTCTATGAAATACAATCATTTTTGTCAGTTTGTTGTGACTCTCGGGCAAGTTTACGACAAGTTTATGGACTATGTTCATAACCAGCCTGAAACGTTGAATCAGAAGATGAACTAGAAGAACCCTCCACGACTTTTCGAGTACAGAATATTAGAAAACAAAGGCATTATAGAAACTGTCGATTTGGATGAGAAAAGCTAATTAACCTCGAACAATTACCGTTCATACAATATGAGTATATGCAATATTTATTATGTAAAATCAGTAGCAACAATAACAAGTATAACAAAAAACAAAAAAAAATGGAAAACATAACAAGACTATAACATTAAAATGAGTCACGAGGTTTTTTAGCTTTTCTACCTGCGAGAGGATTTTTCTCATCGGGTACTTGGACTTTAACAGTCTTTCTTTTACTTTTCACTGCGAACGTAGACTGATTTCCAGCAGAGAATTTCATATTTGCATTCTTGTATGCCTGAAAGGTAGAGTCAAGTCAGGTAACACTGTTATGAACCCTTACATTTTCTAACTCAGTTTGGTCCGATGATATCTCATACTGTTGCAAATGTTTGCTCAATTCAACCATGGCAATTTTCTTATCTCTTTCTTGCCGTTCTTGGATTTCAGCTTTCATGTCATCCAGCTCATTCTTGGAATCAATCATAAGCTTGAGACAAACGAAATCTTTACCTTCAGACTTTGCTCGAGTGGTTTGAAAGTAGTTCCGAGTTTTTCAGCAGCTCCTTCTTCGAAGTTGGCGATAGACTTCTTGATAGCATTTTTACAGACTTCATCAATCGCATCAGAAAGCTTCCTTATTGTCTTGTTATGCAAAGCCGAAGCCTTAAAACAATTTTTGTGTTGGGTCTGTATGAACAGTTTACCTGATTGACTGGTAAGTCTAGCTCTTCTGCTAGGTTTTCTATTGACTTATGTTGTAAACCCATGCCTAATAAGATGGCTGCTTGAACAGGACCCAACTTTGTCTGAAAAATGTTGATGATTGACTACATAAAAAGAAAAATAAACCTCTGCAGAAAGCTTCTTGTTGAAGTAAATATGTGCGACAACTGGAAGTAAATCCGTGACCAAGTGAGGATCAATCATATTTCGAGCATATTGAGCAAGTCTCTTCATATCAGTGTTGGACAAGAAAAGCGAAATATCGTGTCTATCCAGTGGTTCATTCTTGTCCTCTGTATCAATATCTTTGTTTCGTGATTGTAACAGAGATATGGCTAATTGACTAGAGAATTTTCGGAACTCATAAGAGTATAAGTTTAGCATACGAGTTCTGAACTCTCTCCAATAGAAAGTAAGCCAGTTCGAAGACTCTTCTGAAAATCGAAACTAAAGTTTTTGTTGTTGTTTCTAATCAGTACCTGGTCTGATGTTTTTAAGAACAATGCAAGTATGCTCTCCTGTCAGATCATTTGCAATTTGTCGCATATAAACTGGAGTGTACGAAGCCTTCTTCCAAAACTTCAGCAAATTCAGCGTCAATCCAAACGAGACCCCTAGTTCAGGAATCAGAATTACTAACTAGTATCAAAAAAACCTAGATAATCCAACTGTTCCGCAGGTCTCTCATCTAAGCGCATTAAAAGTGGTGGTAACCCAGCACGAGGAGCTATCTGCTCTTCGAGAAGTGCTACTACTTCTGCATTTTTCACAATCTTGACTTTTTCTTTCTGCTTATTGAAGGTACGCGTAGACTCGTTGAGTGAAACTATGTTTCCTAAGAAATAATCTTCTAGAAGCCCAAGAGCACGGCTTCCGTAACCCATAGATTGATAATCCGAGTGAACAGCGATTCGAACAATTCTTCCACCAAAGAGAGTTGGGAACTCATCGTCCTGCAAACAAGGGATCATACGACAGTTACTAATAATATCTTACCAAGAATTGCTGAGAGAGTGTCCACGGAAGCAGATCCCCAGCAGCCCGTTTTCCTCTTTCTAATGAAGAGCTAACAGTATCTTTGGATAGATTTCCTTCGAAGCACACTTGAATTACAGCAAGAACATCAGGGATTTCGGTGTCTTCCTCTTTTATAGGAGCCATAAGAACGAACAGGTGATGAGCAGGAGCATCACTGAGCATCTACAAAGCCATATATATATCTAAAACGATCTTGACAAACTCACTTGTAAATCGTTAGGACTGTTCTTGTAATGGGCAGATACATAGATAGACATGATCTGCTGCAAGAAGGCTTCAGAAGCTTTGTGGAATGAAAAGAGTGTATCTCTATTGACATAGAACCTAAAACACGAGGATTAGAAATATGTAAAGGTTTAGTAAATACAGTTCACAGTCAGCAGGAGATGGAGTTCCTGCAGATAAACGTTGCGCACTATTGCATGCATCCAAACACAAAACGCGATTCAGCCATTTTTCAATCTTAATAGAAACTGAATGAGAATCGCGCTATTATCATGTTTACCTCATCTCCAGGCTTGTATCTTATACTCTCTTCCATTGTCATCTCATGCAATTTTCTACCTGAACACAATCACTGTCATGGAAATTTAATTGGTACAAACCTTTGCTCGTGATTCCTTTATCTTTTTTAAGCGCACCGCTTGACTGCTCACGTAATTGCTGAAGCAATTTCAATGAAAGACTTCTACCAGTTCCCTCGTATCCATTAATAGTGGAAGCAAGGAAAACAATATATGGACCTATACGGAACTATGAGGAGTTGCCTGGTTAATCGATCAAACCAGATATCAAGTTTTTCACTAATGGTAAGGGTATAGCAGCAGCTTCGTCGACAACCAAAAGTTCTGCTTGGCCAAGCTTGACAGCATCAGTAGGATGGATGTACTGAACAGAGTATGTATATCAAAATTGAGGCACTTACTTGTATAATTTGCCTATGCTCTTTGAAAATGTTGATTCGGACTAAAGCTTTGTTGAACTCGGGATTTGTAGACTGCACAAGTTCGTAATCTGTGTGCTCCTGATCGTAACTATGTTGAACTATATATTTTTCGCCAATCAAACCTGATATTGTAAAGTGTCAAATCCTTTCACAACGAATTCAAAGAAAGTTCGCAAATTTTCTGGAGAGGGTGACGTAACAAAAATATTAGTATAACCAAAAGCAATGGCTCCAGCGAGAGCAAGACCTTGAAAATAGAAAAAATAAGATTCAAAAATTGGAAATCAAACCTAATGCTGCAGATTTACCACGACCACGAGCAGCCATTACAGAGCAGGTTACATTAAGATCTTTTTCTGTGATGACATCCAGTAAACGAAGGAGGGCTTTTCCTTGACATGCAGTTCTACATTGACCGAGTAATGAGCCAATAGGCTTCGTGTCTTTCAAAGCTTCTTTCATATCATTAAGTTCATGCTCAGCAGCCGTCGTTTTATCCTATCAAAATATTCATCCAGTTATATGTAGAGTAACAAACCTTTTTGAAAGGAAGAGGTTCAACTTTTGAAATATGGCTTGAGATGGGTAAAATATTGAATCCTTCATCCAAAACAGCTATGCTATTACTACTCGCAAGAGACAAAATAAATCTTTCGTTGAATCTAGGAGTAATATCAGTATGGGCTTCCGTCCTATAACGATTGTGCACATCCTGAACGAGCTAAAGTTGCAGAGCTGATTAGAAAATTGTAACCATTGAAAGAGTGTATAATTGTCTGAGAGAAGAGACACTTTTGAGAAGTAGAACAATTACTCCGCCACCTTCTATCGTTTCAATTGTACGCGCAAGAAGATTTGGAGTTAAGGCTTCGAAATCTTGTAACACAAGCATGCCATACGTATTACCGAGAATTTTGTGTGTCTCTTTATAATAACAATATCGAACATTGGTAGAAGCGATAAATGATTCGAAATGATCCTCAGCCTGAAAATCACTCATAATATGTAAGATTTTCAACGAGCTCGACTTACATTGACCATTGAACTTCCGATAGCCTGTTTTCTCTTCAAATCATGCATTCTCTTCTTACGACTACATGAGAACTCCAACTTCGATTTATAGCACCACAAAACGCTTGGTCGCGCCTTTACATGTGCCTTGGAGAGAATATGATGGAGGATAGGAATCTTAATATGGAGATGGAATGTATTGGCACACTCTAACTCGAACCTGATTCTTTACATGCTCTCCTACAATCGCAAAAAAAGTTCTGTGACCAGTTTGGACACCATTCTCAATGAGCGTTCTTATGCGATTGTCCAACTTCTGCCTCATCTATAACAGAAACCACTTAATTCAGATAACTCGGTATAAAACAAGAAGTTTAGGAATACAAATAAATTAGAATATACGCAGAAATTTGCAATTTACAAATATTGTACGCAATGTACGCAACACTTCCTCGGTAATCTGTGACAACCTCTGAAATAATTCTTAAAACCTCGATATTCTCTTGTAATCAAAACCTTCCAACAATTTCACATAATTATGATTGTAAAAATATTTATTACCTATAAAACATACAAACTAGACATTAGGCTCATTTGAAGAACTTATTATAAAAACATTAATTACGTTTATTTTATCTTAAATTAGAACACAACATCGTGCAACAAGGAAACAATAAATTAGGTAATCATATTACTACGACTTCAAATAACTGCTATCCGCAGGGTGATAAGTCCCGGAATTTCAGAAGTTATTAAAACACGTAAAGTATAAAAGAATCTATACACCAATAAATCAGGAAAACCCATAATCCTGCTAGATTGAAACGGCGTGGAGAACTTATTCGGCCTTCTTGGCTTTGCGGGTCTTGGGTGATACTGGCTTGGGTGATTTCTTGTCGGTTTGCTTGATAAGATCTCTTGGAATCCATTCATAATCAACTTCGGAGCTGCTCTTGGTTCCCTGTTCCACAACGCGTCTCTTTTGGAGACCAGTCTTTCTTGAGAGCTGAAAGAGAGCACATGTTAATCGGCAGAGTAGCTGTAAAAATACTTTGTTCAAGTAGTGTTGTCCAACAAGGAGAAGTCCAACAGCGATTCCAGCGAAGAGAAGGTAGAGGAATCCTGTCTCAGTGTTGAATCCAGAGTCATCTTCTAAGACATTGACGGTTTGGTTGAAGACATTGTTGATGAAGTATTTTCCTTCCTGAATATGTATGATCACTTCCCGTATGGAAGTTTGGAAAACTCACGGCGTCTTCATAATGTACATTGACAACAAGTCCGAGTGGTCGTCCAGCGAAAGAATCATGGGCGAAGAAAACGTAATCAAGGGTAACTTCCTCCTTGGGAGCAACACGACGGTTGTATTGTCCAGCGGTGAACTAAAAATATGATCCACATGGTCATAGAATTGAAAACTTGAATGATTACATTTTGAATGTAGTAGTTGTAGTCGAGAGCATAACGGAAAGAGGTTTCAGAGTGCTTAACGATGAAGTCCTTCTCTCCCTTATTTCTGAATCCAATCAAGAATTTAACGTACTTTCCTCCGTAAAGTTCTAAAGAGAAAGAGTAATAAATACAGCATGACTATCGTCGCACCTTTGACAGTGTTAGCATCTTCTGGTTGGGTGAAAACAAATGAGACTGTGGCATCTGGGGAAGATCCAACTCCCTCGAAATCTTCCTTGGTAGCTTCATCATTAATTTCTCCATCAACAACATCTTCAGCGAAAACTCCTGAAATATAATTTGTTTTGTATAAAAGTAGTCATCCTTTACCTGAGAGGAGAAGGCATCCGAGGAGTGCAAACAAAACTTTACCACGCATAATTTACCTGTAATACATAGGTTTATTTCGTTAATGAGAGAAGAAATTTTTGAATTAGATTTGCATAAAGAAGACAACATTCAAGCTAGAGAGAAAGAGAATTTGCAGACTGATGCTGGGTAATGGCTAATATAAAGTACAACTCTAATCGGCCACTATAAGACTTGACTGTGGAAAATAGCCAAGCCCGAGAGAGAACCGTAGACAATTTTTGCATCCGCACTACAAACATTCGTCGCAGGACCTTTATTTTAACACCCTTTATGACCATACCGAGGTCGCTTAGATAAGCGAGGCCAGGTTAGATAGAACGAAGATAATCGAAGTGTATAGATGGGTATATTGATTAATCTGTTTTGAATATATCCCAATGGGAAAAAATATATATATTGTATTCATTCATCGATTTTTGTGAAATAGGAGATTTATTTTGCAATAGAACTGATGTCATTTCAAGTTATCATAAGCATATTTGATTTCTTCCGTTGTCAAAAGTAAAGTAATGACGACTTCTTCATCTCTTCTTTGGAATAACATTTCTCCTTCAAAATCCACCATATTGTGTTTCCGAGCACGCAACAACATACCAACGACCTTTAATTGAGCATGATTGAAGGGAATGCGAAGAGTCTTACTTTATCAGAAATGAATTGATAAACATTAAATAGTCTTCCGAATGTGATTTGAACTTTTCCTGTTCGCTTTGATACATACCCGTATTCCTGCATGACTTCACAAAGATAAAGCATTTCTCGTGCAATGTGTTTAGCTGGAAGAAGATACTGTTTTTGTTTTGAAACACAAACCAACAGGCTTTTTGAGCTCGCTTCTCCGTTAAAGTTCCTGGCTTTGGTGTTCCATACTCTGCCGATCCTTTTTGATATTTTTTTGGAGTAAAATTTTTTGAATAAACATCGTCCTTGCGTCCATCCTCCTCTTGCTTCTCCATTTCTCGGAATTTAAGCATTACACGACCAATATCAGATGCTAAAACAGAAGGGTTAAAGGTTGAAAGTTCAAAATGTAAGATATTTCAAAAGCATTAACGTAGAAGAATGGCTTACCTAAACTCATGGTGATGATGTATGATGAGAAGGTGAGGTGCGAATGAGAGAGAAATGAACAAATAATATAAAAGTTTATGAAGAAAGATAAGTTGATTTCTTGAAATTTCTTCGGATTCTCCTCTCTTCATTTCTCAAAAGAGGATTTCTACTCATATTTTTACTTTTCTTTCTATTCAAAACTAGTTTAGTGAATTTATTGAGATATTTTTGTAATATTTTTTGTTATTTCGCCGAGTCAACATCGGCTTTCCTTCAGTTCTTGTGCAGAAGTTAATAGAAAAAGGTAAAGATATTCATGAAATTCTTGGCAAGTTTAGTATATGGAAGGATTATAGTTTAACTATTAAAGGATCAGCCTGTAATGGCTCTTGAGCTCGATTCCATTGATAATGGCCACGATCACTGCGGATTATATGATAATTCACGTCCACAGAAGCTCAAAACGTTCATATTATATGTAAAGACATGCAATTAGAGTGCTTTTGAAAAGAGAAAAATCTAAGAACTTACTGGATTTCGAAAGCTTCTCTGCTGAAACTGTTGTTTGAACGTGATCATCCAACAAATCCGACGAGGAACTCTTTAAATTATGAAACAAGTACCAAAGAAAAAAAAAAGGGAGAACTTGAAAACCTTTAATAATCCCTTATCTCCTATCTTTTTTTCCTTTAGCTGGTGCTTCTTCTGAAGACTTCGCCACGATTTCTCTACTTCATCAGTGAATCCTATGATTGGTTTGTGGTTTTTAACTGAAATCAACAAGTATCTTATTCATTTGAAAAAGAAAGTCTCACCAGAAGCTATAGTGACAGTTATCGTAACAACATCTGGTTTACTTCTCCACTTTCTTACTAACATAACTTAAAGAAATCATCTAATGCTATATGTAATTGACGTTGAGAGAGCTTAGAAGTCGTATAATACTGAACAGAGGGAAGAGAGCATTTCACGTATCCTCACGTGAACATTTTCATTTTCATTCGTCAAAACATTGGGAATGGCTGCAATCAACTATGTTCGCTTCATACCACAAGATCAAGTAAGCATTTCCACAAGGAATTGAATGATAATAATTAGAAACAAAAAGGTTTTTTTCACTCCAACTGAACATCGCCAGTCAATTGATTTGATTATGGAAAATGTCTTTGATCGTGCAGTTACATTCAAAATGAAATCTACTAGACCCGGCTTGTATAGAATGAGGCCTGTGTATGGAATTATACCTCCCGGAGAAGCTGTACCGTTCTTCATGAATTTGTGTCATTAATGAGTTATCAAATGTTCAGGGCAGAGTTACATTAACTTTCAAAGGATTGAAAAAGGGTCAAACGCCTCCGCTCAAGGATAGGCAATAGAAAGCTGCTGTTTGAACGCTCAAACAGTCTAATTTCAGATTTTCAATCGTTCTGGCTGTAGTAGAAAATAATTTGAACAAGGCCGAGAAATTATGGAGAGATCATCAACTTCTAACGGTAGATCAAACAAGGAAGAAAAGATCCAAAAAGATCTTATGATCTTAGGAAATGGCAGAGAATGCAACGATGGGAAAGAAATATCTTTCGGTTATGTTTTATGGATTTAGCGATGTCAACTCAACAAGCTCTCTGGCTGAGATAATTCCATTGAACTTGGACGAAGGAAAGGTGAAGCTGTTAATGAGAGAGAGCGAAATGAATATAATATAAACAAAAAAATAATTAAAATTGCAGTGTCCCCCCATAGTCATAATGTATCGTCCGCAATGTGATTCTTCGAACGACGACGAGGAATGTGATTCTTAAATATTACTTTTATTATTTAATATTATGAGCCTGAACAATGAAAATGAAAGCATTTCAAAAGAATTTGTTCGAAAAGATAAGTTGGCGTTGAAAATCTAGATTTCTATCTTTCTCTCACAATTCTTTTTTTTTCTTTTCGTTCTGTATGAGTTTAGGACGACTGTTTACTTGGCACTCTGTTCTGTCATCAAATAATTTTTTGAAAAGAAATGAATGTTTTAAGTAACAAAACGTTTGTAAAACTTTGTAAAAGAAGAGAGAGAGAGAGAGAGATAGAGAGAGAGATGAAGAGAATGAAAAACAACCGTTCATCAATCGCAAAGCAAATGTAAATGAAAAGAAATGCTAATTTCCTTTATTCAAATGAGAATCAGATGTTAATGAAACATATGTTTTTGGTTTTTCGATTAAAAAACCTATTGAAATATGAAAAAAAAAAGAAAAAGGTTCTTCTGATCATCTTTGCTCTCCTCTTAGCCTCAGTATGTAATGAAGTCTCTATGCACACGAAAATTGACCTTTTGATTTTGGTTGGTGGAATAACGAGATTTGAACTTCAGAGTTCTATATCCTCATGTATCGATATCTCAAACTACATAAGAGAGATGTAACTATACTAACTATGAAGAAAGTATTGATACTCCCACTACTTTCAACACAATTCTTCTGAATCTTTAGAATTGAATGCTCAACAGATAGCCTCTGTTCCAAAGTTCAAACTATAACTGGGATAATAGTGAGCTATTTTTACCAAATAAGTCGTCTTTGATTATTCATTTCACGTGAATGAATGAGTTTGTGTAGTTTGAACTGTTTAATCTCATCTTGTTCTTTATACTTTCAATTCAAAATACAAGAGAGAGAGAGAGAGAGAGAGAGAGAGAGAGTAAGAGAGAGAGTAAGAGAGAGGGATTGAATGTGACAGAGTGAATACGCACGGAAAACTGGCAAGCCTCTACAGTATGATATTAGAAAAAAAAAGATTTATTTAAATGATAAAAACGTTCTAAATAATAATCTATACTAGAAAATATGATTTTCCATATAAAAATATAAATTAGGAATAAATGATTTGTACAGCCAAGTGAGATTACGAATGAGATCTTTAAGTAAATAAATCCACCAAAGGTTTTCTTTCAAACCTGCGTTAAGGTGTTTATTGGGTCCAGTAAGGTGCTATCGATAATCTGTTGAGCGTCGGTTGTCATTGAAAGATTAGGATAAGGACGAGAGATTGTTCGAAGACGCTAAAAACAGTTTATACTTGGTTTTGACGTGAATAAGCTTTACCTCAACAAATGATCCTTTTGTTCTCAGAAAGATGTAGAAACCAACTATGGGAACACTGCATATCGAAGTTAACCGGAAGAACCTTAAATAGAAATTGCGTTCAATGCTGTTTGAATTCTTTTTTTACCATCCCAGAGACACACTCCATCCTGGGAACTGACGATTCATGATTTCCATTGGAGTAAAGGAAGCTTGCCAAACAGTTACCAGGAAAATTGACTGAATAGTTAATGATGAATATGATTAAAGGAATCATTAGCAAACCATAATGAAAAATGGACTCAGTAGCCAACAAACCCTCCAATACAATCCTGGATATATTCCCAGCATTGTTCTATAAGTCAGAGAATGTAGATGGATAACTAATGCCTACTCACTTGATATCCATGCAGAATCGGTCAACACCATAGAACCAACAAACGGCAATCATTTCACATGTAACCATAAATAGAACAGATAAAGAAACACCATATTCATCCAAGAACGGAATCACATATGATCCACCCTGCAAAACGTTTTTCATTTTTCTACACATTCTGTTTTAAATTTATTTACATAACTAATGGCTGGCAAACTTCCGAAGAAATAAACTATACACACGACAGCCACAAATCCTTTACGATTTTTCGTTAAAAATCTTGACTCATCGCATAATCCCGTTATCAAAGCTTCTATTCCAGCAAACTATAATATGAATATGCTATCTTCTAAATATAAGACATTATGATCTTACGGTACTATCAATTCCAAGTGTTATAAGCATAAGGAAGAAGATGAATGACCAAGCACTGCTATATTCCATAGTTGCCAATGCTTGCGGATAAACGATGAAAATCAGAGAAGCGTCATGATCTCCAATAACCTAGTCATTTTTGAATTTTTGTTGAGGAAAAATATTTTTCACTTCCTACTTCATCTACTTCCTTATTCGTTAACACGGCCATGTATCCGAGGGTGGAAAATATAACAAATCCAGAGAAGAAGGAAGTCAAACAGTTAATCGAAGTTGTCACAATGGCATCTCTTTAAAAGAAAAAAGTATAATTGACATATTGTATATATTAATCACCGATAACAATTATTGTTGAAGTCATTGTAACTACTCAACGCTAACAAAACACCGAAGCCTGGCCCAAGAGAGAAAAAGATTTGAGTCGCAGCAGCTGACCAGACCTGAAGACAGCAGTTTAAACCAAAAAAAGAATTAAAATAAGGAACACCTGAGGTTCATATAGCTTATCGAAGTTAGGTGTCAGATAATAGTAGATTCCTTTTGAAGCTCCAGGTAAGGTTATTCCTCGAATCAACAAAATGGTCAAAACAACATAAGGAGCAGTGGCTGTAACCCAGACAGTCTTAAGATACAAAACTAAATTGATTTGAAAAAATGTTTTATTTGAACTTTTCCTGCTGATTTAGGGCCTTTCCACAAGGTGAAATAGACCATGACGAAAACCAGTGCCAAACAAGCAGCCATTGATAGCTTCACTCCTCCAAGATCATGAAGTCCATTCGAGTTTTGTAGTTCCAATACTTTGTTACTGAAAGATGAGCGATGGAAACGAAATGACTGTCAATATGAGTTACTTGTAGAACTCTTCACTGGGTGTTCTCAACTTTGTGCCATTTTTACTAACAGAGATGGCTAAATCACTTGAACAATCGGGGCTATTCCATGAGTTATTACATGTCTTCCAAGGAACTTCAAGCTTCAAGTAATTACAAGTTTATAAAAGAAATTCTTTAAAACAACTTACTGCAATTGAGCTGAAAGTGAAATATACAGCTTGAGCTATTATAGCATTATAGAAACAAGCTATGAACGTACAAATAAAGCATATTCCATATCCTATTCCTAGAAGAAACTATTCTTCTATCTCTCCATGTTAAAACAAAAACCTTTGAACATGGGGCATATTTTTCTCCAAATGCTTACACAACCTGCTCGATGATATTGACCTAACGCCAGTTCCATATAAAACATGGGCAAACCGCCAATAATTAACATGACCAAGTACGGTATGAGAAATGCTCCTTAATCATGTTACGTACGAAAAGAAAATTCATTTATTTATATAATAAACCTCCTCCATGTTTATAACATACAGATGGAAATCTCCAGACATTTCCTAAATCAACCGCATATCCGATAACGGCTAAGAGAAATTCCATTTTCGTAGCCCATCGATCACGAACCACCGAAGATCGACGACGTAATGCAGCTACACGAGATTCAACTTTCGTTGGGGATAAACCTAACATCAACATTTTTTTATTATAAAAAAATCCATTATCAACAAAGAACCAGTGATCGGCTCGATGCTATCCGATTCTGAAATGCCCAATTGATTTGGTTTTTGCAGTAACGGCCTTGTAGTGAATTCAGCACTCCCAACACTGTTTGATGGCTTCAACCCTTCAATATCATTATTTTGATCAAAATACATATCAAAAGTAATTACGACGCGAAGTAGTTGGTCTGATAGGCGAACCATCTTCATCCATAATAGTTCCATAGCCTGGATCCATGCTAGGTGGAACTAAGAATCCGTTTGAAGTTTGAACTGAAAATTTCCATAAAAGGATCATAAATCATAGAAAATCAATCAATTTTCACATTCTTTTTGTTCAAAACAATTATCACACAGAAATAAATGGAAGAATATAACTAAAAAAAACGTTTTTTCTTAAAAAGATTTTTAAGCTCAAAGAGAGTGTGAGGCTGAGCAAGCTTGAACTAACAAGTTATTCAAAATGAAATAGCTATCGCTTCTACATATTCTTATTTGTTTCTCATTTAAGCTCTTGTTAGAATATGGAAACTATCATATATTTTATTAATATAAGATGTGGATAAGACGAAGAAAAAACGTTCTCAATGTTTCATTTTATATAAAATAATATATAATAGAAGAGTATAAGATTGTATCTGTAAGGATGAAGCTCGGACGATGTGTGTCTCCTTCTGTCGGTGCCTCATCCATCTGATAGACAACCCGAAGGAAACGGTCGGAAAATTTATTTGAAAATACGAAAATCATTTAAGAAAACTAAGAGCCATTCCATTTGTTTTCATAAAACTGTTCTTGGCCTGTGGGAAGAGAAAGAGAGAGAGAGGAAGGGGGGGGGGGGTTTAAGAATACGAAGACATTCGTTATATGCTCTTCTTCAAGCTGACAAATATGGAAGGTACATCATCAATAAAAGCAACCTTTCGCATTGTTTTTTATTGAAAGACATTCGTCACTGGGAAACCACTTTATATAGCATCTTCAGCTAGTTTAATTCAAATATAATATGAGAGAATAACATTGGAAACAAGAGATCTTTATGATAGTTTTGTAATTCATTATTTGAATGATGAAAAAAACATTACCTAAATCATATATATAACGCCACATGCTCTCATCCACAAAGTACTAATGAAGTTCAAACTCTCAATAAACTATTCTGTTGAGATTTGAAGAAGGCTGGGAAAAGCTCTTCTAATCTCATCTCTCGTTGTTTTATATTTTATAAGAAGAATAGCAAGAGAGAGAGAGAGCATTGACAGTCATGTACATACATACAACACACACGTGCACCATACTACACACGTGCATATCATACACACACACACACACACACACACACACACATACATACAAGACAAGAGACATACGTTACCTGATAAAGCTCTTTGCTTTCTTCGAACAGATGACCAACGAAGCATTTCTTTTTTTGTTTTTTTTTAAAAGAAGAAGAAGAAGAAACTGAAAATGGACTAAAGAAAAGTATTAGAAGAAGCATTTAATGATTATAAGATGTTAATAACTATAAATAGAATAGAAGTATGATGAAATTGATTTGTAAGTAGATCAAAGTTCATTATAATTTAAGATTTTATCAATAAGTTTCCAGTTTAAGTTAAGGTAAATAAAACATTATCTTCTCCCACTCGCATTTGCATATTTGAGTTTTAAATAAAAGCGTAAAACTTAATTATTCAGTTGGTTAATAAAAAAAGGATGAATTTCTCATGCTTTTCTACAGATTTTCTCAAATAAGACGTTAATTGAAAGCTGAAAATCATGCGAATTATTGAACTTAATTATTACTTTTTCCTCCTTTTTATCAAGATATCCTTTCTCTATTACATATTCTATTTCTTTTTTTTTTTATTTTTGTTTTTGAACATTTGAAAGATTTTTTTATTTTTCATAACTTATGTGTTAACAAATTCATCTTATTCAATGACAAAATATCATCATGATATCATTAGAAGAAGTATACTAACTTTCATTCTTATATATCTATTTTCAATGAGAGCGGTTGTGCTGTTCATTTTTTATAACATTATTGCATAGTTAGCGGTTGTGCACGTGCAAATTGAACTGATGACTAAAAGTTCAATTGCAGTATGTGAGGGAGGGAAACATACAGGTGAAGAAGTGGATTGAATGAACGATCAGAAATGAGTTAAATGATTAAATATTACAACGATTCTGAAGTATTAATAGATCTACATTTTTGATTCAAATAAAAAAAAAAAGATTTGAAAACTTAGTGAAAAGCTTGTAATGTATTCGAATAAAGCTGGAGAAGTGATGGAGAGAAGGCGGTATATATTCCAAATGAATATGTCATGGAATTTCTGATTATCAACTTCTATCGTCGTCGTCAAGTTTTGCAATAGAACGAGAGAAATGAAACGACCAAATTCATGGGAATCTGAAGTCGAGGATGATGACGAGAGGGTAGGTGGATGCTGAAGTTAGAGGAATGGAGACAAATTAAGCTTTGACAATTGAAATAAAGATGAAAAGAATATGGAAACTTCTATTTTAAGATTATTCCGAGAATCTTGATGCTTTCAAATTCCATTTATGGAGCATCATTATGGCTTTTTCATATCTTTCAACAGTACGCATTTAGTGATTTTTCAATGATATTCACTCGTGACAATTAATGAAGCTTCACTTCGCAACAGCACTTTGTGTGAAAGACAACGTTTTTTTCCTCACGAAAAGATTTTTTTTCTTCTTCCTTGATTTTTGCGTAGGTTGGAGTCAAAGCAACATCGTGGGAACTTTCGGATTCTCTGGACAATCCGGAAAAGGAAAAAGGGCTTTTTGTTTATGTTTCTGCTCTCTGACACAGTTCGTCCAAAGTTTGCCTGTTAAACTGCAGTGCAAGGTTAAGAAAACACTATTTTTCTCAATTAACTTTCTTGAAAAGATAAAACTATGTGAGAGATTTTGTTACACAAAGTCATGGATAGTCTTATATATCAATCATGCACGTCACTCCCAATGAGCTGATAATGGGATACAGAAGGTCACCCAAGTACAAATAGTTTGTACGAATGGTCTTAGATCTGAACATAAAAAACAAAAACATTCTCAATTTATTGAATGTTTAAGATCGAACAATAACTTCCCATGTGAGGTCAAGAGAAACAGGACAAAAAGGGTTCGATTTGTACAAATACGGTAAGCTGGCTGGAATTCATGTAATGCGAATATATGGCAGAGCACGCTACATGAGATATTAGAATTCTAGAAAAGTATAACAATCAACAAACTGTGATCAAAATAATTTCTCGTAAGATGCACAAGAGAATCTTCCGGAAAGGATGAGGAACACATGAGATACCAAGCATTTGCTTTTCGAAATGAGTGATATCCTCAAGAATTGCACGAATGTCATTCAGAATCACATCAGATCAATAAATACTATTACTCCTATGGAGAGAGAAATAAACAAAAATAACGGAAGTCAAATGGAATGGTAAGCCAAAACGCAAAGAGATCATTATGACTTTCAGGCAATAGTTGGCTGTGTGGAAGAATCCACGAGAGTACGGACATCTGTCTGAACGGCAACCTCATGAGGAACGTCCTGGAAGGAAAATCATAAACATCATAATCCGCGACAGAATAGAAAAAAAGAAAAACCATATGGTTTGATTAAAACAATCTCAACTAACTTCTTCCTCTTCTTCATCTGCCTCATTTTCTTCAATGGTGTTAACAGCTTCACCTTCCACAATTGTTGATTCAGTCCCTCGAGGCTTACGAGCTCTTTTCTTGCCTGTATTATTACCAGATTGATTAAAAGGTTTGTTCAAGTACAATTACCTAATAGACCATCAGCAGCCATAACTCTGTACGACAGAACCGAGTTAGTAGAGAAGAGAGAGAGAATGACGATGAAAGTAATGATACCTACATACCACTTCATAGCTGACACATTGGTGAACTTAAAAGATAAAGATAAGTTTACTAATTCAATTCTCATCTCACCGCCCAATAAAGAAGATAAATAGAGACTCCCAAGCGGAACAGTACTAAAGTAACCATGTTGAGAAGAGCGATAATACGGAAAGAAGTAGACTTCTTGTTCATTCCATATCTGGAAACAAAAACTAGAAAATATACATTCAAGTAAGAACTCACAAATTCAGCAAACTGCGAGAATGAAGGAAAATTGAATTCAGCTCCATCAACAAACCGAATATAACAACTCCGAGATATTTTTCAGTTATCTTAATTGATAAAATGAAAAAAGTTACTTCATCCTTAACCTACCAGGGTTGTAGTGAATCCTGACAAAACAATGAAGTGATGGAAGAGCAGCTCCATAATACGAGCACTCTGCTCGTTCACGAGAAGATCAACAAGATCGTGGAGAAGATAACCTCCAGATAGGAAAAGCTACAACAAGATAAAACTACCATTTTGTAAATTTAGCTTATTTACCAAATTGACTGCCAATTCACAACGATAACCGATCATATCTTCTGTCAGCTTCTGATAATAGAGAAGAGCATAGGCGGCCCATAATCCACTGATGACCGAGTGAAGGAGAGACACAACCTCATTAGAGATACGCCATTTTTTATTAGGAGGAACAGCCTTAACAAAAATAATAACTAACTTTATGACAACGAAACAAACAGTTAGTTCCCGACTGTCTGTATTTCTGTTGCGGCCTCTCAGACCGAAATATGAAAATGTTCGGAAGGTACACTTGCCGAACAAATACCATCTCACGCAGAACTGTATTAATCGAAAAGATACAAAGGACAAAACGACCTAGAAACATTTCATTTAGAGAAGTAATGCACTGAGAAAGAGATACCCAGAAGCAACCCAGTGCGAAAGACTTCCACTGAGTTTCATTCCAGTCAGTGAACATCTTGGCAGAGTTCTTACGGAGCTGCCCTTAAGAAATCCGGATTACAAAAATTGAAGAGCAAGGAACCAAGAGAAACGAAAGTCAGTAACATAGTAAAAGATCAAATTCACCATCGAAGATGATGAGTAAGAATTGGGGCGGGGAAAGAACAACAGTTGTTGTTCTCTTACAAATTTTAAATGACGTAATGCATTCTTGAGCAGAGATAGAGTTATGTGAAACACCTTTAAGCAACAAAAAACAAAGAACTTCTTAAGACTATGCTGTCTTCTGATGAAAATAACACTGATTAAACAATTAGAGGAAACATAATTCTTATATTCCTTAAAAGACAGAGCTTATCAGTGGAAAAACAAAAAAGATAAGAACAGAACAAATGGGAAGAACTTGAATTCGAGTCGGAAAAAATAGAGAACTGAATCCAAACTCAATGAGGAAAAGCAGTTACTTCTGAAAAATAAAAGCGACTTTCCATTAAGGGAAATCAATAAAATAGGGAACGTTATTACTTTTCGCAACAAAAGGAAGTTCTTTTTCCGTAATTAGCCGCATTGAATCATCAACGGATTGATGAAAAGGAGAGATATAACAATATGGAAATAGATAGTATATTACGAGATCAATCCGCTACCGCTGCAATATATGGATGCCGAGGCTGGTTTTGGTCCCGACAAGAAAATCCTGTTCGCCAGCATGAGCAATGGTGTGCAGTTCACTGTTAACGTCATAACTTCAGATGCATGTTATATTAAGTCTTTTAATTTAATTATTCATAAAACGTTACTTAGCTCTAATTTTGTAGGTAAGATGGCCAGAGCATCATTTGAATATGATGAAGTTGGAAATACTTTTTATTATGTGTTGGTTTCCTTTTATGCCTTAATTCTTGTCCCTGTAACCTATTTCCTGTTCCCCACTGGAAAGGAAGGTAAGCTACGGTTTATCAGAACAATTAATTGCAACGTTTTGTTAAGAAGAAACCAAAGTTGATGAAAGAGAGTGCCAATGTTATGGTTGCGTAGATAAATTGAAGGTTAAAGAAGCTAATAAGCCATGGAGGAGAACAAAAAAATTTTTGCGCATTGGGGTATGTTTTCAAAATAATTATTGTTAACAGTTCCAAAATTTAGTTTCTTGTTCTTGCGTGGTTGATTTTCGCTCTTATCGTTAAGAAAGTCTCAGAAATTGAAGTTGTTAGTGAAGAATACGACCCTTATACTATTCTTGGATTAGATCAGGTACGAAAGAAACGAAGCAATCAATTTAATCCGTCACTTAAGGGAGCTCCAACAGCCAAAGTTAAGAAGGCTTACCATGAACTTTCCAAAAAAATGCATCCTGATCGTGGTGGAGACTCTGTTATGTTCGATAAAATCGCGAAGGCTTATCAGGTTATTATTTTGTTTGTTATTTTTGTTATATAAGGGGGGTTCTCTAGGCTTTAACCGACAATGAGTCGAAAGAAAACTGGGAGAAGTACGGAAACCCCGATGGTCCTACAGGTATATCATATCTCTAAAACAGTATCTACTATAAAACTCTGATTTAGCTACAACATTCGGAATTGCTCTTCCTAAATGGCTTGTTAGTAAGGAGTACGGTGTTTGGGTACTCGCCTTCTACGGACTCATTTTTATGATTATACTACCTGTTGTCGTTGTATGTTTTTTATATATTATATCTAGTATGCAATTTTCTGTCAGGGTATATGGTGGTATAACTCCATCAAGTTTAACGCCGACAAAGTGTTAATGGATACAACTCAACTTTTCTATTATTTCCTTCACAAGACACCAAAGATGGAAATTAACCGTAATCAATGAGTTTGTTTCGTTCATAATTTTCTCCATTTAAGGTATGATCATGGTTCTCTCTGGATCGTTTGAATTTTGGAGACAATACAACAAGGAAATCGTCGAAAGAGAAACCGATGATGTGGAGTTACCAAGGTGATCACAACATTTCTCTATTAATTATAAACGTTGAGTTCTAGATTAATGAGACAGTTACCTGCTCTGGGAGAGAATAAGAAAGAAAGACCACTTTGCCTGGCATATGCTTTGAAAGCCAGAATATTGATCCACTGTCATCTTTCCCGTATTCCCTTGGATTCAGCTTTCTTGCAAGTTGATCAACGGTATGAAAGTCTAGCAATAATCCATTAATACGTTCTCTTCTAGATATGTCTTAGCTCGAGTCATTCGTCTCATCGAAGAAATGATTAGTATGTCCCAACAAATCACCTTCTACACACAGGTTCTATCATTTTCACTTGTTTATTTGATAACTTTTTTTCTACAGACAAAAATCACTTTGGAAACTATGGAAAATCTGATGAAGCTTCAGCCAATGTTCGTTCAAGGACTTTGGCCTAAGAACAGTCCTCTTCTCCAACTCCCTCATCTCACCGAGTTCAACTTGAATCATCTACGAAAGGTTTCATCTTTTTCAGTCTTATTATGAACCTCGGTTTTTAAGCAAAAAGTCTACCTATGCAGCGATCTAGCCGCTATGGAATCTGAAAAGAGACGGGCTGCTTTGAAGGTATTGTCGGATGCCCAGTATAGAGATGTTCTCGTTGTGTTGACATCAATGCCTCGTCTGTCCATTGATACAACTGTTGTTGGTATGTTCTATTCAAATATTTTTCTATTCTCTCTTAAAAAATTACTTTTTTCAGTTGAAGGGGAAGATGACTCTCATGAAATAACCGCTGGATGTTATGTCACGTTGCAAGTTAAATTGACTCGTTCAAGTCTCTTGGATCCTAGAGCTGCTAACTTAGAAGATCAGAGAATGAAAAATGAGTTTGAAGATGATTCAGACAAGTCTGATTCTGAAAACGAAGACAAGGTTAATGACTTTGAAGAAATTCCCGAGCCAGAAGAGAAGAAGGTATGATATGAGGGTAGAAAAAATTGCAACTGTCAGCTTCAGAACAAGCGTAAGCCATGGGAGAAAGTGAGACATCAGAAAAAGAAGGGAACTTCCAAGAAGAAGAAGCAGCAAGCTAAGAAAGCTGCCTCTGCTTCTGCTGCTGGCACTTCTGATCCAGCTAAGCCCGAAAATGATGATGAGGAGCGGGAAAATATAGATGAGGAAGAATCTGTTACTTGTTCGGATGAAGAAAGTAGTAGAGGCGATGGAAGTGATGTTGAAGAGGCCGACTGGGAGCCTGCTAACAAGAAGGTATTCCTTTTGAACAAATTTCGTTCTGTTCATACTATTATAGAATGTGTTTGAAACAAAATCTCACAAGACTCATACAGTGCATTGTCCATATTATCCAGGAGAAAAATATGAGTGGTGGTACGTTTGAGTAATAGTGTATAGTTCTTAGTATTCATTCTCAGGTGGGTTACTTTATCGATGGTCGATAAAAAATATGGAAGACGTTTGGCTTCCCAAATTGTATCATGCAAAACATTGATAGACGAACAAACGGTATGTAGTGTTGTAACAGGAGAATAACTTGGCTCTTGATGTTCAGGTCGAATTGAAATTCTTAGCACCTGATCACAAAGGATTTTACAATTATCAATTAGCTGTTAGGTCAGATTCTTATATGGATGGAGATTATTGTAAAGATTTAAAGGTTGGAAGCATCATTATTTAATAAGCATAAGTTTAATTTTTAAGATGGAGGTGAAGGAGGCTAAAGAAATAGTTTTACCCAAGTATGAAGACACTGAAGATGAAGAGGAAGTTCAAGCTGACAGCAGTGACGAAGAGTATACTGAGGGTGATGATTCCGAGGAAGATTAAACATATTCGTTTTTGCACGCAATTGTTTCTGTTAACTTTTAATTTATTCGAATCCTTCTGTGATTTTTAGTTTCATGTTTTCTATCAGTCTTTTTCACTGCTTAGTATTAATTTTATAAGGGGTATTTATTTACATTAATTTATAAAACTCTTAACATTCACTGTCTAGGCGCACAATTATTGAGCATCGTTCTGAGCTGTCCGCTCTGATGGAGTCCAAAAAGATCTGAGTAGCCTGAAAAAAATAAGACAGACATCCGATTTTTCTGGGCTTGTTGCTGTTTCAAGTCAAGACATGACCGTTCTAGGTTTTACGATTGATCAGCTTAACTTATTTGTTTTCTTATCTATCTGTATCATAAGATTCTTAATAAAAAGAATATATACCGCCTATATGTTGTCCGCAGATGAATATGTATGGGAATGTGACTTGACCTGTGATCTGTTGCAGATCTACTTGCAGCTGCCTCTGCCAATCTTCATCCCCGACTAATTCTGCAGATATATACAAATTAAATTCTTCCTTTTCGTTATGTAGGAACCTAAGAAATGAGCAGCAACGTCGCTATAACTAACAGCCAATAAATGTTTTGCTCTCTGACAAGGAACACATTGAACCAATGTGTACATCATGATCGGATAACGACGAGCTTGTCGATCAATATAACCTATAAACTGTTTTTTTATTATTTAGAGATTTTCATAATCACCGGCATATGAATATCCTAATGGCGAAGAAGGATATCCTTGGTATGCTGTGTTCTGATTTCTGTTCATTATGGGCTGTACTTGATTGCGACCCTACAAGCAGTTGGGTGCATGGGAGATATATTATACACAAACCCTCATTCTTGCAACTCCTAATCCCATCCCATTGAAATTTCGGAAAGAAGGGGCGGTATCCGGATAGCCTCCATTCGGTAAAGGAAATTCTCCATTATAAAATTTTAAAAGATTACTTTTTATAATTTAGAACATCAAAAACTCACTGGATTCCCCATGTTTTCTGTATTTCGAATTAGCTGTGGATACCGCTTGACCCCAAAACGTGATCTACCAGGCAGTTCTAAATCAATTTTTTGTATTATCTTGCACAATGTGTACATTTTTATGCTATCGGAACACCGAGCTTTTATATTCTGATCGTCTTGCGGTTGCAAATTGAAGTAAAGTTCGTATAAATGACGTCTTCGTTAGAATTCATCCTCAAAAAGAACTTTCATTGTCTCTGCGTTCGGTACCGTCATCTATTCTTTTAAGATAAGACACGAGCCAGCTTCCAAACGGATAATGGTCTGTTTATCTTTCTTCATTTGACAGCTTCGCCAAGTGTTAGAAGAGACGTGTATCATCGTCAGAAGCTATTGCTCAACGGATTTATGAAGAAAAGAAACGGTTTCGATCGAAAAGGAAACTTCAAAATATATCCACTTCAATCGAATGAAAGCTTTGAATGACTAAGGTGTGAATAGCCATTTCAATTCAAACTTTAGTAAAAACATTTTCAGATCATGTTACAACTAAAGCTTGTTGGGAAATAGATCAATAGTATCAAAAGACGAACTCACCGAACTCTTCTGGTGCTGGAAGTGGCCGATTGCTCGGTACAGTGCCCATTCCCCAGATGTTACTATCATAGTCAGGATAATCATTCAGAGCAACAGACTTGTTTCCTGTTACTTTTGCTGACTTTGTCAAGTTCACAGCATAAATAGTGAAAACTTGGTAGAACAGAAGCAGTGTCAACATTATAAGAAGTAATAAGAATGTTGTAACGAGAACTTTCAATGGACCTCGATGCTTTATCACTGATTTACCTGCTACAACTGGCGGCTCTGCAAAAAACTGACCGCTAGCCGTAATTGTAGGATTTTTCTGGAGAAAAAAAGATTTTCAGTAGAAGTAAGATACACTCTGATGAAATAAAGAAAATTTGACAGGTATGGGTTATGAACGAATGAGTTAGGAAATCCTGTGTCAATGATGAGTAAATTGAAGCCTCTTCAATCACACCTTGGGGCGGGATCCGTACTGAAAAGGTAAACGAAAATCTATCCCTTTTAAATCTTTCTTTATTCTTCATCTGTCATACAGTCCATACAAGCTTTTGTTTGAATATCTGAGTAAGATGATACTTATGTACAAGGACATGTATCCTAGCTTGGGCAAAACAAAAACAAGAAAGTTTATATCCTTCGTTGCTACCATCAAAAAAATAAATTTTGCTTTCAACTTCCTCCCTCATAAGAGTTGATTTCTCGATTTTCAGATAGTGGGTTCTAAAGAGAAAGCTTATGAGTGTAAAGTATACTTGGGGCGTGATTTTTCATGGTCTCAACTCGTTTAATTGCTTGAAAATGGCCCTTTTAATGGTTCACTTTTTCCGGCTTCATATGATAAGATTACCCATGCATATAAAGTGCTTTTCTTTCAGGTGATCTCATTATTCTCATATCCGTAAATTACTAACTTAGCGTTTTCAGAGATGAAGCTTACTCTCTTTTTGGCGACAATCGCCGTGGCTTCTGCCGTCAACTGTCCGGCTGACACTGTTTATGATAACATTATGAACAGGCTCGTAATATGGTCCCTACTTATATTATTTCTCGTTCAGATGTTATGAGTTCGTTATAAGTGGTGTTGGATTCCAACAAGCTCAAGAATACTGCTTATCTCGTTCAGGAATTTTGGTATCTATCCACAATGGAACTGAGAATTTCTACCTTGCTGGTATGGAGTGTAGTTTAAGCTGATCAATATCGTTGTTATAGAATCTGGAAAACAACAGTTCTCTGGAAATAAGAACTATTGGATTGGATTATCTAACATTCCGGGTAAATGGAGCTGGACTGATGGATCATCTCTTACATACACAAGCTGGAGTGCTAGTGCTGTTATTCGGCTATGTTCATTTGTTAGCTTTTCCTGTTTAAGACGAACCTGGAAACAGCACCAACGTTTGCGCCTATTCTAACACCGTCACGGCTTCTTGGACACATGCTAACTGTGAAAATGTTTTGCCTTTCATTTGCTCGTATGATGCCAATCCAACAACACCACAAGCTCCTACCACAACTCATGGACCTAAGTGTCCATCAGATCAAACTTATAATTTAGCTACCGACTCATGTTACTACGTGAGTAACGTCAATTTCATTAACACATTGAGCCATTCTTGAAGGTTGGAACTAGTGCCGGTTTCTGGAGTGCGGAAAGCATGTGTGTCGCCCTCGGAGGTCACTTAACTTCAATTCACAGTAGTGCAGAGAACCTATTCGTTATGGGTATGATTCAATATTCCAATTTTCCTACAACAACCATATTTAGGTCTAACTTCTATTGGGGGAACTCGTAAAGCCGATGAAATGACATGGATTGGTCTTCATTACACAGTAAGTTGAAAATTACAGAGACCAGCGGATCGAAACTTTACAGGGAAAAGATTGGATTTGGTCTGATGGAACTGAAGTGACATACAGAAACTGGGAACCAGGAATGCCCTCAGATGTTAAAAGTGATCAATGTGTAGAGGTTGCCAAAAGTTCTAATCACGACAGTAGTTAATGCATAACTTTAGCTTCTCCAAGATGACTACAGCAAAAAGAAGAACGTAAAAGGTACTTGGAATAATCAACCTTGCAATTGGAACATGAGGAAGTTCGTTTGTAAAGTAAAAACTCTCTGGTAGATCAACTCGTTTATCTGATGCTTTTAATAAATATTCTCTAATATCTCTCTTCTATTTAATGATCAAACACATTCAAAAACGTTTTAATCGGTGTATCATATCATACCATGATATCAGAAATAATCTTATCAGTGAATCTTCCGCCCGCCTTAACGCCAAAAAATGAATGCTAATATTATTGATTGAAGGAATGACCCATTTGGTCCCGCAACGACATTATCGCTTGGGCAACAGCGGGCATGTAATCGTTGTCGACCGCGTTTAGCGTGCGACACATATGTAAATTGTCTTAGCGTTTTTATTCTTATAAATTAATACTTTTGTTGTCTCTGAAAAATCGAAGTTAATTCTTTACTCTTACTCACAAACTTATAAAGTAAAACTTCAAAACATTATTTCCCTTGGAAATGAAAATAAGACGATTCGAAACTAGCGTCATTCTATCGATCACGAATGTGAGCATTTTTCAGGTAGAGGACCATGAGCGTTGATGCTATTCCAGGGGATATTGTTCCACAGGAAGAACAACAGGTATGAAAGAACACCTTTTTTTCTAGAAAGAACGCATGTTCTTTAGGATCGTAGCCCAGAAAATGAGAAGGAAGTAAGCCGCGAAAGTCGGTCTCGCTCGAAGTCTAAGTCAAGATCTAAATCGAAATCCAAGTCTAAGTCTAGATCTCGCTCTAGATCACGTTCACGTTCGAAATCACGCTCTCGATCTCGTTCACGTGATCGCAAGCGTTCACGCTCTCGCTCTCGCAGGTTTGATTTCTCCTTATCAATTATTACGTTACAGTCTAAATTATAGTAGATCAAGGAGCCGTGATCGTAGAAGACGCTCTCGTTCTCGCACTTATTCCCCTGTGCGAAAAGATCATAACGGAAGAGCAGTAGTTAGTGGAAGAATTCACGTTTCGGACTTCCCAGCCAGTTTGTCTAAAAGAGAATTAGAAAGAGCCTTTGAGTACGGTATCTCAACGAACTTCGTGAATGAAAGTTTGTTTTTTCAGGAGATTTGGAAGAATAGTTGATCTTTGGATGGCTACATACCCACCCTACTATGCGTTCATTACGTATAAACATCCAGATGATGCCGAAAAGGCCATAAAAAAGATGAACGATGAGTAAGGAGAACAAAGCAAAGGTCATTAGTACACCTGTCTTTTGCAGCTACATCTCAGGTCATCGCGTTCGAGTTGCTCATGCACTCCCAAAGCGTGAACCCCGATCATGGGGACGCGGAAGATATGGTGGTGGTCGAGGAGACTACGGAGGTGGCGGTGGCGGTTTCCGTCGGTAAGATAACTTTTATTGAGAAATTTGAAATTCTTGATGTTAACACACTATAATGAACAAATGCAATGGATACTTAATAGGCGAATGAAGTAATATCCTTGGTACTCATTGCTGCTTATTGATCATCGCGCGTGGTTTTTTGATCTTCCTACACACTACTCATCTCATCATAGAAACGGTACTGAGCCAACAGATGAAATTTAGATTGAGAGTTGATTACAATCTTGCCATATTTGTACGGAAACTGATTGTCTTTAAACCCCAGTGCTTTCCTACTAACACATCCTCAGAAAAATTAGCGCCCGACTTTCGCAGCTTATTATTTCTAGTTATGGTTGTTGTGTTTTGGAAAATGTGAGGATTTGGAATCAAACTGAACATTGGGGCTCTTGCATTGGCGAAGCAATATCTTGATGAATTTTGTGAACTTGTGTTCTTGGTTAATGAGGAAGTTCATGTTGAATTTTGATGATGATGAGGATCAAAATGATTGTTGATGTTGTTGTTGGTGGTTAAAACTTTGAAAATGGAAGGGTGCTTTGAGTTGAATTGGTTCTTTCAACTTGCGTAAGGTATTTTAGCATTTCTCTTTTAGTGTTCATTTCGTTTCCTAATAGCTTTTAGTTTCAGGCGCCGTAGCTTCAGCAGAAGCCCCCGTCGCAGGTAAGATTTTTCTGAGCTCATCTCAAATGAATTTGTTTCCTTTTTTAGATCTCGTTCTCGTAGCAGATCTCGTGATAGAAGACGTGAGCGTAGCCGAAGCAGATCTCGTGATCGTCGGGAAAAATCGAGAGATGTTAGCCGTTCTCGGTCTCGCAGCAGATCACCTTAAGCTTCGTATTTAATGTCATTTTTAATTTCAGTATTTATATTATTCAGTCTATTATTATACTATTGTATTGTAAATCTATTCCTGAGTATCAATCAAGAACTTGAATTACTTTTCTCAATAGAAATAAAACTCTGCGCGCTTTACTGTTCAAGTAGTTCTGGTGTCGTCATGCCTTTTCATATTTGAGAAACAGTTTTTGGGTTTCGGCAAAAAAACAACATTGCAGATGAAGAAAAGACACAAAAGCGATTATCATCTTCTCGTTGCTCAGAATTTTCTCTCTAATATAAGTCGTTCCGGAACCCATGATGATACGAACTTGAAGATCTTCAATGCAACAAAGCAAAGGGTGATGGGTTCAAGGAATACAACGTTTAACGTTTAATTGCAGACCGGTGACGGGGTTGACAGCCTAGCACAGTCTTCTAGCTCTCTAGGGAATAATAAGAAAAATGTGAGAGGGTGTGATCATAAACAAGTTACAAAGTTTCATTGCAGGCCAACCATTTGGTCATGCAATGTCAGAGAAATCTGCGAGCTCAGTATTCGGAGGTCATTCAAGTGCCTTGTATTTTCTGAGAATTTGATCTTTTAGGGTTTCTATGATAGCATGATCGCCGCGGAAGCGCGATGTCTTAATAAGAAGAAACCGTCCCTGTTTCAAAGATTCATAAAAATAATAAGTATTGACGAATTCTTCAGTTTTCGTAGTGGTTCGTCAGATTCAAATTCTGCCACAAGTGATTGCTCAGAGAGTCCGTTTTCTCTTTACTTTTTAAGCAAAAATAAGGTTTTGAAGGTGAACATTATGGATCGATAACTTCGCTAGAAGCTTTTGAAAACATCAAACCGTTTCGCACAAACTTACCACGGTGTAACAGGTTACGTAGATTGGACAATGGGGGTTTTGAAGTGTTACTTCTTCAGGGATTATCTTTGTGATGTCGAGTCGGAGATTCCTTTAGTTGTCACCTCTCACTTCCGTTTCCGCAGTGATGATAAGAAACGTTTCAAACGTTCGCGGTCCCTTCTTTTTCTTGGTGACCGCAAGAGGAATGTTAGCAGCTGTTCCTATGAAGAAATCAAGCCTTATACGTTTGCTACTGGCCGACACGTATGAATGTACTACTAATCACTTATCAAATCTTTTTTTTAACAGGAGAAAACCGAGTATTCCTTCTCCGATCTACTGCGTAGAAAACGAGCTACAGTTCCAGCTAGTGTCTTTGCACTTCGTCAATCTGCTCGAAGAGTATCCATTTTTGAAAAAAAAAGCAAGAACTTCATTTCTTCAGGATAGCACAAACAGAAACTCGACTTGTCGTTCTTATTCTCAGGACTTCCTGGAAGCTGCTTTGTATTCAAACATTCATGACAATTCAGGTAGCCTTTTCTGCTGGACCATTTCTTATCTTGTTATAGAAACTTTGGAATGGAATGAAGTTCCAACAGATTCTTATAATCCGCGAGCTTTAGAAGAAGTCGACCAAATGAGAAAAACTATCATAAAGTGTCCGGGCTTCGTGGTAATGTTTATCTTATTTTCTCTATCTAAACTTGGTGTCATACAGGGAGTTTTCTATCATTATTTGCCTGAAAGTGAAATGAAAAGTGTTCTAAACAATAAGTTCACAGAAAAGTTTCCTAACGTGAATCTAACTTATAGCAAGTTCAGAAGGTAATCCATGCTTTTCTCCTTCTTTTCAATTGTGTTTCTTAGCATCAAGACGGAAATGGTTAGCATTGCTCGAGATTGTGATGTTGATTTAATGACTATTTCTCAGGGGATAGTTTTCTTTGAAAGAATTGTAGCTAAGGTTCTTCACATATTCTTTTTTTCTTTTTGAAGTTTAATATACAGGGGGCGATTTCGAAGCATAACAGAAAAATGGTTGCTGGAGCATCGCTGTTAGTGGCGATGAAGCTGCACGACTATACCAAAGAAGCCATTAAGAAGATGATCCAAGTATTTTACTTCCACAAAATCGTTATCATCATTAATACTAATTTCAGAACACTGTGGAAAGACTTCGTATTTCAAGAAAAGAGCTTTTAGCTTTAGAAATTCCTCTATGCGTAGGATTACAATTTGATTTGTACTCACCACCAGATCACATCCTTCCACATTTCCAAAAATATCAATTTCAATATGTTTAATAATTATATTACGGTTGAGAGTGCCATTTGTACATAAAATAATTTATTCGCTCTATTTCTCCATTAAAATTGGTTATCACCACTTCCTTTATCTTTCAATCCAAATTTCGCTTCTCATTAGTTTATTTCTTTCTAGATGGGAGATTTCGATCACTTCTACAGAGACGTGAGTGTGTTTCAAAGAAGCTGCGAGTGATAATTACTTTACAGATCAAAGAAACTGAAAAAGAGGATGCTGTTTTAACACCCAAAGATCAAATGGATCGTCTCTTGCGACCTGGATCAACGTATTTAAATCTCAATCCTTTTGAGGTATACAAGAAGTAGCATTCCTTCTTTTCATTCTTGTAGGTGTTGCAAATCGACCCGGAAACAGACATCGAAATAGCCAAGAAAAAGTACAGAAAGCTTTCTCTACTTGTTCACCCCGATAAAAATCCTGATGACCGAGATCGAGCGGATATGGCTTTCGGAAGTTTGTGCACTTGTCGAAAGTTGATACATTTGTTGTTACAGTATTGAAAAAGGCCATTGAAACTCTCGAGAACCCTATTGATATGAATCGATGCAAGGATTGTTATACAGAGGGCAGAGCTCGTTTAGCTATAGCGGTGAGATTACGAATTTCGTTCCGTTCTTGATATCATACTTAGATGTCTGAAAAAAGAAGGAAAAACAAGAAAGAAGGAAAAGGAGAAGACATTGAAGAAGATGATGCAGCTTGTTATAAGAAGCAACTTTGGATATATGTCACAAAGGTGTTCGCTGAAAGAGAGAAGAAGAGAAAAACTCTCGAAGATCGAGCCAACGAAGAGAAGTAGTTGTTCTAATACTTGTTTTTGACTCATATCACTTGTTCAGGAGAGTGGCTGCCGAAGCAATGGCAGCAACTGCAGAAAAAAGAAAATTAGCAGAAGAGTTTGCTAAGAATTATGAAGTTTGTTTTTGATCTGATATACTGATAATACAGATATGATATTAGGAATCTCGTGATGAGCGCTCAGGAAGCTGGCGTAACTTCCAAGCCAAAAAAGCTAAAAAGGAGGAGAAAGGCAAAACGATGCCCGGAGCTGCTTTTAGGCCACCTAAACAAAAACTGTTCCGTTGATTGATCTCTCAAAAGCGCGGTATATAATTTATTGCACGATGTTACTGTAGTTTCTTTTTACAGACGAATTTACTGATGACGTCGTCGCACTTCAAGTTGTCCCACAATCCTATGTAAAAAGAACTTGCTGCGTATTTATCTTGGATTAACTAAAACGAATTATGTTATGGATTTCTTGTCTAACCACTTACTGTGGCACAAGATAACTTTGCTGATCGTATTGGTCGGGAAATCATCCAATTAGTGTATTTAAATTCGGATCCATCAGTCCAGAACCATCGATCCTTAAAATAAAAGTTCTTGTCGTTATTATCATTGTTTTCGGACTTCTGAGTAGTGCGCTCCTATCCAAGTCATATCGTATTCTGTTGCATTTTGTGCACCAGTAGTTGCTATCGCTAATATAATAGTGACGAGATTTTTTTTCACAATACTAAAACTCACAAACAATGAACATATTTTCGAACCCATCCTCAATAGAAGCCAGATGCCCACCAATTGCCGTGCAGAAATTTTCTGCACTCCAAAAGGATGTGGATGTTCCCACCTATTTTATATTTCTGTGCTTCATAATATTGACCTACGTAATAACAATAAGAAGTTGATGGATCGAAGTGTGTGTATGGATGTGGGCATAGAGGTTTGGGTGTTGATGTAGGAGCGACTGTCGTTGGAATCATATTCGTTGAACACACACATGGCTAAAATCAAGAGGAGAAATGGCAGCGATCCTAATTTCTCACTAATGTCTTGAAACAGTTCACTGATAACCATTTATTTTTAGATGATTCTACGCAACTGTCCATTGATTGAGTAGGCTGCCCTGGGCGAGAAAACTATAGTTTGAAGAAAAGAAGCAAAACCTGCTCCCCAAGCTGTAAAATTGACTTGGCTGTTATCATCCCAATTCCAAAATCCTCCGAAGCTATTCAGCCCTATCCAGAACTCATTGTGACCACCCTGGTTTTGCAACCATTCTTAACACATAGGTTTGAAGAGGGCTCATTTCTCGGACTAACTATTGACGTATTCGTTTTCTGCTGTTGAATGTATCGAAGCGAGAAATCCTCCATAAGAACGGCACATACTATCCGCTTTTTGATAAGCTTGTGGTATACTGAGGAGTTTGTAGCATCTACGTTTTTTAATGACAGCTTCATGTGGTTGGACTCACTTTTGAAACTCTTCATTAAAACTGTATTGATTAGGACAAGGATCGCTCTCAACCAACGTGGTCAAGAGAATAATGAAGAGTAGAATGGAGCTATGGAATAAACGATAGATTTTCATTATTCTTGAACATCGAATCTGAAACTATGAGAGGAGATGATAGTGATAAGAACAGTTCTAGATAATAAGATAATTGCATTTTGATGCTTCATTCGAGGTGGTCGCTATTCCGAAGACATAATGACGTTTTAAATGAGCAGGTTTAATGACGAAATTCTGTAGTTAGCTTGTTTCATATCGGAAAAAATTTGCAAGAATATATACATTTTCCTAGGTTGGAATCTTCCTTGTTTGTTGGAACCCTCGTTTCGTGATCATTCTCTGAGCCAAGTGATTGCTGAACACTTTCACCTTGTTAAGCTACTTTACCCCCACAACTGAAAATCCGAGAAAAAATTGAAACAATAACTTTGCACAAGTGCGCAAAAAAATGTTTTCCAAATGTACAGAAACCATCAAGTACATCTATGATCGTTCGTCAAAGTTTGTAGTCTGATAAAACTTCATCAATAATACGTCTGCCATCTAAGGCAAGAGAAACCTCTGAAAAAGTCAAAACGATCGAAGTTCCAAATATATTGTGTTTTTTTGGATTGTTTTGTGCAACATTGTGCGCCACAAATAACAATTTTCGCCAATGGATGGATACGTGATTTCATCTTTGATGAGCTTTCGAATAATTCCTGCGGATTTGAATTAAAAATTTTTTTGTTTCAGACCTTTCTCTGTTCCTTAGATTAGATGCTTTTCCTTTTTTTGCTCAGTCAGTTTCAACTTATTCCTTATAACGTTTCGATGTCCTCATTGTGAAACAATGATCATTGGTTCTTGTGTTTATTTCTTTCTTTCAATGCTGATATTCCAATCTTCTAGTTGTATATACTCATTTATCCATTCTTGCTTGCAGATGAACTGTGATCGTTGCTACACTTCATTCGTACATGATCGTACAACGGTCTCCATTGAATGATGCTGGCTTGGTATGTCTATCGTTCATTCAAATTACTCAAGACCTTCTGCTTCCAAGATCATCGGAAATGAGTTGAAAGGAG
>CALQYR020007463.1:47781-128301 GCA_943334845.2 Auanema sp. JU1783 | reverse complement strand
GATTTTTTATAATGAGCTCCCCTGCTCCTCATAGCTCACTTGTTGAAGGATCTGATGCTCTAATAATAACTTTCGGAGCTCAGGAAGATATAATTGTTGTAACTTCCTTCTTCTACAGTTCTTTCTAACACTCACACACCGAACTTTCCAAGCACAAAGCCAGCTAATGAACCAAGCCTCTCACAACAGAACAAAAAAAAGATTAAAATGAATGAAAATGAAGAACAGGAGTTAGAGTGCACCAAAGTTGGATCAATGCTTCCGTAAAGGGGAATAAGATGACAAATAAGATCAATCAACATCCTTCTATCAAGCTCCAACACACAACGAACAAACTACAAATGCAATAGCCTCCGTAAACTAAAACTGTTTATATATCATCATCAATAATTTAAAACTGTCTTTGACATCAAAATACACGAATAGATTGAATGATATCTATCACATCATCGGTTGAATAGTTCTTGGGAAGTCCAATGTGAAGAGATGTTGTTTGGCTCAGTGGCCTGAAGAGTATTTCTGTAAACATGAAACATTCACGCTTATTTAATATTATTTGAGAGTTCGCAAGTTTTCGTTTTCAATTCGTCGCAAAATATTCATTAAAGTATTACTAAAGCCACCTTAAGGATACGACCTGTAGCCGGCTGCAGGTAACGATTTTCTGCGTTGGTAGTACACATAGCCGAAATAAGCAACAGCTAACAAAACAAGCCCGAGGAGTAGGCCAACTGAAACATATTTCATTTGAAACCAGAAGCTTTGTTCTAAAATATTACTGAAAAAAGAACCGGCCGTGAAAGACGGGGGACGTGGAAGAGCTGGAGTGACTGTGGGAACTGTTGTTGTGTTATCACCCACAAGAGCGAGAGGGTTATTGATGTTGACATCAGGAGTCTCAGTAGTTTTTGAATTCTCCTTGGAATCTTCATCATTATCATCAGTATTATCATGTTCATTTTCTTCATCTTCATCATCATTATCTTCATCATCGTCATCTACTACGTCTTCCTCATTTTGTTCATCAAAATCAGTTGTCGAAGTTTTAGTAACAGAAGAGGTATCAGTCTTAATTGAAGTATTCTCAAATTCTTCTGTCGTGGGATTGACTGTTGATGGGACAATAGTCTCTTCTTTTTTCGTTGATTCTAGACGAGGCACAGATCAGAATATTTATCACTGGCAAACCTGTCAAAATCCTTTCCTCAGTAGATAAGATGTTAACATCAGTGCTTGTTTCAACAGATGTGTCTACCTACGAATAGTAATGGATAAGAATCTCGAAACAAAAAAATACAATTTCTGTTGATATTTCTAAGGATGACACCGTGCTGGAAGCTTCTTCTGCAAACGAAAATCCGATAGCCAAGAGACAGAAGGTAAGGATAATCTTCATCCCAAACTTATAAAGAGTTTGTGCTGAACAGAAGAGTAGTAATAAAAATGATTTAATGAGAAGAACCCAGATATATGAAATAAAAATGAAAAGCCAATGTTCTCTAGCAAGCGAAAATATAGATATGGTGGAATAATCACAAGTATAGGAACATCACTCAGCTGTACAAACAGTTTGTCATCAATTGCATTGTTAACAGTGGAAGCGAAATTTCCGATGAAACAGTAGTGTCTCCAATTATTTCAATTAAAAACAATAGTAAGAACAAAAAAAATCCTTTTATAGCTTTAAAGCTCATCTTTAGAGGTAGCAGTTGGGAGCAGAACAGGATCATCTGTTAGCTTGGTATCAGCTTCATTGTCTTCCTTAATTAAATAGAACAGCGTTATAGATCCGAGATCTTTACGAAGATACCTCCATCGTTATTATTCCATCATTGTTGAAGTCGAGAATCCATGCAAATCCAGGATCTCGTTGACGTCCAGAAATTTTTTTATTTTTAGTGATTGCGTCCATGATCTTCTCATCTCTATCCATTATAGTTTTGAACTCATCTCTCGATACTTTGCCGTCTCCATCAATATCGAAGTACCTTCAATCATATATTTAAAAAGTTCTATCAGAAAGAATGTTACTTCACATAGTATCTCGCAGCAATTACGTTATCGATATCCGGATTCTTCCAAACTTTTCCATACTTCTTCATCCACTCACTCCAATCAATTAGCTAAAGAGAATAAATCATGAGAAACTACAAGCTTCACTCACATCATTCTCGGTAAGATAGGTATCGTTATTCATGTTCATGAAATCAAATTGTAAATCATGAGTGTACTCTTCTACATCGGATATGTCTGCATTAATGATAACCCAATGCTCATCCGTTGGAATGTTTTTCCATACTGAACAAAACATAGAACAAATACTTTTTCTTGAACAAACTCTTAGATTTCTTTCTTTGTGCTAATCTGTAGGGTATGGAAACCTTACGCAGCTCTTGAGCACAGGTTTGCATTAATCCCTGAAGAAAGCGATGAAGATTAATTACATCGTGAATGGTCAGATAGTTTTACTCACTTTATCCAGCCCAGGCAATGTCATTCCAACACCAATCTGAATTCTCACAGGATCTCCTCCATAGGATTGATGTATTTTCTTTCCATTCTCCAAAAATACCTTCAAAGAGTTGTTGAAATATTGAAAATACGATAAAATACTGAACCTTGTAATGGAAAGTTACGAAATATTTTCGTTGGGAAAGAACAGGACACTTAGCTGGGATGAAAGTTTTTTCAATCTGTAAAATATCATTTTGAGAAGAAACAATGGCGAATTTAGTTACCTTGATATCTAGAGGCTTTCCACCATTACTCATTTCTTCTAAATGTCTTATTTGGGCAGAAGACATAGGTTTACCTTCTCCTCTGAAACAAGAACAGGTAAGATTGCTTATTATTACACTACCTGATCTCAATAACTGGAATTGTGTCTTCAACTCGACGAGTTGGAGCTACGTTAAGGGTTCCACTTCCAGCGAGCGCTAAAAGGCGAAATTGAGATACAAAGTCATTTTATACGGTTTACCTGATGTGATGCAGCATGAAATGAATAACAGAATCATGGTAGGTTTAATCAAAAGTACACTGAAACTAATGAATATAGCTTATTATAACGATTTAAGAAAGACTGGTCCAAATTCATAAGTAAAAGAGCATGTATGAGAGAGTAGTAGAGAAGGCCCAAAAAAATCGTGAGAGGATTGAGGAAAATAATCGAAAAGAGAAATAATGATGGGAGTACAAGGACATACACTCATCCTTAGAATATTCAGGAAAAAAGAAAAAATGTTTTCTTATGAGAGTAAGACTCTGTTTATACCATGTCAGTCAAGAAGACAACAGAGAGGATTTCGGCCGGAATATGATAGTTAATAAACCATTTTCTTCATATTCTGGGGAAAACGATGATGAAGAGGATGATGGCCGATCAGGAACTGACGCTCAACCGTTCAGTTAGCAAAACGACCTTGTTTCTTGAGAATAGAAGACGAATAATAAGAGGTCGTCGGTGACAAAAAATATAATACAATACAAAGAGAGATGGGATATAGAAGAATCTTCACATAATCAAGGTAGGTAATAGACAATCAACTGAAGAAAAAGAAAGAAAAATACAAACATGAGATGTGAGATGAGACGATGAGAGAAAATGAGCCTTTGAGTTAGAATAGAATGAGAAAACTACCTGTAACAAGATATACATTGATTACTTGTTATGACCTCTACCCATTTTCAATGATTTGTGAGACGGTGATTTCACCTATTAACAATAACTACTTATGGTATTATCTTAGATAAACTTATTTTACCGTTTTGTCAGCTTTCGATTTTGTTATATTGAAACCCTTCAACTGCCTTACTTCTTGATTGTCGAATATTTCGTCATTATTCAGGACTTGATCTGAACGAAAAAGGATTACCACAAGCAAACATACATAGATTCAACCGATTGGTGCTGGTGATAAACAATCAATGAAAAAAACCGTTCCCGCTCAACTCTGCTACGTAGAGCGCAATATGCTAATCTTTTCAAATATGCTCCCCCCCCCTCTCTCCTCGTACACCAATAGTTCTTGAGATGAAGTCCTAAACAATATGTCTCGGATTGACTTTACTCTTGTTTTATCCATGACTTACTGAATGGTTTCATTCAATAATCCATAATTATATTCTCAAATTTCTTGTCAACTTTCCTTTCATGGAGTACCGATTGACGATGCAAAAGCAAATAAACCTTGACATGCCTAATTGCCATAATTGCTTTACCAAACTAATTTGGAGCCAAGTAAAATCGTTTAAAACGATTAATAACAACAAAAGAAACTTATTAAATGTTTATTCATAAATATAAATTATCTCTTTCGAATTAAATATACATCACACGGCAACACAGATTGACTGGCAATAAAGAGCGGATGAGAGTACAGCTTTCTTCTACAAAAGGTAGAGAAGTTGAATGAATTTTTACAGATGATGCAAACAAACCCTTTTTTTTCAAAAAAAAAATGTGAAAAAGAGAAAATAAAAATTGCAGGACTTTTGAGCAAGTTTTGAGATTAGTGAGATTCACATCTCGGAATCATTTGAGTTAGAAACTATGAATGACTTGGAAGAAAGTAAATATTTGGCCCTAACGAATCGTACAAGAATAGTAAAGGTTGAAATCACATTTGAAACCCGTGTTACAGATACCTATGAGGGAACTGAGAGAATGATGAAACAGTAAAACAATGAGTAATCAGATTACAATCAGGATAAAACTTTTGAAGAACAAACTACAAACTAAGGCACGCACAGGCAGTTACTCAGATAAAAATCCTCAGAAAATATAAAACTAACAGTAGACTATAATCGTTGAATCAACCGGGATTTGATCGATTAATCTTTTCTCAAAAATTAAGGTTTCTCCAATTAAACCATTGCAGAAGGGACAATTCCGTACAAATCAGAATAGACTTCAGAAGAGTCCGACGGAGGAGGCGAGACTCGAGAAGGTAAAGCAGTCCGTAATAAAGTCCAGAAAAGTGGATCAGAGAGACGAAGGCATGTATTTTTACGGAGCATCTGTCCTAACTCATCATCCAGAAGATTTTGGTCGACGTCATCATCGATGAATACAGCAATGAGCTTCTTGTTGCGATTTTTAGCGAACAGCTGATGAGATGTTTTGATTTGCAGCGTTTTCCACTCGTTCTCGAGGAAGTTCCTGGTTAATACAAGAATGAGAGATTGAGACGCGTCCATTTGAGAAATCAATTCATCACTAATGGAGTGCACACGATGATTATAGGTAGGACCATCGCGATGTAGAAGACGTAAAGAAAACTCAGCATCTTCTAACCTTCTGAAAGAGAAAAGATAAGTATCTATAAAATTCTTTTGATTTTACCTGCAGACTTTGTCCAGAACCAGCTTTTCATCACTCTTTGAGTAAGAAACAAAAGCATCATAATTGAGAAGAGGTTGCGGCAAAGGCGAACTTCCAGCGGTTGATGAACAGTTTAAGGAAGATGAAGCTTTGTATCTCCTCTGATTAATTGCCGAATGTGTTTTACGAATAGTCGAGACGACCAAAAGCACGGCACATAACAAGATGAGGCAGCCAACGATTAAGAAGGAAATCAGAATAGAATTTTGAGGCTCCTGTCCGAAGAATCCATGAGTGATAGGAACACAGATCGTGCGATTGAAATCGCGGAAAAACTCTGAAGAGATGTATTTGAATTAAGCAAGGCACGAGAAACTATTACCGATCATAGACATGGAGTAGATATCATGTCCTTCGTTGGGTGGGAAAGCAGACAAGATTGTTGTATCATTGTCTCCAAAAGCTTTTGTGACATTTTCCACACAGAGAACTCTATCAATGTCAACAACACGACCTTGATTGGCATGAATCCAATGAGGAGCTGTGAACCTTTCGGAGCAATCGCATCGGAATGGATTGAGACCCAGGCTGACCGAGAGTACCTTCGAAGCCATTAAGGCTGGAGAGAGGTCTATCATTTGGTTCTTATGCAATGTTAGCTGCAAAAAAATGATTTAGTTTAATGTTTTGAACTTGTATACTCACTGATTGCAGAGCAGGTAGCTTCTCTAATAAAGGCTTCTCAATAGATGTGAGGCGATTACCGTTCAGGAACAGATGAGACAATGCTGCTGTTTTATGAAACTCCTCTCCTGTTATTTGAGTTATTTGATTATCCGATAAATCAACAAGCTTCAGAGATGGTAATGTATTAAAAGCTTTCGAATTGATTTGCTGAACATTCGATCCATTGATATGGAGTTGCTCCAATCGTTTTCTTCCAAGGAATGTGTGAGAATCGATGACAGATAAGTTCATTCCAGTCAAGTACACATGTGTTGATGACATAGGAACCTCGGATGGATGGAAAGGCTGGAATTCGGAGTTAAAAAAAGAGGATTTGACGGATCAATTACCTTGTCTTGTTTTCCATCACATCTAATTATATTCCGTTTAAAAACTGCATCTCTGAAGCAATTACATCCATCAGGACAAACTGCTTTGCAATCGCAATTTCCATATTCACAACATACACAGTCTGGTTCGCACACCTAAACAAGTATAAATATTATTTGATGAATGCTGTTAACTAACCTGGTCATAATCGCAAAGCAAATCTGACTCTGAGAGCTTAGGAACACGAATCTTTCGTTTCTGGTAAACATGTTGGCATGTCGTATTCTTTGGATTACGAATGGACAAACGGCGCTTTACTGAATTGGAAACAGTTCCGGAGTTGCGAGAAGCAGGAATGATCCAATCCATTTCGCAGCTACATAAGAGTGGATTTGATTGGAGATCGATTTCAACTGTCTGAACTCCATCGAGAACTTGAACAGCATCGCGGCTCACAACTTTCAGACGATTCTTGGATAAATCAACACGACGAAGTTGAGCTAATCTGCTGAAGCTGCCACCAGCGATTTCTTCCAAACGATTATTACTAACATCGAGCTCTTCCAAGGTCTGTGGTAGAGCTCCCCCATAAATGTCAGTCAGTTGATTGCCTGCGAGGTTGACAACTTGCAACTTTGTGTTGATATTTCCCTCAGTTGTGCTCAATTGTTGAATAGAATTGTATGATGCAGTAAGGTGTTCCAGTTTAGTGGGCAACGTTGTCCAAATCAGAGAAGTTAAACGATTGAAAGAGATATCCAGATGCCGTAAGGAAGGGATAACAGTGAAAGCATCATCGTAGGTGTTCAATCGGTTATGACTCAGATTAAGACGGCGAAGTTGTGAGCATTTGGAGAGTGAGTCCCGGAAAATAAGAGAGATCTGATTGTGTGACAAATCCAATTGCGCCAAATGTTCACTGTCGGAGAACACGTATGGGCCAACAGATTGGAGCTCATTATGACTGATATTGACAACTTGAAGATGTGGAATCTTGTTGAAAACAAATTGATAGAGCTTGCTGATTTTGTTCAAGCTCAAGTCTAACTTCTTCAAACGGTAGAGCCTTCCTAAAGCATGAGGAGCTTCGGTAAAACGATTGCCTGACAAATTCAATTCATCTGAAATAGAAAGATTAGTAAATTGAAACGTAGAAGGTAACAAACCAATGCTCAAGTCTACAAAAACGGATTGTTCAATCGTATCTAGGGCATTTCCTTGCAAATGCAGACTGTTAAGCTTCTGCAGACCAGAGAATATGTCATCCTTCAGTACGCGGAGGTCGTTATTCGCGAGATTCAACTGAAAAAAAGATTTTTATATTTCCCTCTTATTAGTTGAAAATGAATGATTATCTATTATGAAGAGCTGTTTGGACAGTGTGTGGATAACTGAGAGTAATTGCAGGTTAGATTGTCTTGAGCTCATTACTTGACTCCATCATCTTGACCTTTGTTAAAGAGCACAAAGGTATAACCTCTTGCTTTTTTCATAATGCTCAATAAGAGTTGGGATTTCTTTCATATTTCAGAGTAAATACTTATTGAGAATCATTAACAATAGATTGAATGAACTTAAGAAGAAGATTGTAGAGAAAACTAGAAGTAAACTATCTCCTCTTCTTCCTTCCCCCCCATAATCATGGATTCAGTTTTCAAGAACTCTTCACACTTTCTCCCCTCAATAAACGGACCACTTAATTCAAGATATACAAGGTAAATGAACTTGTATGAGTACAAAGGTGTTTGATATATGACTCTGTTGTGGCTGTATTCATCTTCAAGACTCTCCTCATTCACAAAGCTCAAGGACAGTTTCGGTAGGCTGGGCAAAATGGAAATTACCAGAACACAGCAGGCCTATGAAGGCTGTTGCTGTTAGAAGTGATGAGAGCAATCGTCGATTGTAAACACAACCAAAATGGAAGAAGATATTACTGCCACCTACTGTCAACAAGAAGAAGAAAAAGTTCATGACAACCTTGCATATTTTAACTTTTAAACGAAGCGTTGACATGTTTTTATGAGTGGTTGATATGGCCTTTCTGCTTTTAAACTCCCATACATGAAGGGTGTGGAACAGCGGGTAACGCATTTAAAACAAATCGAAAACTAACCGTTAAGAGAGATGAACAGTTCACTAATGCCGTGGGAGGTATTTGATCGATCCTATTGAACTCCAAATGGAGATGGTTCAAGCTCGACATTGAGTTGACGAAGAAATACACCGGAATATTCCTCAAGTCATTGTGACTCATATCGACCGATTCCAAGATAGGTGAAACTAAAAATTAGAATTAAAATTGTGCTTGAGAGAATATAACATACCATGAGGATTTTCAGCAACAGAATCACTAAGACTATTTCTTGATACATTCAAGGAAACCAACAAAGGGAGTTCCCGTACAGCTTCTGGTAGTAGTTTGAACTGATTTTGAGCGATGTTCAAATGAATTAGTGAGTCGGGCAAGTCTTCTATTGTGCTCAGCATATTATGTTCCATATCTAGCAGTTGCAAATGAACAACGGATTCGAAAGAAGACGTTGGCAGAGTCATCAGCTTGTTGTACGACACGAAAAGCTGTCGAAGCATTGGGAAGGTGTGTAAATATTCATGAATCTTATTCAAGTTATTATGAGATATATCAGCAATTATAAGCTGACTAGCTACACAACCTTTTTCTTGTTTCAGAGATGTCAAAGCATTACTGGAAACATTGAGTACCTGAAATAAAAAGTTTTAATGTTGTTCCATCATATTCATAATTTCTTATATATTCATATTTACTGGTGAATGATGAACGAATATGATGCATGTTCGGCTTTACAAAAGGTTAATTAAGTCAGCGTTAGGTAGGATAATCAAGTAGTACAAGGATTAGCCGACATATCGTTTCGCGCATGTTGGTAGACGTAAAGACTAATTGGCTTTCGTGCTGTTCGTTAATCCCCGTTGCCCGAGTTTCAGGATCTCTTTTATCTTTCTCTTCATCTTTCTTTTGGGTTCTAAAAACATTGATGAAACAGTTAGTTTTCGAAAAACATGGAACAATCGAACGACATTATACGCTTCGATTGGTTCCCACATTTCAAGCTCGTGTCTATATTAATCAAAAGACGATACCAAACAGGTAAACAAACTATGAAAGAAACCCGAGTGCTAGAATACTGTTCGAAACCTTGTGTGTTTTGAGGTCTCATTGTTTTTGCTCAAGTCAACTGGAAAATTGGGCGCAGACCAATTGCCACGGAGCCATTTAATTGAAATCGTTCCGTCTCTCATAGCTAACTGTATTCATTATTTTTTAGAATATACAGCGCATATACCAGAAGTTCAATTAAATGTTACTGATTTCACAGCAGCTGTGTAGACGAATCACAACCGTTTCACATACATATTTGGTCTTATAACCAGTTTTATGGCTTCCATATCGTTCTTTTATATTCAATTCAATGAGCATTTCCGGAGCTGGCTTGACGACAAACTGTCTTGTTCAAGTCATAACATTAGGAGAAAGAAGAGGAATAACATAAGAAAGGACAGAAGCCAGATGTTAGATGAAGCTATTGAGACCCTACGGCAATTGGTTGGCTGAGAATGCAGGCCTAACAGAATAAAACGACAGGAACATCTCATCTCCCTCTCTCTTACACTCTACTATCTCTCTTTTCTTTATTGTACTCCATCTATGTCGGATGTACAAGTGGACGAATAACCACGTCCAACAGCCGGCTCGTCTATTTCTCCTCAATACATCCAATAAGCTGCATAATTAATTATGAAAGCTTTCATAAAATCTTACAAAGATTCTGCAAAGCTTTTGACCGTTAACATTGCATTCATGTACAAGTGATTCATTGAAGCATAATAGTGAAGCCTCATAATCACATTTCTTCACCCACTCAGCTTTCGAAAACAAGTTGTGAGCCTACCTGAAGATTCTTCAGATGACAAAAGAAGTCAGATGGTAAACGCTGGAGTCGACTTCCAACAATCTTTACTTTCTCCAAACGGCTGAGTGACTCGAAACTTCCGTCAGTTAAGGACAATACTGATCGACCGTTCTGGCTGACTCTCTCTAGACGTAGAGAGCGTAAGTCGGATAAGCCTTGAAACATTCTGACTGGATTCATCAAATCGCATCCCTGAAAAAAGAATCATAATGAATAGAATATTTAAAACATGAATAGGAAATCAAGTGTTGACCATTATTATAATGTCACTTATAATAAGTTTTATGATGAGCACAAAACAACAGAAGGACAGATGACCGTCACTACAATGTATTTTTCATAAATGATATCCATACACGATTCAGTTTAAGTGAGGATTATGAAAAATGGTTAAGTATGTGACAGACGTTATATGAGAAGCTCTTTAAAGCTTAACCTCTCAATCATCATCATACTTCATACTACTATCTAATCGGATACAATTTTCTCAGATCCCAAATTTAATCGTTTAAGGTCAAAAAATATCTGTCACATCCCATTCATTTCTCATCATTACTATATATGTAGCAGCATAATTATTCTAACCATGCTATATAAAATATAATTAATTTTCAAGAATCTATTATATGATATATGAGATAGTTGAATCAACAGAATCTTTCCTTCTTGCCACTTCAACCTATGGCATAAATTAGCATAAAACTTATCTCATAAAAAATAAATAAGCATGAATGGTCATGTTTACAAGCGTTATTACGTCATTGACAAGAGTGACATGCAGCAGATGAGAAAATTAATACAAAAAGTGTAGGCAGAACAAGAACAACCTATCTTGCTGCCATTATAATGCTCCAACAACATCATAATATTATAAGAAAAGAAAATAAATTTTTATGTTTTCTCTCTTCTTTTCTTCATTTTTTTACGATGACCATATGTGTATATGGTTTTGAAGAAGAATTATTACGCAGATGTACAGATCCTAAGTTATTTCAGATGACAACAGAAAAAAAAGGTTTACGAGTCTTCAGAGATAACATACTATGTTTCTTTCTATGGTTAACTAGCTTATATCAATAACAAGCAGGTGATGATAAGCTGGCGAAAAAACAAAAAGCTTATCGTTCTTTTACCTTTTCTATACCGCCATTTGTTAAGATAAATGGTTATGACATTAATTTCTGAATAAATAAATGATATTCGAAATAATAAGGAGCATGTATGGAAGGAATTAGAATATCGATTCGAGTGGTCAATGTGAAGATACTTGATCAGTCTCATCATTGTTCTATTATATTCTATTTCTCATCGTGTTCTCTCCTAATGTCATTTACCTTTAATTTGCAATGGAAAAAAAGCCATGTAAATGAGATTGCGCAATGTGCAACGGAAGCAGGTTACACGTCTGGTCACGCAAAGTCCCATCCTGCTCTGTATGGATATTTATCTTCAATCTTTCCATCATCACAATATGAGCAGGATATGAGAACAAAAGATATAATGCATTAGCGAGCTTGCTGCCATATATGTATATAGTGACAAGCAGATCATATAAACCTATTGCGTATTCAGAAATATGGCATTAGCAAGTTAACAAGGATAAGATGGTTAAGATAACATCGACAATCATTGTCTATAGCAACTTAGCTCGATTAATCCGTTAACTACATGCCCATAGTTAGGTCGAGTAAGTAAGTAAATCGGGGTTAAATAAAAGAATTACTTGTTATCATATTTGCCCATCATTTGACACACAATTGTTAATAATGGGAAGATGCGGAAGGAAGTTGCTGAGAAAAATGTTTTGGGAAAAACAATAAAAAAGAGAAAAAAAAGATATTAAAATGATGATGGCATACCTCAATTGATAAATGCTGAATGCTACTTGGTTGAGCAAATACGGTATCCGGAATGGAATTATTATTTTCATTATTGCATGTTATCTGGATGCTTCGAACATTCTCAACATCAATTGTAACATTGCGGGTATTAGTTGTCCAGTTACAAATAACTAATTGTGATGATGGCAATGCTGGATCGGAAACACAATCACAGCTGAAAGATATGAAAATTAAATTCGAAAATAATTATGAAAAGCAATTACCTTTGTGGACATGAAGCTGCGGATGTCTGCTTCAGACAAAATAATAAAACAAAAACTAAATTTATTGTCCACATTGACTTGTAAGCATTTGGTTAGCCAAATCTATCAGCCACTAATCTGCAACGATCATGTTATCATCAAATGTATAGGTTGATATACAAAAATGAGAAGAAGAAAACTATTATACAATGAATAACGACGAACAGACGAACAGTTAATTTTGAAATTAAGAAAACTTCTATAGCTGGCTGAATGTTGCTCAACTCCCTCGGGGCATTATAGCTTTTGAACGAGGCTTTTTCATATACGAGAATGATGCTAGTTGCCGTAGGCACTAATTAAGACGCTCAAAATGAGTAAATGATAAATAAGATAAAGTAAAAATATAAGAAGAAGAAGAAGAAGAAGAAGATGATGATGAAGAAGAAGAAAGATGAGTCTCATGTCCAGCTATATGAAATGAGGTAGCGGTACAAGTCAACTGAATGAGCAAAGTAATAGTTTACAAAAACATTCATGAATGCATATATAGAGAGTGAGAGGGAGGGCGAATGATAGAAAGTAGATAGGAAGCAATATGATCGACAATATTGATGGGATTATATCTCACAATGGTATAAGCTTATATTAGAAAAAAGTGTGAAAAGTAAAAATGACCAGAAGCTATCCTACTATCTGTCGATTGTGTAAATGACCCCAGAACTATTTTGAATGTATGAAATGAAGGAAAGTGTGAACAACATGAGTGAATGAATGAATGAATGAAGAGATAGAAAGAATAAATGTTTATAATTATGAGAATATGAACTGAAAATCAAGTGTTGACAGCGAAATTGAACTAAATTTTCATGTAAACGATTAAAATGAATTATGATGAAATTCACTTCTTATCTTTCTTCAACTAATCTCCATTTCAATTAGATTTCAATTTTTGATTATAAGAACTTGAAATAGATAATTAAGGAAGATGATATGTTTGCTGATCAATTTGACACATGAATTCATGAAATATTCGGCATATGAACGTTGAATATTAGGATTGAGAGATGAGGAGCTCATGTTGGCGGAAAACAAGGCGTGGCTGCATGAGGTCAGGCTCCGCCCTTTTATGGCCAAAGGAGCTGAACGGTGATACAAGGTAAAATAATAAGAACTCAGAGAGCTGTCTGTAAAAAACATAACAAAAGGTGTACTGAATTGCTTAAATAGAAAAAAAACGAATATTTGAGAAGGATGAGTTGAAAGAGAAACGGGTTGATGTAATTGATTGTACTATGTGGTGTATGATGATGGCATGGATAAGTCAAAAGTTACATTGACATTGGTGTTATACAGGAAACAAGAAGAGATTGCGAGAGAGAGGCTGAGAGAGAAAATGAAAGATAACGTGAGATAGAGAGTGAGAGAGTCTAGGTAGAGAGGAGCAAAGGTGTCATTCACAGATGACTGCGTAATGAGCGGCAAAACACAGATCGTCACAGAAAAATCAAGTCAAACGGATCTGTTCAGTCTGATCTCAACCACCAAAAGGTAATGAGGGTGTGAATGAGCGAAAGAGAAAAAAATAAAAGTAATTCATACCGCCATTCGTAAAAGATTGAAAGAGAAAATGGTATTGGCCATTCTCGTTTCCCTTTTTTGGATGTGAATTTATTCGTTTGATTGTTATCGGCCCGGATCATCAACGAGAACAAAAAAAAGGAGAAGAAAGTATAGTAAGTATAGTAATAAGAATAATATTATTTAACTAACCTTATGAATAAGTAAAATATTGTTGGGTGGGGGAAGGTGAGAGGGAGTTTTGAAACCAACCGCGCGGTGAGTCAATTGCTAACAATATGAGGTTTTTTGAGTTCACGTAAAGTACGTGGGTTGTTTACTAGTTTGGTTGTCTCGCGCAATTAGCATAAATGTTTTGAATATTAAAGAGATGAGAGAATGAATAGTGATTGGGAAGGAAAACAAAGTAACCTCTGAGGAAACTGTTTGGGTTGTTTTCTTTTTCTTTCCATGAAAGTCAATGAGTGGGAACATAAATGAAAGAAAAGCAATGTGACTGACACCTCATCGAGCTCATCTTGAAGGATACAATACCGACTACTTGAGTGAGATGTTATTGAAAAAAATGAAAGAAAAAAGCCGATCCACTTATAAACAATATGGGGTGACTGTAATAAAAGATCTAAGCTGATTGAGTATGATGAGCTAAGGACTAAGTGAGAAAAATCCAGGTGTGCAGGTTTGATGACCAAAAGGACCAATATTCATTATAATAACAGAATTTCGATTGCAAAGATTAGACTCATAGATATAAGAAGCTCTTACAACTACTTTCACACAAGCCGACAATTACATTTTACAAGAGCAATTGTTGATTAGACGAAAATTAGGTAGTCTAATTGCTAATGGCATTTTAGAACTGTTTAAGGAGTTCTTATTATTATTAGTAAACTAAACAAGAGTCATGAACAAGGATCTAACAGAGAGAGAGAGAGAGATGTAGGGGAGGAGAGAGAGAGAAAAAAGAGAGAAGGAGTAAGGGAGAAGGTAATTAGATATGCAAATGACAACATATGGATTCTGTCAAGAACATCTAAGCTTTTTTTTAGAAGTGGCTTATGTCTCCAGTTTCAATACAAATCAATCAGGTTACCTCCACTTGAATAAAGATTTTCAAATAAAATCTTGTCAAACTATCTAATCACAAACAAAGAAATGAAATAAATTGAGAGAAGATGAGATGTTAACACGACTTATTTTGAACAACAAAGGAATTTAGTTTTTTTATGGGAATTAAATGGATTCATGGATATACTAGTAGGATAGGCTTGACGATGAGGAAGCTCAAAAACATAAAATCTATATATGAAGAGAAACAATGCTTCCATGCACTTATCGTTGTATCAATGCTTAGAAATAATGAGATAAGAAGACAAGCAAACATTGATTCATCAAGATTTCAGCATCAAAAAAACAAGAAGAAGCTCAGATGAAAAGCGACTATCAGATGCATCTGGATCGCAGGTGCTTTGAGATGAGTACAAGGTGAGGAGGTTAATCAATGAAATTAGAGAGAGGGATTAATAAATTGGACAACGGATAAGAAGTGGAGTGGAATCAGAAAGGACAACAGCAGCGGATTTAGGCTCATGTATCTTCTGGTGGTGGTGGTGGCCTCCCTCAGATTAAGTAAATACAATTCAATACATCAGCTGGAATGCGGTAGAGGCAGGACACAGCCAAAATCTGTTTAACAGATAAAAAAGGAGAGAAAGACATGTGTAAAGAGGGGGGGAGTGGAAATAAGGTTAAGAGAAAGAAAAACCAAAAAACGAATAGAGAGATTTGGAGAAGCAGAGAGAGAAGCGTAGAAGAGGAATGTGATTCAACCGCTCTATGTGTCCAATCAGTTAAAAATGAAAACGCTTGATGTTATTTCTCACATTTTCATGATGGTTTAGGTAAATCCGTGAAGCCAGAAAAGAGAACTGAAAAAGCAAACTGAAGCAGCCTTTACGACAATTTGACATAATCTTCCATAAAAAGTAATAAAAAACAAGGAAAGACGAGTTTGTAAGTACTTACATGGATGAGAAGATGAAAGGAAAAAGGCAATTTATACGTATAGTTAAAGACGATTACAAAAATGAATTATTGACTTATATTATGTGAAAGAAAAATCAATTAGATGGTTCAAGGACTAAACTAGGTATTTGGCTGAGCGCCAAGACAGATCAAAAAATGTTTTCAAACGGAACTTCTTAGAAGGATGATGATGTAAATGAAAATGCACATGAAAAGCGCATCCGATGGCATGAAACATCTGTTCATAAGAAATGGACAGTACGTGCTCGACGTGAGATTCTATTTGCAGATGGATATAATATGTGAAGTGCTGTGACGCTTTGGATAGGCTTAACCAATACGTACACATGCTGGTCAAGATATTAGAGAAATGTATAGAGAGAGAGTGAGAAATGTAAAGAGAAAATGAGAAAGAGAGATAGACAATAAGATTTGAGGGAAAGTTTTCAGACATGTCCTCAAATGTAAGTTAAGCCTAAGAGATCGTACAAAACTGAATGAATGGTCAATATGAGAATAATTCATGAGATAAATTATAAAGTTGCACAAATTTCCTTTCTTTCTTTTTATCGTTCTTCTCTCTCTTCCTCTCTCTCTCTACAATGGCAAATCTCTCTTTTCCTTTCTCTTCCTCTGTCGCTCTCTCCCTCTGTGGGTTACTCGTTATCAAACTCTTTTCTTCGAAAAGACAGAAGCAAACGATGACTTTAAAAGCAATTTTGTTTCAAATTAACCATTAATTGGGTCCAAGAGATGGAACCAAAAAAAAAAAGATCTGAAGTGAATTAGTTGATGAAAAGCTTAAATTGAATATAAAAGAGGAATAAAAATAAGATTTAAGGTGGAGCTCATCCTTCTTTTAATATAATCCATCAACAATTCTCTTTCTTACTATATTCCATCTGGCATATAGGTTGATTGAATAAAATATTATCTAAAAAAGGCTCGAAAGAGGTGAGATAGGTTGTGGCAGAATAGTAATTATGCAAATGAGATGATGGGTTTGTGACAGTTGGCCTAAGGTGTCAGAACCTATTGGAAAAACAATCAAAAAATAACATTTGAATGTTATATCGTATAGATTATTACGAATAACAGTATGAAGGATTGAAAATGAAGGATGGAGAAGGTAATGGAAACATGAAGTGAAAGTTGGTTTTCTCAGAACTCGCTGGTCTTACCATAGAAGAGTCGAGCACATAACCACCTGCTCGACTTATAGGCTAATTGAGCAGAAAATGACTTCTTATACCTTATTTCTGGCTCAGTGCATAAAAAGCCTCTTTCATCTACTATTTGGTTAAAGCTTAACTCAAATATTTTTTGAATAAAAAACATATAGTTAAGTATAATTAAGTGGAATATCATGTCAAATTGAATTGACAGGAAACGCCAGTTTTACTTCATTTCAACGTCAAACTATTGCGTGACAGGATATTCTCCATTATTGAAGACAAAAAAGAGACAAATTGTTTTAGTTAAGTATATGGAGAATAAGATGAAAAGCTAACGAAATCTTTCATCAAAAGCTTCACAAGGACACAGGTTGTAGTTGCAGAGAAGCAAAAAAGAGATTTCAGCCCTAAAAAAGGCAACATTTCCAAGAAAAACTATAAAGATAGATAAAAATAAAAAGAGAGAGAGAGAGGAAGAGGCAGAAAGAGGGAGAGAGAGAGAGAGGGAGTGTGAAGAAACCGGTCCAATGAAAATAAAATTACGAGTAACACTTATCCATCATCAATCCCATTCCATTACATCTTCCTTCTCACCCTTTTCCATCAAATTTAACTACAAAAAGGGTTGGTTGGATGACCGTTACGAGAAAAGAAGAAAAATCTACAGATGGCTTCGAAGCTCAGCATCCATATTATCGTCCGTCATCACTAACTAATTTCCTTATGACGTCATGTAGGACGACGTGTGTTGGTCAATTAACCTCCGAAGGAATTGGAAGAGGAGAAAAGGTCAAAAATGCTTGGAAACATGTGCTTAAAATCATATCCATATAAGTGGATGTATAAGAGAAGTAATTGAATGAAATCTTGAGCAATCAAGTGTTCCTATGGATTAATTGAGAAAATAGAAAAAAATAAAGAATAATCGATGTAAGGTTAGCAGAGTGCCAATAGCGAACTGTGTCTGACATTTGATAGAAGGCGTTGATGTGATAATCTTATTAGAACCTCATTATATGATCCAAAATATTTAAAATCTTCACTTAATTCAACTCCTGACAACTTGACTGACGAGCCCAGATGGTCATGGACAGACTGAATTTGAAAAATCACAAAAATTGTAAAATCTCTTCTATTCAATCAGTCAATTGCCAGCTTCATTCAGATTTTTGAAAGAGTATAGAAAGAAACAAACGAATGTTGAGTGAAAATCAGAAGAATAAGCCAGTTATCCGTCAGCATGTCACGAAGTGTTTATATCAAAACTGAAAAAAGGAAATTAACTAAAGAAGGATAAGTCTCCATAACAAACTGAAGAAATTCGAGAACAGAACGAGAATGCTACATACGCAAAAGAATTCAACTATATGTGTATAGTTAAGCTAAGAAACAGATGTATTTTAATTAAGTGAAGCCATATACATATCCATATACATGATATCCTGATGTAGATGTAGGAAATACAAAGTGAAATGAAACGATTTGAAAGGTAACGAGTGTAAAGACACAGTAGAGAGAGAGGGGGGGGATAGAAAGAGAGAGAGAGAATCAGGTTATTTGGTCGTTTATCAATAAACATTTTATTGCAACCAGTAACATTTATGGAAGTAGTTGATAAGGACAAACGAATATCTGGGATGAACCATACTAATTACTATAAAAATCATTCGCCATAATTGGATGAGGATAGGAAAGAGAAGAGGATTTGCTCTCTTTGTTCGCTTCGAACGAACATCTTATCTGATGTGGAGGTGATTGTGATGAACGGCATCTTCAAAATCCTCACAATACATTTCAAAAGAATTGAAGAAAGGAAAAAAAGAAAGAAAAGCAGAGGTTAAAAGGTCTTACTTAATGACTCCTAAATAGTCTTAACAGATGTCAGATGGCCATCTATGGTTCTAACTGCTGTTACTGATGCCGATGGGGCTAGTTGTTGGCCCACCTCGGGTGGTCTGGAGATGAATAAAGAAAATCTGTTCAATTTAAGCATAAGTTGCGCAATTTCGCTGTTAAGAAGGGAAACAGATGAATTTTTTTGTTTAAAATTCATTCACTGACTAAACGAAATAGGAGGGAGGATGAACAATGAGAATAGGAGCTGGTATATGTTCTGGCACGCAGATATCCTTCATTAAGGTGGAATGGATTCATGCTTGACCAAATAAATAAAATTTTGAATAAATAATATTTAAAAGATGAACTGAGAAGAGGAAATAACAAGCCATACCTTTGATGAAGGTGCCTGACCTCATTTAGCTATTTCTTAATGCACAGAGTAAAATGAAATCCAAGGCCGGATGACCAGACTGTCTGGCACCGGAAATAATTTGAATTTTCAAAGAAAAAGACGGTGAGCACGATCTGGTCATCAGCTATTTAAATCCAGTCATGAGAAGAACAGACGGTCCTTTATAAGGAGAACGAAAAATAAAAAGAGGAGGGAAGATGAAAGTAAGGACGAACATTCGAACGGTTAAAGGAGATGAAGATAAATGGAAATGTGAGAGGAAAGCTCAAAGTTTATACAAACTGAAATAAACAAGCTACTCTTTATAGACTAGCAGTTGACTTCGAGCTAACTATAATATTATAAATAATATAAACAATTAAAATGACCAAACAGGGAAGAGAGCAACTGCCTTTAGCGCCAACAAAAATAAAAAAGACACCGCCATTTTTGAGCTGACGTCAGTTGAATGTCAGAATTACAAACAAAACAAAAAAGGTAAAATCAATTAAATGATAATAATAAAGATTTAAAATAACAATGCACTCATAGTATTGTTTATTAAAAAGAAAAAGAGAAAAGAGAGAGAGAGAGAGATAGAAAGATCAATTGACGAGTTGTCAGGAAGAAATTGGAGAAAACATTGACTTTAATCCTTTTATAATAAGTGCAAATAAGCTGAGAGTCCATTATATTATACATTTTCTAGAAGGAAAATATAACTTTACGATGATATTACTTAAAAAGGAAATTCGCCTATTTTCATGTAAATGTTTTGCCTCAAACATTTGTCATCCGTGGAAAACCGTCTTGGGCAAATCATCTTGGAAAACTAACGCTATTTACCCGTCATGAGCACCTTCTTCGTCATGCTCTAGCCGGTTTTTTTTCCAGTTTTGACTACGTCAAGCCGGACGTTTTAACCATACACGGGAATTTCGTTTCCTGCCAAATTCATGTCGAAGAAGAGAGAGATAGAGAGAGATAGAAAGAGAAAGGGGGAAAGAGAGAGATAAGAAGAAATAGAGAGTGAGAAGTTATAAGAAAATAAAACCCAATGGACGACTGAAATCTTGAATTGAATTTTTTGAGATCATAACACGGAATGTTTGTTCTCAATGAAAATGACTCACAACTGTTATCTTAATAAAGAAATGAGAGAAGTCAAAATGTGTTTCATGACGGTCCACTAGCAGAACCTGCAGAAGCTTAACAAAGTCATCTGAAGACTGACACGAACGATGAATATACTGATGACTGGCTTTTCAAATGAAAAAAGAATGGAATGATGGAAGATGCAAAAGCTTCTGTATGCATTGGTCATCTGAAAGTCACAGATGAACTGAAAAAGCCTGAAGCAGTTGCTTGGAGAAGCTTAAAGCTCTTCCGACGGAAAGAATGAATAAGAAGCTTTAACAGCGTTCTTCTCGCATCACAAGCATTTCGAAGTTGGAAAAAAGGAAAGAAGCGAAAACGAAGTGAGGGAAAAACAAGTGCATAGGTCTTATCTATATTATCATATAATTAACATAATAAGACAAATAAAAAACTATGTCAGCGGCATAGTAGAAGCGTGCCTCATGTTCTATCTGACCAAACGGGGGTGAAAGTAAACAACAGAAGCTTATGATATGCAAAAAAATAAAATAATATTTCCAGACAGATGGTTTATAATCGCTTGTTATCTTTAGATTCTTAGCCTAGCAGATTAATGATATGACGCTCTAATTGTTTTGATAGCCGCTTGTTAGCCGATCAAAATAATTTTAATTGCAAATTTTAGTAAAAAGAGAAAGAGAATGAGAACGAATCACTTAGATCATGTTAGAGTAAGTAACTAATTTGTAACTTATTCTATAGCTTACATATGAACAGGTCAAGAACGATTCATTCTCACACAAGAAGCTTAGGTATGAAGCCGGCTTTACGATGGGAACGGCATAAGATGATAACGAAAGACCGGTAGCAGTTAAGAAAGTATAAGTCGAAAGAGACGAAATTGAAGAGAGAAAGAAAGAGAGAGAAATAGAAAGTGAAAGAGGAGAATAGAGAAGGAAAGAGAAGATAGTTCAGTAATGTTGTCGAATACTTCCAAGTTCAATAATGAAATTTTTTCATTAAGAAAACTCATGAGCTCATAAATAATTCTAAAACAAACCTGTTAGAAGTATGATGACCAACTATGGATCTTCATTCTCTTCTATTTGGTTTTGTGGTTAAAAATGCATGAAATGGGAAGAACATAGACATATGTGAATTAATTTGTAATTTAGAGGCATAACTTTCCCTCATCCTCTCTTCTCCTTCTCATTTCTCGCTTTCTCTTTCAAAACCACCCTCTCTATTATACTTTGAAAAGCTTAAAAAATAGGTGACACTTTCTAGTGTTATAGTTATAATAAGCTATTTTCGAAAGCAAATCTATATAATAGTAAAGAGAGAGAGAGAGAGAATAGAAAGAGATATGAGGTAGGGTTTGAAAGTAGCGGAAGGAGAAGCCTTCTGGCTTAGTTTTCTTTCAAAAAAAAAAAAGCTGGACAAACACATGAAGAGTAAAAATAGGATGAACACTTGTGGAATGAGAATATTACGGAATTATCAGAAAATGATCAATTAAGGTGAAAAACTAATTGTTTTAATTAGTTTAATCAATAAAACATACAAACGAAAGAATTAGAAGATATCATGGTTGATGACTGGTACTAACGACCAAGTTAACAAAAATTACAAAGAAGAACGAAAAGAAGGGGTAGAGGAGGATGAAGACGAAGAGTGAATGAAGACAGTAAGATATAAAGAGAAACTAAAGGATACTATATAGAGAAGAGATGAGAGAGACAGACAAAGAATGACCAATGAGTGGGAGACAGAGAGAGAGAGAGAGAGGGAGAGAGAGAGAGAGAGATAGAGAGAGAGAGAGAATGATGATAAGGGCAGGACAGTCTGTATATCATCACTTGTTTTAATTTTCTCTATTTGTAGCGAATAGTTTGAAATTTCAACACATTTCTCAGAGAATCTTTCCATACATTCGTAGAGAGAGAGATAGGACGAGTGCTGAAGGATACTGAGGACATTGTTTCTTTTCCAACTATCAGCGTGATAATTCATCACTTTTATCTGTCGTCTATCAGTTTATAATTGATAGAGTCAGTATATGAAATAGTATATGAATAGAAGAGATATAGAGAAGATATTCGACTATATTTAAGATGGAGATAAACGATCAAACGCAGCAGGACATGAGAAGATTCTCAAGAAATTGCGTTATGTCTACTGACTTCATAGAGTGAATGAAATATCTGTTACATATTAGATAATTATCATAAAATTAATTAAAAGAAAATATAATTTTAATCGGACGATGCTTCACATAGCCATCAGAACAATCACAGAGAAAGAGAGAGAGAGAGAGAGAGAGAGTAAGAGAGCGAGCGCTGGATATGGACTTTGCAATTCATTTTACACTCATACTACTTGTACATCTTCATAATTGGCAGATAAACACATCAACTTCTTCTCTTTTGACTATTTAATTTCGTGAACGAACATATATAGGACAGGTATTCAAATGACTTATTGGCTGTAAGTCTTCTGTTCATTCAAATAGATGAAAGGAGCGGCCGAACGATAACTCAAAAAGCTCTTCCACCAGCCTCATATAACTGGACAATCTGTTTAGAGAGAATGACATTAATATCCGTAAGAATGTATAAAAGGAATAAAACATTAAAAAAATTGACACAAAATGGCCATCGTTAACAAATTGTCTTCCAAAACTTCTCATTCACATTAGAAAACAAAATGCAAAAAAGAAAAACTAACAGTTCCGTGTGAGCGCAGTCCAATGACCGAATATCATATTGAGCCTTCTGTGGTTTATCAGGAAAGTTGACAACAACTTCCCGTATATTTCGTGAAGAATGGATCTTATCTTTAATATGCTAATGAGCTTCATGTATTCCTATCTTATCCGTCTTCTTATAGAAAGACTCATAAATAACAGATGAAAGATATGGAAAAAACATTTTTGATTTAAGACAGAAGAAAGCAAAAGCTCATCAACTTCTATTATTGGGCTGATTGTCTTAAAAGAAATGATATAAACGACCACTTCCATAATAGGATAGACGAAGAAGGAGAAGAAGAGAGATAGAGAACGTCTTTTGTATGCAAATGAGGTATGAAAGCTTCTTCCGCCAAAAGACATAATTTATATGAAAAGACTTTTGTCATCTCATCGACAAGCAACAGAAGGACAACAAAACGTTTCAACATGCTGTTTCATCCAAACACACAACATACTCTTCAACACAAATCATTCTTCAAACTGTTATAAATCAAAATCCTAGAATTATGCTAATTAGACCAAGAAAAAACAGGAAAGTTATGAATTTGGAGTGAACGTTAGACGAATAGCTGTTAATCAAAGCAACTTTTTCAGTCCAAGGTCGTGATTCTACGATGGTACCAGTTGGGAAATGCCTCTATGACATTAGATAGAGAACTCGCCTAACCATTGATTTTGGGAAAATTTCGAAAACTCGGCAAAAATGAGGTAGGAGAAGCAATCACTGCAATCAGTCGATAATCTAAAAGCTAATAGCGAAAACAATGAGTCACAGCAGACTGATCTGATGTCACTCGGTTGAACTTTTCGAACAGAAAAAACCAAGAAGTTGTCCTTCCGTTCATCATCTGAGCTTTTGCATTACAACTAACGGATACGCAGTAATATATTCAGATAGTAAACAGCTGATACGTACTGGTTATGAAACCATGTCCGAAAAAGTGATAAGGAAGTACATAACAGAACGAACACCTGGCTACTTGCCAACTTATGAATTTGTTGTCAAAAAGTTGAGGAAAATGTCATAGAGGTCACTCGAATGAGAAGCAGCTGTTGATTCCACTCAGATGAAGTCATCACAATTCAATTGACCACCAAAGACAGTTTATATCGTCATTTGCATAGAATGTCAATCTCAAAAGAATAATGAGAAGCTCAGGCTCACTTTTTCATTTTAAATGCAAAAAAAAAAATATATGAGCACCTGGCAGTGAGTAAGGGATACGAGCAATAAGATGAAAAAGCCAATGAGAAGTTCTCAGTATGCATGTTCAGCAGCATAATTCGATAATTGATATAATTATAAACATGCAAATTGAGGTAAAACTATTTATAGTCATCAGTGAACCAGAGTAGAACTCTAAATATAGTAATTTCATGAAAATCATTGAACAAACGAGGTGTTCCTATGGGATGAAAGGTAAAGACAAGAAAGGTGTGAGAGTGTGAGAGAGAGAGCTCACGTATTCATACAACTAACATACATTTTCTTTGTATGGAATAACTCTTTACACACTAACTTCTATACCCAATCAAATAGTGTCAACAGTTAATCCAGTTCAAAGGGTTATAGGAGGTTATCCCTCTCGTTTCTCTCTCTTTTCCTCTCTCTCTATCTCATTTATAGAACGTGAGAGAAGACAAGTATAATTCAAAGTACAGAAGAGGTGATGACAAAACAAAACTATTAACCTGTCGATTGTCAGTCGTGTGATTGGGAAACGTTAATTTTACCTCCTTTTTATGGAGACCATGTCCTTCACGCCGTACGGTCGCAGAGGTGATGTCTCTACAAAAATTGGAGGAAAAACTAAAAAAAGATAATAATTTCAAAGATTCAGAGAGATTAACCGTTCAACGTGAATAATGAAGGTTAGTCTGAACAAGCCTAGATCGGAGAGTAAAGAGAGCTTGTGGATGAATTGCCGACAACAAAAGAGTCAGAGAGTCTCATTAATCAGATGTGCCCTTTCTCTTCATTTCTCTGCATCTTATTCTATCTTGTTCTCTTCTTTCTCTCTGCTTCCTATTGTCTATTTCACTTTTGCAATCTTAACTACCAGTCTCATCTTTGCCTTCTGTAACCTCCTGCTTAACGTTCTTCTTTCCTAGCTTACTCAACATTTCCTTCCAGCCAGAGCGAATGGAAACGACAAGGTAATGATATAAAGCATAGGAAAAGCGAACAGAGAGGCATAAGACGAAAGAATGAGACATCTGTTTCATCACATTCTCGATGAATTTTATCCAACAAAAATTAAACAGAGCTTCTATAAGATTGAAGAAAGAAAAACGAAGATAAAAATGACCAGACGTTTTGAGAAGAAGACTGAAAGTCGAGAGTTACTCAGCAGTCAGCAACGAAGACAATACGTTTCTCACAGTTTTCTTATACGAATCACATATGGAGAAAAAAACAAGAAGCGAAATGAGAGAAAACCATGAAATATATCCAAAGGTGTTTCTTATTATAAAAGAAAAACTGTCAGTTGTTCCTAGTGTTCGAAAAAGTTGCATGACGAAGGAGGATGAATCATCCTAGTCTCCTTCTATGAATTCGTTCAATTCATTCCTTTCTCACTTTTTTTCTCGATGAATATCATTCTACTAAACAAGTAGTTTCGAAAACACCATCGGTCACAAGCTTTCTACTACTGTGAATTTCACAATGTTCACCCGATTAATAATCTTCTTTAATGCAATAAGCACAATACATTTTTGGCCTCTCAAATCCTGCCGACGTCATCGTGACAGTCGATCTGTCAGACAAGGGATGAGCCTGTCTTGACCAATTCGTCACAACAAGCCCGAAGGCAACGATATCTTGTATTTATGTGTTTGAAAACAGTTTTGAAGCAACGATCTGTCATTTGACTGAATTGAGAATCAGATGGACAGTTGTCATCATTGGGATTAAGCACAAGCCATCTGATAAAGCATTTGCCATTCACGTAAAATGAAAATGAAAGTTGCATGAGAGAAAGCAGAAGCAATTTCTCTCATTTATACTAATTGGTCTTTTCATTAATAAGAGACTCAATGAAAGCAAAATGTGAGAGAATGAAGAGAATCACAGAGCATTTCTTAATCGAATAACTTCAAAATTACAGAGGAGAAGAGCCAGATGAGAGTAGAACTGACCTTCTTTCTCTTCCTTTACATATGGTTTTTGAGAAGAATAACAGATCATTAGAAGCATATAAAAAGCGAAAAGCAATCTTTGGAACTTTTTGGCCTACAACCAGTGGCCAATAAAGCTTACAGAAGCTTCTAACTGGATTAAAAGTAAGACTTTCTTCATTTAAACGGAAAAAAAATGAATGACGAGGGATTGTTGCGTAACTTTTTCCAAGAAACTTAAACCAGAAGAAAAGATAAACAAGAACAAATTACGAAAAAAAAACGTTGAAACGACAGAAGTTTCGAGCGCAGTGAGTGATAGGATAGACAAGCAATGATACTTGAGGTAATCCGAATGATTAAGAAGCCTCATGACTTGAGTAAGAAAAGAGAAATTAGTATAAAACCATGTGTAATATACCATAAAAGACGCAAGCCGATTCATACTGGTCTTTGCCATTAGATGGGATTACTAGAACAGATGAAAGCCTCAAGCTTGAAACAGCAAGCATCGGCTTGAGGCTTAAGTGTGAAGTAAGCTAATTTCACTGCACATAAGCTTTATATAATACTAAACTATATTTCGCTAGGCAATTCACATTAATAACAATAATGATACGTTTAGGATGTTTAATTAAACATATAGCAAGGAAATTCCACCTGTTATAATCAGAGATTGGCAGTTAGTAGTCCATTTGCGCTAATAAGGTATATGCAGTCACTGGCAAAGGAGGCAAAGGAATCAAAATGAGAGGGAAGCAAGAACGAATAGGAATTGCATAAGAATAAATTATCAAGATATATATAACTACATGTATAGATACGTATAGTTTGAATAGAAAGAATAGTATGGCATGGTAGATGCAAGGGTAATCAATAACTTTGAATTTTGTGGTAAAGACAGTACAGATCAATCGATATGTGTTGCTCAATAATAAGTTCAAAACCATTTATTTTTGTTTCAAAAATGGAAAGAAAAACAAACTGTCATTGTGAACCCACAAACGTTGAGTGAAGTGTCGAAAGCTTTGCGAAAACATCAAAAGATTAAGAGAATCTTGTCTTCTTCATGTTTCTTTCTTTTATCTCCTTCTTATTCTTTTTATTTCAAAATCTTTTCTTGAGCTAGAAGGATGAAGTCGGCGGATGTTTCAGAAAAAGAATGCTCAGATCCTTAAGCAGATCTGAAGAGAGTCAGACGGCAGATGAAGAGCTCAAAAGTGTCTTTTAACGGCAGGACAGCTTAACTAAGGATATGTAGAGTAGTATACTCCTCTTATAATTCAAAAAGAGCGCAGCATAGTTAATAATAAAACAATTTGAATATGGACATAGCACAAGCGTCTTGAACGACTCGACAGCGTACGTGAAAATAATTTAAGTGCACGTGTAGTCAGTGAAATTTATTTATTTCATATTGTTCTGAAAAGACGTAATGAGCGGTTGGTTGGGGGTATGGTGCGCAGCAGGAATCGCATGCACAGGAACTTCAGTCATTTCAAAACAATATCAAAATTTTAAACTGAAATGAGCAGTTACACTAATGTAGCATTCAGGTAATTAGTTTTAGTTTTTCATTTCCTCTCTATTACTCAAGTTCAAATAGTTTGAACAAAAGATGCTACAAAGGCCAACTGCATTTTGTTTTGAAATGAAAAGCTGTTTAAGAAACAAAAGGAGAGGCTTAGTCACAAAATGCTGTAGAGCCGTTAAAGTTTCAAAATGTGACAAAAAGGCTTTTGCCCTGCACAAACATACATTTTCATTATAAATGAGCATATATAAGATAAAGAGGTTGACTTGACCAGATAGAATGATGAGAACCATTCATCTTTTCAAGTTGACTAAAAAAGTTTTTAAATAAAAAAAAGGAGAAGAAGGAGAAGAAGAAGACGAAGAGGGAAAGTCAAATTGATCAATGGTTGTGTGTCAATTGGAAAGAAAATCTGAATAAGCAAGAATGGCTTATGAAATAGAAAAAAACTAAAACGTTCTTTCTTTGAGTTCTACAAAATACGTCTTAACAAACGAGTTATAAAGAAATACTGCAAATAGAAAATGCAATTTTTTCGGAAAATTAAGAGATACAAAGGCTTGAAGATGTGCGTGATGCTTGAACAACTTGAATTTTATAAAATATTCAGTCTTATTTTTTAAACAAAAATACGCAAAATATAGACAAGATATTGTGTGAGAAAGATAAATTTTCCTTAAAAGAAAGAAAATACTACAATGGTTAAAGTTGTAAAAAGGCTGAAAAGCATCATCTATCATGAGTTATAATAGCTTGTTGCATCTCATTTCATCATAAATCACAACAATATCTTCAAAAGAGACGAAAATAATGTCCTTTGCCAAGTTCGCAGAACAACTCAACGAAGATGATTCCATTATAATAATAGAGAATAGAGCAAGCTAACATCATTTTGTAAAGTATAAGATGACATCTGGATAAGTTTTCCTTAACTTTCACTCTAAGCTCTATACTAAAAAAAAATCTTTTTAACTTGTTCTAAACAAATTATTAAATTGACACAAATTATGAAAGAATAGACTCGTTACCAAACCTTTAAGAAAATAGACAATTCGGAGGGTCAAGAAGGTTTTGTTTTTGGTTCCTACTCAACCAAATCGTAGAGAATACAAACTACCACCTGCCTCTTCCCTCGTAGTCCTCAATCTATCTTTATTCATCCACTTCTTCCTCTCTTTTTTTCACACAATAAATCAAAAAATAAATCTGCAAAAAAAATTTCTTAGTCGAACTCACACAGCATTTCCAGAAACTTCATTGAATATACAGTAGCGTTCTCAAGACAAATATATATATATATATATCTCAAACTAGAAATCACTCATCAATCAACCTCAAAGCTTACCTGATATTCTTGAGAGATACTTGAAATACACGTAGGTCATTGTATCAGATTTCGAAAGTCAACATGACAGTTTATTTGATAAAAAAAACTAAATTATAATTGTTTCCTCTATAAACAACGCCATCAATAAACGTTCAACATAAGTGGAGAGCAGACAGGGATCTTCTTACTGCGGAGAAAAAGAATTCGGATTTTGAAAATAAATACAGTTTGGGACAATCCTTGGAGATAACATGAAAATTAAGGTTCCCAAGAAAGCCTATTAGCGAATGAAAAGAGAAGCCCAAAATCGGTAAGATGAGAAGAGACACTCATTTACCTAAATGACAAACGAAAAAAGCTGTGGGAGGTAAGGATGTTTCTTTAATATAAAAGGTATTCTTATACAGGTTATATAATGACAGATGACACAATAGGTGAAGATTGAACACAATAGTCTGATGGCGAAAGGGATTTGCCGACACTTCAGGGCCGGAAATCAAAATAGAAGCCCATCACTTGATGTATTGAATGTAACAGAACAGGGAAGGGGGAGGTGAAGAAATGAGCCCAGAAACTTCACCCAGATCGTTGAAAACACACATGGAGATAATCTCGTGTTATCCTGTAATGCCATGGAAGGACTACCGACAATGAGCATTAATTACGTGCTCCATGAGCTGCTATACAAATACCGAAAACGCTGATCCGTTTTGTGAATAGTGCAGTCTCTTAATGACAAGAATATAAAAACCGACAGATATTGAGACAGGTCAGAGACCAGCTGACCTATGATGGCTTCACATCAAAACCAAAAGTGCTATGACATAAGAGAAAAACCTTTATTATTCGTTTATTCCTTTGCCAAGCAAAGAACATTTTGTTTTTGACCTCGAGTCTCCTCATTGAAAGAACATCCAATATCTGCTAATTCATTAAGCATCTTCACACTTTCTTCTCACAAACACTTGAGGAAAAAAAGATAATAGCTAAGAATTGAGGTTCAACCATCTGTGTCATCATCATTCGATGTGACTCGGGAAATTTCAACCGAGATAACTAGTATATTTGGATATGAAACTAGAAAATATGATATGAATACACCTGTTGGCATACCGTGCCGTCTAATTAGTTCAAGTATAGTAATTAATGAACAGTCACAGTTTTTTTTGCACCTGCATCGGAAACATTCTTTTCAGTCGAGAATGACTTTTCCTCCAGAAATTATAGGGTCTCTCAACTCAAAATCGCAAGTAGCAAACATGTGAATTTCATTTTGAGGCTTATGAAGAGAAGGAATGGTTGTTCTTGAAATAGTACTCTGTTTGGTAAACGATTTTTGACCACCCTATTATAATAGTTTTTTCTTTAAGCTGGTCATCATCATCCCAATCATAACTCTATGTACTAAGAAAGCAGCTAGAATAAGAAAGAAGAGTTTTTCAAGTAAACTGTATGACCAGACCAAAACGTTATCGCGAGTTCAGAGAGGAAAGGGCGGAATCAAGAAAATATATGTACAACACCAACTCCTAAAATGACCGAAACAAAAAAAACCGAATCAACGCCGAAAGAAAAAATGAAACAAAAAGACGAGAAGTTAATAGAAAAAAGTTTCGTATTCTGATAAAACCATTCAGAACTCCATTAACGGTAGAATCAGCCGCAGGCCCCACATCTCAAACAGGACAAAAACCGGAACTTGTCAGCTCTTCTCCAAAAAAAGACGAAAATCTCTCAGATGAGACTCAAAACAATCTTGTACAGGGCACATCCAGGAATCAGTTTGAATAAAGATTTCAAATTTGAAAAATGAAGTTTCGGGAACACAAAACACATTTTGGTGTTTGGTTGTATTTATACAGTTATAGTTTATAACTCAACTTATAACGATGTCGTATAAATTTCAAACACTTACTATTTGTAATATTGGGTAATAGGGGATAAGTGATGAAAGTTTCAAAACAGTTTTTTACGAGGGTGTGAATAAGTGATATCGTTGGAAAAAAACGAAAATCATTTACATATAAATAAAGCGTGTATCGGTCGTACAAGGTGTGTGCCATTGTGACTGTTGACAGATCTTCATTTTCTTTATTTATTTATTATTTCTTCTGTTCCATTCAATGTTTTTTGTTATTCCAGATGTCAGGTTACTATAAAGGCGATACGTTTCCTGACATACCGTCTGCCTATAAGGATAGTTTCCCTGATCAAATTCTATCAAGTTCGTATGCACCCTATAGCAATAATGAGACAGAAACAGCTGTGAGACACATTCAAAATGAGCTCTATCGTAAGCAATCTTTCGTATATTTGCAGTTAACTAATCATTTTTTAAGATGTTTCGAACGAAAAATTGTATATTTCTCGTAGTCCATGTAGTACGAGTGGCTATAGTGAAGGTGCATTTTCGTCGTCATCTTCTCGTTATTGCTCCGTTGGTGAAAGTCCATTTCATACATTTGATAACTCAACTAAGGTATTTATTATTTTTACATCCTTAATCTAGAGTAATTATGCAGAACGTTACACAATATCGTGATAACATTTACTTGGAAACTTATTATACTCATAATGCTCCGAGTCAAAGAGGTATGGCGGAGCAGAGTTATATGAGAAGTACTAACGATGCGAGTAGCTGTTATACTCTAGGTACTGTTATAATTTATTACTAGAATAATGTAGATTTAGATTCTAAAAATATTTGGATAGATTCTCCAGCGAGTGAAAGCGATGATTCTGAGAGGAATGAGTTCGCTCCCATCCCTCCAGCTTATCGAGATATGTCTAATAGTAATGCTTAACTTTTTAAAAGGCACAATCTTTCTTTTGCAGGACTCTCAATGGATTTGTTCGAAGATAATGAACATCAGGGAAATCTAAATGTTTACGAAGTAGGCTCAGCTCAAATTCTTGTTTAACAAAATCTTGTATATAGGAATGCTGCAGCACCTCATCTTCTGTGTCTGGAGTTGCGTATAAGAAAGCAAGAATTGATTTCCAACAGAAGAATTTTGAAGGCGTATTAGGTAACTAAAAAGTGATGATAACTTCTAATTATAATTTAGAAATCCCATCCGATCTTTCTCCCATTCATGCATCATCAGTTTCTGAAAGTGATGAAAAGTATATTTTATCACAAGCAACAACTTCTTTTGAAGAAGCTAACATTATTTTTGATTATAATGATGACGTAGTATGTGCAGCTGAATTCGCAGAAGATGTACGTTTCGTATCATTCGCTTCAAACTAATCTTTTGTTCTAGGTCTATGACGTTCTGTATTTGAGCGAGAAAGAGTCACGGTTAAGCCAGGATTTTCTATCAGCACAGAGGGAAGTATCTGAAGAGTATCGGACGAACTTGATCCTATCATACATAAATGCGAGCGAAAAACTAAGCATGACTAAGGTATGCCCATATAAGATTGATGTACGGAGCTGTTCTATTCTGTAGGAAACCTTACACCTTGCTTGTTTCTTACTCGATAAATGTCTGGATGTACTCTGTCTCCAAAGACACGTAGCTCGGGATATAGCAGCAGTGGTATTAGTATTAGCCAGGTATGTCCAATACTTTCTGATTAGTCGTAAGCTTATGATTCTAGTAAGGTGGAAGAGTATAATCCATATAAATTTTCATCGGTGATCAAAGCTGGATTAACTTCAGCAACTGCAAAAATGTTGGAGAAATGTGAAAAACGGGTACCTTTGAATAACTTCCCATTGTTCCAATAAAAACTTTTATTCAGATTTTATTTGAGTTGAGATTCAGACTCAATTATCCCAACCCTTACATCTTCGCCAACTATTTCCATTCCATCCTCCGATCTACACAAGACGAAGTATTACTTACAAATGTAGGTTTCAATAATATTTACACGAAACCAAGGTTTTTTCAGTACATTCTCGAGTTATGCTTGCTTCGTTCTTGTTATCGAGAATGGGGTGGACCACATACAGCTCATGCTGCCATCATCCTTTCACATGTTCTCTCTGAGAAGGATGTAAGTTTGAAGCTTCCATTTACCTCCAGCAATTCTGGTTTCAGGGAAATCCCTTAAATTTCGTTCTTTATCACTGTGAGAAAGTTCTAGAACCTCGGAGTTATATACCGCCAAAACTTACTCGTCCTTTAATGGCAGATATGCTGACTGAAATCAATCTGGTATGTTTTTCAGAAAATAAGCATAATTTAATCATAATGATTTCAGGCACAACAAAACGGAATTAATAATATGATTTGGAAATCATATAGTCTAAAAAACGTTGTACCTGTTTATGTGCCCAGATCCCTTTTGAAGTTTTTGGAAGGGTAAGTGTCGGGTTGATCAAGTCTCTTATAGTTGTACACAGTTACGGATTTTTAAGTCATTGCCTTGTTAAACTATTTTTCATATAATTTCCTATATTAATTTTTTAACATTCAATTTTTGTTACAAGTAATAATAAAAATTTGTTGAGAGAACCTGACTCTATTTTGCATGCGTCATTTATTAGCAAACCATTAGAAAATTTCAAACAAAAGTGTGATCCCGAGATGATCGTTATAATACTGTAATGACATGCCTGGTACGATGACAAGCCATTATCGGGCATTGTTTGGGTGCAAAAGCCGTATGAGTCCCCTGAGAAGAAGACAAAGACTCCAGGAAGGGGCAGAAGATAAACTCATAACCCATAATCATAATTTGAATTTTATAAATTTTAATGCGCTTTTCGTCAAGTTCCTTGTTAGAACTTCAGCAGGCATTTGAATCTTTCATCCCAACCATAAGCATATCCTTATAAAGTTAGTTATATGGATTCGAAGAGCTAGAATGTATTAGAATTTGAAGCGATATGATGCAGTTGTTTCAACTTTGTAGATAAAAGCAGGCAATCGTTTCTTAGAGCTTTAATGGCACCTGTAGTACATGCTGAATAGGAGTTCTAATTAGGATCAATTCAAGAACAACTTGGAGCTTGAGAGGTATAGAACATGGGGTTGGTAGTAGGTACAAGGGGAAAAGGCCAATGAGGTATGAATGATATTAAGGTGTTGGTTTGAGAGTTAGCAATTTGATTATTCATCGGTAGAGAGCCAGGCAATGTCTGCTGTAATAGTAATGCTTTCAAGAGCGCTGTTATGGAGATAGAGCCGGAAAGTTTGTTGAAAAATATTCGTTCAACTGCAGAAGTGTTGACTAGTTTCAATGCTGGTAAACGCAAAAGTATTCTGCCAAAGCGACCAGGCTTCAAGAATATTCGTTATCAAAGTTTTTTAAAGGAAAAACCTGATGTGATTTGTGCATTCGGCAGTAGTCATCGAGAGAAGCTTGAATCTTTTCTTGAACCAACTCAACTTTGCTCTGCCCATGTAAAGAATGGGTATCTGAAACTGACTTATGAAAGGAAGAATAAAAGTAATAATAAAGGAAAGAACATTTGACTATTTTCGTTCTCTTTTCTGTTTTAGATTTGTTAGCCATGTCGTGGTAAGCCGTTGGTAAATTAATCGTTGTATTCCATCTGAACCCATTCCTCTTTTAGGTCTTGTTCCGAGATACATGAGAAGCAAGTGTGGTCGCCAAGTGAAGAAAAACATAAGATGAGCCCTTGTAAGCATAAGAGATAGAGAAAAAGAAGCCAAAATAGAAAGTCAGTCGAGATGGTGTCGAGATGAATAAGAGCGATAATGTCTTTAGGCTTCTCCGATTTTTAGATTCCAGTCCCTCGACTGCCCTTCTTTTTCAGATAGGCGTTCTCATCGGTTGGGGTTGACAAGATGAACACGACTCCACTTACATAGTAGTTTTTATGGAGAATAATACGCAAAAAAGACAATGACTTTTCTCAAGTAAAATATTTTGTCAACTAGAGGCAAAAGGGCAGAAGGAAATTGATGAGCTCAACTATTATAAAAAAAATCGACGTAATAAAGAGAGGGATGTTATTAAAGGAACGTCTTTGATAAGGTTCTCCAAAAGTAAATAATCCTCTGACTTTGCCATTCACATTTCTATTCATCAAATACTTTATATGCTCTATTCCCTTCCCTTCATCCACAACATAAAGCTTACTGTAGCCGTCAAGACCTCCAGCGACCCTGACTGCCACTGGCTTTCCTCTTAATCCCAGACTAACATGACAAAAAAGCAGGATGAAATCAAACGCCAGATTTAATTCAGTTCAAAAACTAAAGTTTTCAACCACAACAAATACCTGGATTAAACAGAACTGCAGCTTTAACACAATTCATTTCAGCGATGTCAAGTTGTAAGCTCTTAATCAAATCTAGTTGCCCCTGATTACGAAACTGCTATTTGGAAAATTATTTCATAATCAGTTACCTGTAATGAAATAGCACTTTCTTTGAGTTCTCGTGTGTAAGTCGAAGAATCTTCTTGAGCTGTAGCCAATATTCCGATAATCTAAAAAAGAGGGATTAAATATAATTGAATTTATCTTACTTGATGAGGGATGGACGACTGGGATACATACAGCAAGAACAATTGACTCCAACTGTTTTGAAGTAAAGTAATCTGAATTCTACTATCCACAGAGCTAACAAAAAACAGGAACAACCTGGTCTGGAGATGCTAAATCAGCATAAAAAGGAAGTTGCTTAGTCCAGTCAATTATAGCAAAAAGAAGTTGTGCTCCGAATTCAGCTATTGAATCAAGCAGGAAAGATTCTAAACAGGGTAAGATGTATGGAGATACTTCCAACACACCTGATTTATTGGTCAAATCATTGACTGTTTGTGGCAATGAAGGGATCATATTGGAGAAAAAGTGATTATAAGGTGCAACTGATCTAATCATAGGCGGATTTTGAAAAAACGAATTGAACGGCAGAGCTAAATTAACAGGAGGAACGCGACCACGTTGGACTGCTGGAATCATAATCGTAATCAATCTGATTAGTCATGACTCATACCTTCTTTTCTCATTCCCATTTTCACACATTTTCTCAATCTACAGAACTGGCACTGATTCCTATGATGAACATCAACAGGGCAATTTTTCTGACCACGACACGTATAGCTAAGTGAACGACGGATTGATCTAATGAAGAATATTATACTGAAATGACTCAATGCTTTACCTTTTGAAGAAACTTTTACAGCCTTCACAAGAGAACTGACCATAATGCTTTCCGCTCGATTTATCACCACAAACTACGCATTCCATAGTATTATCAGCGAGAGAACTATGGGAACTTGTAGATATAATAGGCAGAACCTCATTCTAAACATCAAATAAGAAGCAACAACTTTAGAAATCAAACTACCTCTCCTACAGGATCAATTAGAGGACTTCCCCTACTGTGGCTAACAGAGCTATTGATTGCCATTCAAATAAAATATGATATAATGATTAGTATATGTGTATATATATATATATATATATGAAGATCTGTGTTTAACTGAAAAAAGTAATGTATAAGGTCTGAAGAAAATTCTGAGAAGTTTTTGAAAAGCAGGGCGGTATACGGTAACTTTGACAAGCCGTTCGGAGGAGCACACGGCTTACTAAGACTGGTGGAAAGCAAAGAAAGAGCCCGGGGGAGCGCCCAGAGGGCAGTCCCTATTGAACTTGTTTGGCAGTTCTCGACGTTTAGCAAAAGTCTGATATATAAGGGCGTGGCCTCTCTGAGAAGTTGAGATTTTTAAGCTTCTTCTAGCTCTTGATGAGTTATGGAATTGAAGCAGCTGCTAAAGCTACGGTATATCAGTGAAAAGCAACAGATGTTTCCAGAACATGAAGGTGGAACCTGGACTTAGCTATACCAATGGTCATAGGCAATTCGTTGATGATAACCACAAGTCAGAACTCATTTCTACTTCTCGATAAACGTCAGAGCTCTGGCACACGGGCTATGACTCAATCGGCTGTTCATTTAATTCTGCTAATAATTCCCATACTGAAAAAAGAAGATTATAAATTACAGCTGATGACATCGCGAACTGCAGAAGAGAGATCATTTCATATTCCAAGCAGAAAAAATTTCGAGGGAAATACACTATTAAAACCCAAAGAGATAATAATCTTCAGAAACTCAACGATGACAATAAAAATAGTTTAATATGTTACGGGGGAATAAGTGAGTACGAAATATGGATCAACACCAACAGTTCAAGACCGTTGATAAATATCGATAAACTTGTAAAAATGTACGTAATATCACGGGTAGTTGTCTAACATTAGCATGGTATGTTATAGTGTTTCATTTTTGAATGTGGGCATGTAGAGGCGGTTGCAATCAGTTACTTCTTGCTGAATCATCCAGGTTTACGTTTTTTTTGAATATTCTCAAACCGTATTCCTTGAACAGCAAATTTGATTTGTAATTCGTCATTAGGTTTGCCTCTCAACAAAAAAGCCAAAGAGGAAGAGGGTAGAGCTTTTGTTAAGTGGTATTGAGAGAAGTGGCTGTTAGATCAAATTGTCTCTTCTCCACGAGAACAGAGAAAAATGTAACAAAAGTTAATTCAATGAACTATTAGAGAGCTGGGGGAGTTATTAGAAAGAAAATGGCACAAATACAAAGTCCAAAACAGACTTGCAGCTCACACCTATGCCTTTCTTATTCGCGGAGGCGTTCAAAAACAGTTCAAAAGAACGAACCGCAAGTCCGGAAAATGAATGAGCTAGGAAAAAGCATAATCACGCAAAAGAATCGAAGCTTCCCGCGGAGATGGGCAGATGGGGGAAGATGATCCCCGCATCATCATAATTCAGGCGTTTAGTAGGAAGAGGAATGGCTAATTCAAGAAAAAAACCATTAATTTTGATTAATTTGGTAGATATGTCCTTTGTAAGAAAAAATATCTGTCAAGTATTTACATAAAAAAACATGAAATTGAATAAACTTTTATTAACTCAATCGACAAATTATTAATATTATGCTATATTACACCTGATATATTGGTTGTCAGATCTTTATGGTACTGAAAGAGAAAGATTTTTTTTCCAGAAAATTAGAGAAAAAAACTTACAAAGATGAGCGGCTTGTTGTAATCGAATCGGCTTAAAGGAGTGTTGTGATGAGGGAGTAATTTGATTTGACTATAACGTATTAAATATTATCTTTTATAAAAATCAAACTAACGGGAGTCTCTGTGAGTGTGGTACTTAAAGATGTTTTTTTGGCTGCTCTCGGGCAGAAGCCTCCTGCACAATCACGAGATTCGTGTGATGATCCTGAAAAGGACGAAATGAACATGAGGGAGAGACATTTTTCCGAACCTCTGCATCCTGTGCTGGCTTGAGTGTATGAACATATCCTTGTCCTTACTTGTTTGCCACAGAAACATACTCCCCACTCCGACCAATCAGTCCATTTTCCTTCTGAAATAATTTATTACTCAAAAGCAATGTAATTAGCTATTACCATTGTCTCCTTCGGAAACACCTTCATCAAAAAACTTGATCGGAGCTTCTGTTCCTGCTTGGAACTGGAATAATTTCGTTTGCGCTTATTCGAATTATGGAGAGCTCACTATTTCAGATCCTTGTACAACGGGAAGTCCAAAGTCTCCTTGTCTAATGTCCATAGAGCCCTCTTGTTGTTGGTTTAAATCATCAATTTTCTCGTCCATATCTTTCATAAGTTTCTACAATACCCCCCAAAGTGATAACAAAAGAAGTTAAGAAAACCTGAAGTTGATTGATTTCATTCATTAAAGCTACGGATTCTGTGTCGGAAGGGAACTTTTCAGTGCTGTGATTCTGGAATGCAAAGAATATACTCTCAATCTCAAGTTCAATCTAAACATCATTGGCATCCTTATCGCTATGGAAAGTTCTGACACCCAATGCACGGGCACGAGCTTGTTCAACTGGCTTTGCTTTGAACTTAGGGAACTGAAGTAAGTTAAATTTTTGAAAAAAGAAATAAGAGAAACCACTCACCATTTTTAAGGGATCTGGATTGATAGGAGAGTAATCTCCTAAGTGGAGAACAGTATCTCTTTCAACGTTCTTACGGCTTTTCTTCAGTTTTCTGATTTTTCTCTTGAAATTTGTCATTACTGTCACACCAAATGATAAAATTAACCTTGGGGAGATGTTTCTTTGGATGAGCAGCCTCTGCTGAAACTTCAGAAAGGTCCTCACGAATAGGAACAACAGGAACAACAGCTACGATAGGTTCAACATCTCCATCTTCAGCAATCAGAGCTCCGTTCGTAGAGCTCAAGCTGAAAAATATGAACTGTTTTCTTTTATCAGAGTGAAAGACTCACAGTGTAGAAGGTTTTTGAACATTTTCAGATAAAACCGGAAGTTCGGAGGCAGCCTTCGTCATATTCTTCAACATCCAGTCCAAAACACTCAGTGTATCAGGAGATATTTGATCCTAAGTAATGGTTAGATTAGAATTGTTGAGTACGAACTTACTTCTGGAACAACTTCTAAGAGGGGCGAGCCTTCAGTTGTAGTAACTTCTCCAAAATGAAGGTTATTATCAATATTTTTTTTTATTGCTATACCTGTGAACCCGAATCCTTAAATATCAGGTTCAGGTGTAAAAACATTAGTACAACTCTCTCGCACTAACCTTTTCTTTTAGGTTCTACTCGTTCCGATGGATCAGTAGCATCTTCATCTACTCGGAATGTTTTGACTTTAGCTGCATTCTTCAGGTCAGCTTCGAAAAGCGTACTTCTGGAATGAGTTTTTAATTGATTTCAAAAACTTAACAGATGTGGAAACCTGTCATTCTCAAGAGAACGATCCGGAAGAGATTCAGAAGCTTCTCCAGATATATGTTCAACTTTCTTTTCATCGAACGCCTGAAAAAAAAAGATTATATCAAAAGAAAGAGTTAGAAGTGAAATAGTCACTAACACTGAATATTTTCGATATTCTGTCTCCAATGGCTTTTCTTTGATTTTCAAGATCGGTGCGTGTGAGTTTAACAATCTGCAGTGTGTTTCGTGCGCTAACATCAAACTGATGTGCATTCCAAGAAATGCTGAATACTCACTTTGGTTGCGCTTTCAGGTACACGAGACTTTGATGTAGTGCTGGGTGAGGCAGAAGTCGTGGTTGGGGGTAATGTGGTTGTGACAGTAGGAGTGGTTGAAGACGTTGAGCTGATGGTTGTGCTCGTAGTTGTGGTCGGCACGGTAGTGGTGGTCGTGCTGGTGGATGTGACAAGAGTGGTTGCTTGAGTTTCGGAGTGTAAGTCAACCTGAGGATTTTATTTGTGAAAATTCGAAGATTGTATGCGAAATAAAATAAATTACTTAATCATCCAAAACTTGAAAGCTTAAACTAAAAAAACTCATTAACAAACCTCATCTTCAGTTTTCAAAACATGCTGAGCTTGAGCAACTTCTGCTGACTTTTCATCCCTATAAAATATCGATAAACGAGATAATTGGAAACTTCACAAACATTGGAACGAGGTTCAGAAAACTGTTTTTGTGTTCCTCCTTTTCGAACGACTGTAAACAATGTAAGCATACGGAATTTCACTTTATCAATACCAACCTTCTCCGAGCTACCCAGTTTGCCCGATCCCTTATGTTTTCGTTCTTTGTGTTCGTTGGTTTTCACAGCAAACTGTTTAGCTCCAAAAAGTCTCTCAGGAGTTGAACCTTTATTTTTAATATGTAATGGAGTGATTCTTACAAACTAACCTGGAGCCCCGTCGAAATCATATGTTTGTCGTCTATCGGATAATTCATGTGTTATAACTCCTAGAGCACTTGGACGATCATAAGGAGGGGGTTCAAGTTGATCTGATGCAAGAGTTATAGAAAGTTCAACTAAAAGTAACCTACGAGTTTTTCCAGCACTTAGAATTTTGAATGAACCAGGAACTGGAGCCTGATGCTCTTTCTCCTGCTTCTTCTCGTCATCGTCTGGGTATAACTGTTTCAAGGCTTCCTCTCTATCAGCTTGCCATGGATCAACGACATCATAATCTGATGTTGGTTGATGATGAACCCTATCGGTAGGAGTAGTAATCATATTCTCGCATGGCTTCGTTTCCTAAAAACAATCAGTCAGTTCTGCAACTTTGAAAAAAAGCGAACTTGATTAGCCCCAAGACAACTGAAGCCTTTAACAGTATTACATGCTCGAACTCTTATTTGTACTCCATTGCTACAGAAAGACCAGGCGGACCAAGCAGCCCAGATTGAAGCGTACACTGCAAGCTCATGATTAGAATATGTTCAAAATCCTGCCTTTTTCTCAAAAATACTCGAAATCGGATCGTATCTCTTATGGTTTGTTGAACTCAAACTGTTGTGAAGAATGAAACCTTGTTTTCATGAGAAAACTCCAAAATGATTATGAACAATCATGGAAATCACTTTCACAATGAAAGATGATAATGTCAGATAATGAAATGGGTCATGAAGTAGATGAAGACGATTTCGCGCAACATTTTACCTGATCATTAGAGGAATAGAAAGTGATATGTTCGGAAAGCAGGCTAGGTCAAATCAAAAGTTTCAAGGAAATTTTTCTTACCATCCAATAATTTGTGTATAAATAATTATAACTTGAGCGTCGATAAGCACTAGACAGCAATCAAAATGAAATACGAGACAGGAGAGGAATGTTTCTGATATAACACACTTCCATGGTAATCGGTTGGCGGAGTAATTAAATCAAAAAAGTTGGAGATGATGTTAATACAATCATTTGTCAACGCTTTTTCTGACCCTATATCGCCGCGATGAAAATGTAAAAAGGGGAAAAACTACTCGGAAGGACTCAACGCATTAGGAAGTAAGAGATGTTCTGCTAATGAAAGTTGAGGATTCCGAAGCATTCAAATCATTTGAAGGGAAAAAACGTCAAAAAACTTGATTTATACTTACTAAGTTGTGCATTCTCTGGTAATAATTGAGGTCTTGGTGTTATGAAACCACGAAACTGACTCAATCGACCTGTTGGTGCCCACTGAGGTTCGGAGGTCGTTTGCACATCATCTGTAAATACACAATAAATGAACATCTCATTATCAAAACTATTCTTCTGTTTCTTATTGTTACAAACTATTTCAAGTAAATGCTTCAAGATCTATCGGGGTCAAAATGACTGGTATGACGGTTATAGCCTTTTACACCTTGTGGATATCGCATTACCAATACCAGTAGAAAAAGGAACAGTCATATATCCCGCACAGATGAAAATAAAACTGCCAATTCAGTTTATTCATCAAGATTTCAAAACCGACATATAAGTATAGTGTCAAATGGAAAATCCGTTTGCGACAGTCTGACCTGTACGATAAACTCTGGATGTATTTATAATATTTCTCTTTTTTCGATGAAGAATATAGTTTGTATATTGAGACTCAAAAATATCAAAAAAGTGTGACAACTTCCAAGATCAATTGATGTATTAAACCTTGGACTCTGGAGAAAACTTTGTGAAAGTGGAAATTGCATGGAGAAAGAGAAAAAGTGATCGTCAAGAAAAGGATAAGCTTACCTGCTGCTAAGGTAGTAACAGCAAATAAAGAAGATAGTAGAACAGCAACAAGTGACGTACGCATCGAGTGAACGCACAATAATGCAGTGTCTTCTCTGGAAAAAGGGGGTCATCACCCTGATAACGCCTATCAGAAGGAATTGAAGATCCTATGATTTTGTTTGGCATAGGGATATAAAGAGAAGAAATGAGAATCAACGAGAAAAGGAGAGAAACTTGAAAAGGAAAGGTACCAACAAGGGGCATTGGAAAATTCATAAAATGCAGGAGAAAGCAATTTCTTCCCATCTGGATAAGGCTGGCGACAGAGATCGACAAGCCCTCCGTCAATAATCGAAATAGGAATAGTCAAGCAGAAATTAAATAACAAACCCTATATTCAGCCCGATATCTCATAGTACATAATAGTGAAAGTTGTCGCAGGAAATTGATATAACACAAAAATCTGGAAAAAAAAGATGATGAAATGAAAGCTACGAGTTTTGACCTGTTCATAGCAGTTACTACATCTTTGACGTGAAGCTCACGTGGAATATCAGAATTCATTTACTCAATTACACGTTGCTCAACCGGTTGCATCTCTCGCAAACTCGTTCGCTTCCTGAAACACATAATGAAATTTGTTTTACGGAAATTCGGAAAATCAGAACTATTTCGCTCACAATAACACCACACGCCTAGTTGCACAGCACAACTTTCAGAAAACCATAAACGTTTGATGACCTGCCTTGTAAATATAAATCTTATTAGGTAAAAATCATGTTTTTGTATTTTTCTTATCGGCTTTTTTATAGATTTGTACCGATTCTCTGAAAGAGAGGAAATAAACCAGTTTCGATGAACTTAACATGTAACCAAATGAGGAACTAGAGGATATTTTGCGACTTCGCTAGACTTTCTCTTTGTTGATTTTATTTTACTCTTTGAACTGTATTACTCAAGGGAACTACTGTTCACTTCGAGTTTTTCCAGATCTTGGATCATGTTATTCAATGCTTGAATTTCTTTCCTCAAAGAGTGGAAAGCTGTTGTAATTACTTGACTTTCTCCATATAGAACACTGTTGCAGCATTCGACACTAACATTCCTATCTCATGACTTGAAACTCAATTTTCGTTTTTTCTACAATGTTTATTTTGAATTGTAAAGAAAAAGTTGGTAATAGTTCTATTGAGCAAATCACATTCTATATTGGAAGAGACTATCTCAATGCTTAGTATCTAAGTTGATTTGATTAGGTTTGCACCACAGCTTTCTATCCAATTGAGCCTTAGTTTGTGACAAACGACGTTCTTCACTCATGAAATCAAGCACAAATAGAATTTAATGATATTCCTGAACAATTCTTTGAAACCACTCACTTAGTTCATTGCCGTTGCTCTGGTTTTATGATAGGCTTTTTTGCCTTTATGATCTCCTTCTTTGGTTGCCTAATTTAAAAGCTTTGAGATAATAAAACAGTAGTAAAACAGTCTTCTCAGGACATCCCAAATTAATTAGAGGACAGATTCAAAATCACATGAAATTCAAGAGTACATTTATTTCAAAACATCTTCCGGACAAAAATTCTGTGGAGAAATATTTTTAGAAGCATCAGGAGATGAAATAGTTAAGTTTGGAACTAAAGTTGTGGCTAATTCAGCTTCATCGTTTTGAGAACTTTTGCATTCCACCTCTGTTTTCTTCCATTTCGTTCGGCGGTTTTGGAACCAAATTTTAACCTTTAAAATTAAATTGTAAAAGAGAACTTCTTCATTTAGTGATTTACCTGAGTTTCAGTTACGTTAAGCATCTTGGCCAAGTCACTACGTTCAGCACTTGATAAGTACTTCTTAGAGTCGAACCTCCAAACAGTCGGTATAAAAAATTATTTAACTTATTGTTACCGCTTCTCGAGTTCGAAAATCTGCCGGCCACTGAATGTAGTACGTGGTTTCTTCTTTTTCATAGGTGAGTTCACGGTTGTTTGAAAATGGTGATGCATGCTTTCTGAAAAGCCAAGTATTTGAAAAAAATATTACGGAAAAACCTGGAAGTTCCACATTATCTTCTAATCCGAGAATGTCTTTGATCGAATAAGGTGTGAAGCGCTTTTGGTTTTGCACCGTTGCTTGGTACAATGAAGCTGTGGATGTTGTTGGGTACAGTGCCATATAGGGCATAACGAAAGGTGACAGAAACCCAACTGGGAATTGGAGATCGGATATCATAATTACCAGATTTGGCTCACAGAGGACAGCTATATGAGATGAGAGCAAGTAAGAGCTTTGAATTGCTCTGTACCGTAGAAAATCAGCAAGTTAGCTTAAAAAGCCCCGCCCCTTCAAAGCTGACATCTTAAATAGCTGGCTCCCATGCATCGACTCTTCTACTCAATGAAATTCTCAAATGAAATCACAAAATCAGTGTCTGGGGAGTACGATGAGTGGAAGAAACGCAATCATGATGATTGGGACATAGCTTTTATAAGAAAACGACTAAGCCGTAATTGTCCATTTATAGAATTCATTGATGAATATTGTTGTTGCTTTTCATAGCGAAAATCAGCTTCGATCATAATGTGTAAACTCTGTTATACATTCATGAGAAAAAGCAATCATGAATCATTAGCATAAATGAAAACAATGGGATTTTCTGAGATATCTTTAAAGTGCATAACCGTCTCTTCATGTGAACACGTCATATGCTAATTGGTCTTGTAATTTCAGATAGTGCAATAATAGGCGTTCTCATGCAGTGTTTCATATCAAACGTTGAACTCACATCTACCAAGTTGAGCAAGTTTCTAATTGACATTATGAATAAATAAGAGAACAGTAATACGACGTTAACAGCCAACAGGTAGCATATATTTACAAAAAGAACTTAAAGTACGTATTTTAAATACTACCGTGAGAACATACGTAATCCTTTTCATCCTCCACAATTAACACACTGTCTCGTGGGAAATGAGATTATTTCGCTTTGCGGTAAATGTCTTTAATAATTCTCTTTACGCATATCCTTTTCGAAATAGGCGTTTCGAGAGAGAGCGGTTCACGGAACATTACTATGTCATGGAAACATTAAACTCTTCAAAATTCATCATTTTTCTGTTCTCTCACGTCATCGCAGTATTCTCTTTGGTCTGTACGTGGTGAATAATATTTTCACGTAGACCACGTGAAAAATTACCATCATTTTGATGTTATTTCTGACTCAGAGCGGTTGGCCGAACTACCTTGGCGAAATAAACGAATGGTGTTCCCAATCATTTTTTACGGGAACATTCAAGTTGTTAGGCAGTTTTAAAAGATTGTTCCGAAGACGCATATCACACATAACACTGTAATAATCTCAAAAAAATCATTTTGTGACTGCTTTCAACATTGTTAGTTTTTCATTCCACTAGTAATTTCTTGCGTTTTTGTTCTAGAGCGGACAGCTATTGCAATGATATACTTTATTCTTCAATGGCTAGAACAACTATCTGACCTATATAAGCTAGAATACTACTGGAAACAAAAAAAAAAGAATGGCGGAAGCTAAGATGATTAAAAATCTTATGAGGTAGAAAACTAGTTGCTTTGTTGAAGTAATTCAAAGATTCTGATGAAGACTTAGAATTAATAGTCTACAGGCATTCTATCAAAAAGAGGCTAACCATATTGTGAGCCATCAGCAGTAAGTTAATATTTCATTCTTCTTATCTTTACTGTGAAAGTACATCTGCATGAGCTACGTTCTTTTTTATTTGGGGAAACAATAGAGAAACGCTAGATTTCGTTTTAACAATTTGTCAAATCATGATTGTAAAGTAGCATGTTGATGATTTTCTGGTCAAGCGTGTCTTCAATTGCCCAAAGAGAGAAATCATCAATAAAATATCGAGAATAGTCCCTAATAGTTCCAAAGCTGTGCTAGCTACTCAGCCAATTCTATGCATTCGACTCTGCGCACCTCTTTTCTCAAAATGATAAAACCAGAAACTGTAAGTGACTTCACCAAATACATGAGTTGTGAAAACAAAACTCCATGAATTCTGTGTAATTTTTGAAATATATTTTCAGAGTTATCTCCGGATGGTTGCATTATTCCTCACCTGTCTTTGTTTAAGTTTCTTCTCTATTTTTGGATTTGTCTATCGACAGGAAACTATAATAGCAAACCATACTTACACAACAGTTCTAGAACAACCATGGTTTCGGGTTCCCCATCATGATCATCGCAGGGCACGTGTAAATCCAATACTCTTGATACCTTTATTTACAGGTAGAACCAGCAGATGCTCCACAATCAGGGTTCGGCCAACACCGTATCCCAGAAGATGATGTGTTCATACCACCAGATTGGACTTGGCAAGAGTCTAAATATCTGCCATGCATGGATCGCAAATGTGTCTGTCCATATTTCAACGGTAGTTATTTAGAGAGAAAGAGAATCGATTGATACTATCTTAGGGAAAGTTGAGAATAATGAATGTGTTTTGCCAAACAAGCAAATACTTCAAAAGGCAAAGCGAACGGAGCTTCGCATGCTTAGTAACGAGCAGCGACGTTTATTTGAAGTATGATTCTTTCAAAAAATATCACCTTAATATAAATAAATTTATTCAGTATACTGTCAACTACTTAAAATCTAACAATATATATAACAGGCTCAGCCGAGTTCACAAATACTCGGGTGTTCATTCTGGACCAGCATTTACACTGTGGCACAGAGAGTTCCTCAAAAGGTATGCATTCTTGTCTATCCATAGTAGATATTACGGGTTTTAGGGTAGAGTTGGTTATCCGACGATACAGTCAAGATGCTAGTCTCGGTGTCCCATATTGGGATTCGAGCTTAGATGCACATCTACCAGATCCCTACGACTCCATAATATTTTCAAACTTATTCTTGGGTGAAGTAGATGCTGAAGGCTATGTTATCACTGGCCCCTATGCTAATTGGACCACTATGGAGGTATAATTTGAATGTAGACTCATAGGTTACCTTCATATTAGGGTCGTTCTCACATCCAACGTGCATATAGAGAAGATCCGACAGGAGAGCTTTTGAACAATGCTCGTATAGATTGGCTTACTAACAACGACGACATCAATATGATACTCGGAACAACCTTGCCTTTAACTGTGAGAACGCATCTAGCACGACATAGTTTAGAACAATCCTTTCAGACTTGCCCCATGAATCATTCGCTAGACGCCAGAATGTTGGAATACTCTCATGACTATGTGCATTTCTTCATAAGTAAGTAAATTAGAAAAACTCTGATACTATCTGAATAGGTGGCGACATGGCACAGTCCCACAGCTCTTCTAACGATGTTATATTTATCTTACACCACAGCATGATAGATTTGATCTTTGAGACGTGGCGACAAAATAAACAGGTCGAAATATTTGATATATCCTTCATAAAAATCAGTTTAGACGAGAGAGGAACGCCAGACTCAATATCCCGCCTCAGATCCGAAATGCTTCCCGGCTTGGCATTTTATTGATAGCAAAATGCCTCTATTAAACGTAAGAGAAATGTTTGTAGCGAGTCTAAAATACAGGATATTGTAGCCTTTCACCAATAAAGACGCTCTTTCCAACGGATATACCGATGAAATGTACGAATTTGCGCCCCGCCCTAGGTGTAATAAAATGAATATGGACTGCGGATCAGAGTGAATTTAGTACTTTTCGACTCGATAAAGGAGCTCTTTTTTAGGTATCTCTTCTGCGGGTATGTGGACAAAGAACCCCAATGTATGAGCAAAGTGAAACTAGGCGGAAGTTGTGTTGGTTACGAAGGAACCGACATTTGCTACAGAGCTGATTGCGTTAAAGGAAAGTGCACCAGATCGAAAGTACGACAGGGAGGTGATCCTCTTGAACTTAATTTATTTAAAAAACCTGAGAGTAATCTCTTGATGTAATACAGATTCGTTTATTCGAAATAAACAATGCCAACAATATGAATAATTTCACTACAACAAGTAACGAAAACAGTGTAACAAGTCGAATACAAATATTCCCAAAATAACAACAACTATCAACAGGTGGAAACAAATTATTCTTCATCTTCATCGTCATCTTCATCCTTGACTTTCTTATCTTTCTTTTTCTTATCCTTCTTCTTTTTCTCTTTTGGAACCTCCTCTTCCTCTTCTTCTGCGACTTCAGTCTTAGCCTTCTTGGGTTGAGGCTTCTCATCTTCATCATCGTCTTCAAAGCGATGCTTCTTGGCTTTAGGAGCATCATTAGACTCGTCATAACCAAATGTTTCACTAAATAGAACATATATATGATAACATTTAGTTCAAGTTACCTCTTGAAATTATATTTCTCGTGTTTGTGAGCATAACCTCCGACCTTCTTGGGTCCTCTTTCCATTTCACTCTTCAAGATAGATTCAAGAGCAGCTCTGCATTCTAATCCGACTTCAGCGGCCTTGGATTCATCAGAAAGAGCGTCAATACGGGTAGCCAAAGCACATTTAGCAGCAAGCTTTCTGGCCATCTATATCATTAATTAATATTTTGCTCGCTTTAGTGAATACCCACCTTTCCTTTCAATTTGGCAGGAGCTTGAGTAACGATTTGAGCGTGGTAGATGAGACCATATTTAGGAGTATCTTTTTTACTCTTGAGAGCACGGAACAAAGCCTGTAAAGAAAGATATTATATTGTCCACAAGATTTGATAGAAAAAATGTTGAAACTCAGGTAAAATACCTAACAGTTTACAACCACTAATCAAATCCTAACGGTAATTATAATCATGGAAGGAAAATAAAGTCAACATGTGACTAATACTAGCCTTCTCAGCTCCAAGGATCTGAACTGTGGAAGCGGGAGCCTTTGCTAAAGAGACGAGAGATCCGGCGTGGGAGATAAGACGAGCTCCGACCAATTCTCCGAGAAGACAAGTTAGGTTAGGAGCGAGAGCGTTCATTCTGTTCTTCAAGTAATCGAAGAGTTGAGTTCTGAAAAAAACTCATTAACCACAGGCTCATAAATTAATCCGTTTACCTGTATTGTGTCAATTCAATAACTTGATCACAGAGACCAGTGATATGAATCAAATCAATTTCTGAGATATCAGTACCCATAGAAATTTCAGCCTCTTCCTTAAGTCTGGTTTCGAGTTCTTCAGGAAGAATTTCAGAGAGATCAGTGTTGATTGCGTTTTGACGCATACCGATGGCTCTAATAACCTAAATCAAGCCATACAAGCGTATACAGAGACAAAAAATATACCTTGGCGAAAGCCATATGATCTTGGATTATTTTTCCAAGCTCGGGGAAATGCCATCCGTACCACTCTCTGCATCTCATAACATAGTTGTTCAACTCTTTGTCTAAATCATCAAGAAGCGAAACAGCCTATAATAAAATGCATGACAAGAAGGATAACTATTATAACAAACCTGGACGATCATGGTGTCGATCTTTTCTGGGTTGAATTTAACTTTGTATCTTCCCAAGGAGTGAGCAACAGCAAGATTCATAGCATTCATCTCAGTTTTGTGTTCACCAAGAAGAGAATCAACGTGAGTTCTGATTCCTCTCATCAACTCGCTAATTCCAGCATTGTGAACGCAGCTAACCTCTAGCTTTTCCTATAGAAAAATGTAATATAGATGAAATGGAATACAAATTTACCTTGATTAAATTTCCTAGCTTAGCATCTCCTACGGCAAGATTCTCGCCATCTTCAACACTAGTCTTAATCAACTTTTTCAAAGTTTTGTTGACTTTTCCTTCAAAGATAGAAGTATTGGCTTCGACTGCTTCAGCAGTATTCTTGAATTTTTTGAAAGAGATCAACTGCAGTCTATAATTTTTCTATTTAAACTCAAAGATTGAATTGATTCCATACTGTTCTTGAGCCTTTTTAGCTGTGGAAAATTCATCCCAGATATTATCTACATTTTTTAGCTTTTTCTCATCATTAACTTTGAATATAGCATAGCCTGCTCCGGTTTCATACAAGACGAGCATTTCCTAAATTTGAATAAATTATATGAGGGGGAAATCCTTTTTTATCGGAAGTATGAGAATTTCTTCGAAAAAACAGACAAATAAAATCAATTTAATCAAATCAAAGTACAACAACAATAACTCTCTAAATAGACACGCCTTCATTACGTTTAATACTCAGCCTAACTTTTCGAGACCAAATTATGTACGCAGCCACATGCAACGGAGAAATATAAGCGTCGCGTTGAGACCTTTGCTGATAGCATCCTTTAAAAGAACGCGAAGAGAACTGTGGTTGAGCAGTATACTATCCGTCATTCTCAAAGCTCGAAAGCTGGATGTTGATCACGCTCATTCTTCAATTGAAACCTTATTCATAAGAGGAATAAATGTTTTTAAGAAAAATACATAGAGAAAAACTTTTTTCAGTTACGACATTAATGGCCAACGACCATTTTGGCATGTTATGAGAGAAATTTATTTGCAACAAGAAACTATTATAAAGTTATAAGAAACCTTAATATCTCATTGAACTTATTTCTTCTGATTAACGCAACTTTTCTTAAGTTTTGTCTGTTTTGAAGCCATATTCTCTACTGAGGGTGGGGCCCGTCCGTCCGTCCGTTTGCTATCGATTGTGGTGCACCCCCGCCAATACACACATGTCACTCTCTCTTTCTACTAGAACGACCCTGGACATAAAGTTCCTTCGGTGATTTTAGACCAACTTTCTGCCAACATCTGCTATTAATATAAAGATTTTAACTTTAAAGTTTGTAATCCACCACTTCTGCACTAATATCACTCACTTTTCACTTTATTGAGTATGAATTATCAGTCAATATGATGTTTTCTTAAGAAGTTTTCATCTTCTTTCTCGTCGTTTTAATGTTGAAACTATCTCGTGTGGGATATTGATTGTTTGTTTCTTCCTGATGATCCTGTCTTTTTATTTAGTTTGTATTTGGCCTAGTATCGACGACCATAAGCAGTTTGACGCCTTTGTCTTCACCCCAATCATCTTGTTTGACATCCAATTTGTTCCTAAAATCTTGTTCTAAAGCAACAATCGCGTTAAAAATATGTAAATTTCCTATATTAGGTAATGCAATGCTGTCATTTGAACTCAAAATTGACGTAATGTGATTCAGTATGTTGCTCTTGAAATTTGATCCATGAATTTAAAAACTTCTCATTTGTTTCACTACACTTGTGAACTGGATACTTGTCAGCATTTCTCCTTAATTGTCTGCTAATCAAGGTTTATCAAGTTCTGTTGTAGAACGAGTAGAAATGCGAACTAAAGAAAGTGTTTTGAGTTTCTCGTACTTCGCTATCGCTTTTTCAAGGTCAAATCGTTGATATTACCTTGGCCTGTTATCAATTTATAATTATACATTTTGATGATATGTTTTTCCTGAAGTTCCACGCTTATTTCCCATACAAGTTGCTCTTGTTTCTTGTGAACATTGCCTCTTCTTCTTAGCAAATCGATCGCTCTCACAACATCTTCTGATTTTTAATATTTCCAGAGAATGTCCATATCGGGTCATTTGAGTGACACTACTGGCCCACCTAGTACCTCATTAGGCTTCGATGCTCGCAATTTGGAAATTAAAACCAATTCTATAGAGAGGACTTTGATACCTTTAGTTTCTCAGGTGAGATTTGCTCTTTTAGAGCCTTTTAATTATGTTTTGGTGGAATATTTGAAGCAGAAACTTCCTTCGTAGTACTTTGAGTTAACCAAATGCTTTTTTTGTTCTTTACGACTTGAATTTATTTCTATGCATACGGAAAAAATAATTGTTAAGCGGACTAAATGTTGTCTCATTCATGTTCCGTTTACAAAAAGCATTCATACAAATTTGTCCATATTTGGACTGATGCTCAGCTGAGCAACATCATCTAGCCAGCTTTTGTCTGTCTTAATTAGCCAATGAAAAGCAATGTTCCGACAAAGACTAATCCAAATCCAGGGCCTGTGGTCTTCCTTCTCTGCACTACACTCGAAACCTAAATTCAGTTACATTTTTGAATATTTTTTTCCTTTTATGGACATTACAGCAACTAACATCTTGTCTGTTCTTCTTTCTAATTTAAATGAAGATTTAACAGGTTTCAGACTAGCAAATTGTTCTCAAATTTCATTTCCTCTCCTTCTTTTCATCTCTTAAGTTTTACCACAACTACTGATGAACAGCCCTGTTAGCTTACTTCGATGGCGAGCAGTTGCCATCGATGTTATCGAAAATTCAAAAATTTGGAGTTTTGACCTCAACTTGAACAATCTTCCTGAGAGAATACAAGATCATTAAGGTTTTATATTCTTGTTTTGTTACATCTTGTTTGTAAATACTTTAGTCTCGTTCAATAAGTGGAAGACATTAATGAGAGATTTGCTTCTGGTGGGATGTATGTAACATCATCCAAACCGTTTTTCTCACAAAACAGCAATATCTAGAAAAGCGGATGTCATTTTCTTGGAAGCTGTTCTATGACATGGGTTCTTGATACTTCAAAAGAAACAATAGTAACGAGTAGCAACTCAGAGAGTCTCTTGCTTCCATATTTGTCATCAAAGTATGTTAAATAGGCTATTATAGAGAGGAAAAAGGAGAAAGGCGTGTTTGAAACATCAACATTCACCTTCTTTGAGAAACTGTCAACTCTCTCCCATTTTTTGCAGCGAATCGTTTATCATCTTCGAAACCAAAAGCGAAAACCATTTTTCTTCCATTTTTCTCAAAAATTTTCTTTTTTTTTTGTTATTTCTTGAGCGTGCATTATCTTTCAGCTTCATCATTTTATGTGCATATTGAGAAGGATCATTGAAAGTCCAAATTAGCATTCGGCTATTTTGATTCATTACTCCATCATCAAGTCTTTTATACCATTTTCCTGCCATCATCTTCAAATCTTTCACAATATACTATGAACCATAAGCTCACATCATCCTCTTCCTCTAAGGATTTTCGAGTGACTCTCGCCTTTCACAAATATGTTTTTGTCTTATTTTTCGTCTTGTTTCCATGTCATTTTAGTTTTTTTCTTAATTTAGTGCCTTTTTGCTTCTGCACGAAGATATTTTGCAAATGAATTCTATGGCGTCTTCGTCATCAATCTCACCACTTTCCATGTACAACAGTTCTGGTTGTGGTCGATACAACTTCACTAGACGACAACGGTCCACAAGTATTCCAGCTTTCTATGGTCGTCACAACATAGTTGCTAATAATGTAATTCCTATATCCAGACAACAGTTTCCCTCACGCCCTAACGGTGATATGAAATCGCCATTACATTTTCCTCCCCACATTGTTTCACACCCGACTAGATTAGTTTCTTCACATTCTTCTTGGGCCTTGCGCACAGCGTCACCCGATACCCGAATGTACAAATGTGGAAGACTGACTAGCTCCCAATTTCTAACCTTTTCGGAAATAAGTTTGGGAGATGCTGAACGTCTCATAAATGCCACAAGAAATGTTTCTGCTTCAAACATTCTTGATATAAATTGGCGTAACCTCGGTCGTGAGTTGCAGATTACAACATTAGTCAACTTCAAGGAAAGTTATCTACACAATGGAAAACCCAAGTCGGAGCGGGCCCTTCGAGCGGCACTGAAAGTAATTGAAAACTTCCAGACGAAAGAACATTGAATATTTAGGTTGGCAGTGCAGTAGAGGCAGCAATAGAACGATTTGTGGCCGTAGGAGAAACAATAGCTGATGAGAATCCAGATATACAGCCGGAAATGTTTGACGCTTGCCATGAAGCCAGGCTAGCTGGTGAGTTTTGGATGTTTACTTTTCAGTAGCCATTAAGGATACATGTATCATTGCATCTTTCTCATCATATGGCCATCTTAAGTCTCATCCGTTTTCATCTTCTAAGCTTTTGGTAATTGGAGATCTTCTAATGCAAAATTCAAAAACAGAATGGCTGATTCCATTCATATATCTGTTTTTCACATTATATTTGGATATCTTGCAATCGATTTTGGTAAAATTGCACCTCAAATGACCCCATTTTAGCTGTTTTCTCCTCCCCCTCCTCCGAGCCAAAAATGGAAGCATTCAGAAGCAAAAAGAAGTTCAGTTCACAAAATTCAGTTTATTCGAATCCATTTAGCAGATTAAATGTTTTTTTCCATTTAAGGGAAAGAGTTTCAAGACACGTGGGGCTCAACTGGAAGTACTAATGAATATTATTGTTTTAATTACGAGAAGACTAAATTGAGTGAATGGGCAAGCTAAAGGAACAGAAACTTTCTTATGAGAAAGATGAACAGAAGCGAATAAGTATTTGCCATCTTGAAGCTTTTCCAGCGTTGTAAAACGGAAAGTATGGCTGAGGGTGACAACGTATATTCAGCTTTCTCTCATTCTTCATTTCTTTAAATTTTGTGAGAGAGAGAGAGATCAGAGTTTCTCCATACCATCTAAAACATCAGTTGTCTGTCTTCTCTTCTTTTAACCACCTATTCTATTCTCAATATTTCTCGAGTTCTCTCTCTACCCCTCTCAAATTTGAGCACTATCTTTGCTCCAGTTGGTTTCTCTGCCATATCCTTAGTCTCTTCTTAACAATGAGATTCATTTTTCATTTTATCAATGACACCTCAAATTAAAGCAATAACGTTTGAGGTTCTGTGTACTTTGGCTAATGAATAACCCTTTCTACATCGACGGGGAGGTGATATATTTCCAAGTGCACCTGGTTCGAACTCTTGAGTTAATTAGCATACTTCACACGCACACGTTTCAATTACGTGGGAATGCGGTTACACATTCATTTTTTAGTAAACTTGATGGCTGCACGGTCGTTACTTTCCAAATTTCAAGTATCCTCCACCAATGAACTTTTTTCAGGCTCTTCAATTGCTAACCTTTCTTGCTGTTCTTCCACTGAAGATGCTCCCCTCTTGGATAAAGCTGTACTTGTACGAGCAAGCAGACAACTCCTCAGTTCTGTTACACGGGTTCTTCTGTTGGCGGACAGAGTGATGGTAAAAGAAATTCTACGGGCGGAAGATAAGGTATGAATGTTTTAATACTGCGTTTGAACTCATTGAACTCTTCTTCCTCATATCCTCATATCCTCACATGATCTTTGTTTCGTGTTTGGTGTCCTTGGCAATATGAAAGTAAAGGTGTCGTCAAGGAACATCATAGAGCAAGGATCGAGAAATGACTTTTGAAGAACATAAACGTGTTTGAGTATGAATTATTCTGAAAACTAAAAGAGGGATCTACAATATCATAACCTTAACGCTTATAGGTAGCCTATTCTCTCAGTCGACTTGAGGCAACTCGTGATTTTACTGAATTCGTAAAAATATTTGCCGAGTTTGGTGGAGAGATGGTCGACTTAGCACACAGATCTGGAGATAGGTATGAGAATTGCTTCAAAAAATGATAGTTAATGTTGATATGTTAAGGCAACATGACTTGAAGAGTGAGAAGAGAAGAGCACAGATGTCAATCGCTCGTACATTGCTTGAACGGCTTACTATGCTTTTGCTTACATCGTCTAAAACACTGCTACGTCATCCTGATTTGGATTCAGCTCTTCAATGTCGCGATGGCGTTTTTGATCAAATCCGAATCGCATTGCAACTCATCAGCATTTGCGTATGTGATGGCGTTTTCCCAATGGAATCAGCTCGTTATGCTCAATCTACTAGTGATGAACCTCTAGATATTGGTATCCAGTTGACTGCTTCAGCTGCTACAAGACAACTAACTGTGAGTGTTATGGTAACATAATTGTGAATACATATATGAGTATTAGGAAATGCTTGAGATGGTGCGAATGACTTCTAGAGTAGGAGTTGGAGTTCGGGAACGTTTAATTTCGGCTTTGGATGCTCTTTGTGAAATGACCCAAGACTTCACAGATTCGGCGTATACACCTCATCACCATCGTGAACAAGTTCTTGATTTCTTAGAAGAATGTAGATTTGAAATGACTAACCTCATACAACCAGAGGTAAATCAGATCAAAAGATTGTTGTTAATCGTTTTTTTTTCAAGGATAACACTGATGCGATTCGCACGGATGGTTTAGATGTCACAGTTGAACGTCTTAATCGTCGTTTGAAAGACTTGTCGAAGCAATTGCAAATAGTAGCTATGGATCAAGTAATAATCCATATCATAATTTTATATTATATGAGATAATTAAGCTGGCTGAAGTGTTGAGGACCAATGAAGACCAAGTTTTAATGTCATCTATAAAGGCTTGTGCCGTTTCTGGAGATATTGATGGAGTTGAGAAGTATTTGGATAAATTCAGAGAGCATGCGGAGCATATGCAAGAAGTATAGTATCTATTTAAATTTCAGAGAAAATTTATGTCATTTTAGGTTAGTCGACTGCTACACCACATTTCAATAACTGATGCCTTGCATGTTATGACTGGTCATTGCGAACGAAATATGCGCCATTTAGCCCCTTTGGTTAGTTTTAAAATTTTCTCTCAACAATCAGCTGTCTCAAGAAGAAAATGAAAGAATAATTTATGTTTTCTTTCTACAGGCCTTATTAGCTGGAAGGACGCTATGTGTACACCCCTCTAGTCGAATAGCCCGTGAGAATTTAGAAGTATTTTGTGATACTTGGGGACAATGCGTATGTTCTGTTTTTGGCTCTCGAAACTTACTTGAGCTTTCAGATAAATGATCTATCACGTTTATCAAAGGAGGCAGATGCAGCATTAAATGGACGTTTAGCTGCTGAGAAGCAAGCATATATGTCTCTTCCTAGACCAGGGGTGAGCACAATGATATCTGGTCTCCCAGCATCACGGAAGACTAGCAGCTGTAGTAGTACTTCTTCATCATTACGTTTGATTAACAATAATGGGTCAACTATCATTTCACCAATCGGTCCATTATCAACCCATTCTAGAGGATCTTCAAGACCACGGCTTTTTGATCGTAGTTTTGAATCCCAAACTAGAATGACAACCTTATACGGTGATGATGAAAGTACTACTAGCAGTTGTAGCTTCAGCCAACCTGATGATGCTGAAATTAATCCCCTAAACCCCCCTGATATTAACTATCGTCAATCACGTCATCATAATCGTCGTGAATCATTAGAAAATGGTAACTACAGGCGTTCTCCGGTTATTCTAGATAATCGTAAAGCACTTGACGTTCATGCTGCGAACGGGAACATTCTGACACCCTACGGAGCTACAGTCATGCAGCAAACAGGAGATGAGCTGAGTGTCTGTTCTACCACAAACAGCGATGAGAAGAGGCAGTTCGAATATCGAATAAGTCTCATTCTCGATGACTTACAACGCATAACCATGAACTAATGAAGATGATTATGATGATGATGATGAAGATGATAACTGTTTTTGTGATTTGTGCTGTGCTCTGATATTATATTTTCAAAAAAACTGAATTGGATATGGAAGATAGGATTCTTGTGTGGAATATCTTTCAGGGTTAGCTAACCAAAGCATGTGGTGCTCTTTTCTTAATTTGTTCATATAGTTCATGATTAGTTTGTTGTGTGGATTTTATATTTGGTTGTGTGGTCTTTATTCTTTTCATTCCTATCATATCTCCTGCCATAATATCTCAACCGTCAATGGTGCTGACTACTTATATGGACATTTCACTTAATATTATCCTGGATATACAATAAACTGTTACTTTTTGCATGGTGTGTTTTGTGCTGTTCTTGTGCATGGCTTCTCTATGAATCTCCTATCGCTCCCCTCCTACTGACTTATTGGAACCGGGTGACAAAACTTAATTTTTCAGAAACATGGAACCACGCATAAACCATCAAAACCAATCACTCTGGATGTTGAAGTAATTTTATTTTGTTTTTCTTATGTACTGTACACATTTCGTCATAGGACCAACAAAAAATGGCCAAAGTTGGGCTCGAGATGAAGCTTCTGACTTCTGAAGTCGATGCGGAAGCAGAGAAATGGGACGAGTACGCAGAAAATGATATCGTTAAGAGAGCAAAGGTGTCAAAACATACAAAGTTGATTGTTGATCTGATGTTCTCAGGCAATGTCTTCTATGGCTTACAACATGTACTTGTTCACTAGAGGAGATGGTCCTTTGAAAACGACCCACGATCTCTTTACTCAGGCAGAATTTTTCGCTGAACAAGCTAATAAAATGTATAAAACAGTTCGAGAATTCAGCTATGAGGTAAATAACCTTAAATGCTTCTGAAGTCTTTGTTTGATTTTTAGGTTCCTGGATCAGCGGAGAAGAGTGAGCTATCTGCCATTCTAGAAAGAATCCCTGTGCATTGTCAGCAGCTACAGGTTATGGTGAAAAGTCCAACAGTTGGCAAGACTGCCACATTCGGAAAAGTATGATATTGAAGTACATAAGATGAACGAACTGGTATACTTGTAGGTGGATTCTGTAATACAAGAAACGAAGAATCTTATGAACGAAATTGCCAAGCTAGTGACTGCCTCTTTCGTCTGCGCAACTAAGGTTTGTTTAAATTTTATTTTCAATACTATTTGTATATCTAATATACATTTATGTGTTTTAAAAATAACCTTATGTTTAAATAACACAATTACCATCTCTCAATTGTTTTCAGTTTGATAAAGTCGAAATGTAAGTTTATGTGATTGATAAATCACTTGTGAATAGTCTGCACAGTCAGCTAGTTTTACCTTATTGTATATGGGTTTACACAATTTCGAAGCACTTAAATTAAAAGAAATTCAAGAATTTGTTCGTTTGAATGCATTTCGTTGTCACACTTTGAAGTTTTCATTTCATTGTTAGTTCTTAGAGATTTGTTTTTATCCCTTAGTCAGTATAGTGAGACTATCGTTCGTCTCGTTTGTCTAGTTGAAACAGCTTAACTGTGAAACTGTTCTAAGTCTTGGTCTTAATCACCTTCGAAATTACCTTCAGAAGCACTATAACTATTAAACCGTGTTATGATTATCGTTTTTTTCAGTACGAAATCGAATTCCGAGGCGGGTCGGTCCCTCGCGGCGATCCTGAATCGCAATCGCGGGCGAGCCGCGACTCCTCCTTGTGGAGACGTACTCCCAGTATTCGCCGTACCGCCCAAGCAAGTCCCGCTCTCTTCTGCTCCAACAACTTATAGGTTAGTTTCATTTCAAACAAGTTCTTAACCTCAACAAACATTCACACTCAATCCCATTTGATTTTCTAAATATCCTACTCAACACCTACACACACACCTATCCAACCACAAATTCTCTTTTTACAATACCTGGGTACTTTTATGGGAATAAAAAACCTGTTTTAATTGTGCAGATAATCTTTTGCCGTGACGGGTATGGGTATAAATCCTATTTATTAGGATATGTTGAACATTTAGGAAAAGAAAATGGCTTTTTGCAATGCCTCGTCGTGGAAAACTTTAGAAAACAATAAGTAGAAAAGCAAATTAGAAGAAAACAAAACAAATCAATAAGCATATAATTAAAAATTTTTCTTTTTCAGTAAAATAATTAAAGGATTATAGTAGGACAGAATAGAAAGTAAGTCTAACTATAGCATATATGTAATTATGAGCTTATAACTATTACAGAATGATGACTATTCAACAGCTCAACATGTGATGAAGCAGTTTCGAGAAAAATGACAAAACATTGTTTTTTATTTAGCAAAAACAATATGTTTTTGAATGATAATTTGCTCCATTCGTAACTTAACCCAAATATTGATCTCTGTGAAAGAATAGAAAACATAGAGCACATACTATATAGTTAATGAGAAACTTCGTTTTAGAAAAATGAATTAAAAATATCTTCTTTTTAATTTTTATATTATAAAGTTTTAATGTAACAGGTCCAAATGTATTTTTCCAATATTGATTGTACTGATTTGTATATTCTAATTTGCCACCACGTCACGCCTTAGTGAGGATTTAGCTTATACGTAAATCCAATCGTTCATTGTAATTGCTCAGTACGCAATGAACGGTTGTGCTTTTTCACCTTTAATCTAGCTCATGTAATGATTTTCGTTTGAAAATGATTATTATATTTCCTCTTTTTCCTACATGTTCACTACCAATATAAAACTTATATGAATCAAATGTTTAATCGGTTATTAAGCTTTGTTTGAGCTTGAAAGAATAATTTTACACAATTTTTGAATAGTTTTATACATTTGATATTAATATCAACAGATAACTGTTAATGTACTTCTAAATATATTATGAATTTCTCATGTTATGAGAACTACTAAGCCATTATTTGATATTAAAATCAATGGATATGTTAACCCGTCATTTTGGAAATTTTCCTGAAGGAGAGAACCTTCAAGTTAAAGAGACTTTAAAGGAAGCTGAAGAGTGATGCAAATACAGACCGTTCCGGTCTTTCGTATTCAGCCATTCGTCGTCTTCTTCTTTGAGAAACTTTTCTACGTAACAGACGTAATCTTCTCGCAACCTGAGAGTTTCATAATGTACAAAATGAGAACAACTGAGTAATCTAACCGCCATGAAGTCGTCCGCCTTATTCAGTTCGTTAACTATGATGTCATTCGGTGGTTGAGCACCTGGAGGAGCCATGACACTCGGCGGTTTCGAAGCTAGTGGTTGAGCAGCAGGTGGAATGGCTGATGGTGGGCCACGTGGCTCTGAATATAATAATTTTGAGGATTACTTAAGCTATAGTAACCATTGATAAGATTCTCTTCAATCTCATTTACAATCCTTTCCGCACTTTGATCGGTGGATGGATGCTGTTGTACGCGTGGAGGAGCGATAGGTCCTCTACTGGTCTATATTTATATCAGATAAATGAACGGTAGTTGAATGTAACCGGAAAGAAGAAAGATGGGATAGAGTGACTTACAGAAGGTGAAAAAGTGCTAGAAGGAAGGAGAGAAGTTGTGATTGCTACACTTGGACCTGATGATGCTGAAAGTGAAGGTGACATTGATAAAGTCGCTTGGGCGATCGTTGTCGTGATTGGAGAAGTTTTTGTGAAGAAGTCTTCAGATGTTGATGATATTTCCGTCTGAGTAGTTGTAGTTGATGGAACAGTTTTTGTAACTATTGGCTCAGCTGCTGCAGTCACTGGTTCGGTTGCAGTGGGCGGAATGGTTATCAGTGTTTCAGTCATTGTTGGAGTCACGGTTGTGGTCGTCGTTGAGGTTCTGGTAGAAGTAGTCGTTGACTCCGTAGTGGGCGCCATAGTTGTCGTCATTAATGTTGTCGCTGGAGGGGCAGCTGTGTTTGTAGTTTCAGCCGAAGTAGCAATTGGAGCGATAGTTATAGGAGAAACAGTTGGAAGCACAGGTTTCTGAGATGTAGAAAGTTCTATTTCTAAGTCTGACAGTGTTTCTATGGGTGGTGTGCTTGAAAATTCGATAGAGGCTAGAGTAGAGGAGAGAGTTTGTTCTGTGTTGCTCTCCGATGAAGACTGTAGAAAGAAAAAAAATAAAGAAAAAGAGGAAAGGAAAGTGTGTAAAAAAGTTGCAAACTTACTATAATGAACGGTTTTCTGGTTGCATCTGTAAGCTATAAACGATATGGTGTTAATTTGATTATGCGATTCACATACTTCTAATGGCAGAACAACAGGTGATGCAGTGGTTGATGGTCGTCTCTTCCTGAACTTTCTAACCGTTCCATTTCGGTTACGGATTCTCTCGATATCTCCAATTAAAATCTGAAAGTAACAAATCATATAGTTAGGATAGAACGTGCGTGTAAGTCATGCTGTGCTTTGAGCACTCCAAGTTCATCACTTATCTGACTTACAGTATGTTTATTGGGAATTCTAGATCGAAGACGTGTAGAGAATCGATCTGAAACAATGAAGATAAGCTGGTATAAAGCTTATGACGGAAACCTTTCTCGTTCAGGATCAGTTGGAAGCCAAGAGTAGTTGAAGGTGAGGAGGTGGTTGTCGTAGTAGTAGGTGTTGTTGTTGTTGTTGTTGTTGTGGTAGTGGTAGTTGTAGATGTTTTCTGTTGCTCTTCTACTTTTATCTTTTCCAGTTCTAATTCTGAATTAATCTTATCTGCAAGATCAGAGAATAAGTGGGAAACCTCGAACAGCCTTGAGAACTGCAAACTCAATTTCGCGTTCACGTGAAGCTAAATGTTGTCTGTCCTGACCTTGTTGTGGAACTTAAAACATAAAAAATGTCAAATGGTTTTTGAATAATTTGGAAACCTCGTTGTTTAGCCGGTTTGACAATAATGTTGTTATCAGTTACATTGAGATTTCTTGCTAAGAATCTAAAGAAGAGCATATAGATGATGTCATATGGAAGACATGAAGCTGTTAATTAGTAATTTAAAAATTGATAACAGTTAGATAACCATGCAAAATAGTTAGTAAATTGTATGAATTATTGGTTGCAAAGCTTTTTGAGATTTGATTTTCGTTTTTTCGATTTGTATTTCTCTCGTTTTCGTTAGAAAATTAGTAACAACCTGTTATTACTGGTGCTAGGTTGAAGTGTTAATCTATCGTTAGTTGCCAGTTTTTTTCCGTTTGTTTCCTGAAATGCTGAAGACGTTGCTTCAGCTGATCCAGCAACAAGCTTCGTTGCGTTGGGAAGCTTTTGGAATAGACGAGATCTTAGCTTTTTTCGAACTGTTAACCAGGGATCTGAACTGTGTTTAGCTGTGCTAATTGTTCGAGATGATGTGGTTGAGGAAATTTTTTTCCGACTTGTGGTATTATCGTGAATTAGACGTCGACGATTTAGAGCTGTTGAAGGATTGAATTGTTGGCCGAAGCCTAAGGTACTAGGACCTGGTGTAATGAAATTACGTGAAGGTGATTGCACGAATGAATTTCCAAAGCCAATAGGAAATTGTTGTCGATTAGTAGATTTAAGAGGTATGAATGAGGATTCGGACCTTTGTAGTGTATGATCTTGAATACGATGGCTAATCTGCTTAGGAATACGTACATTCAGACGTCGAGAATGACCAGATGATCTGAAGAGAATAAGTGTTTAGTGGAGATAGGATATTAAGAGTTGTTACCGCAATGGTTTCGTTTGTTCATCATCTTCTGGAATTTCTCGACGAGTGATGCCAACAGAACGATGAGGGGCTGGTGGGTTACTTGGGAGAGATGATAAGAAGGAAGCAACATCCAAGCTAGTTATGATTTCCTAAGATTCAACAGAACTATTTTCGACAATTGAGCTGAGTAACAAACATCTTCAGCACTGAGCTTCACACAACAATATGAGATGAATATCATGAAAAACGACGACCGTCTCATCCTGTAAAGATAAAACTATTGTAAAATGAAATGAAGACTATGAATTGGAATTCGTGTTTTCCACACTGGAACCGGAGAGAAGAAAAAAACGGAATCAGAATGACCGACGTCGACAACGAGACAAATGATATGAAAATGGACATTTAAGAAGTTCTGTACGAGACGATTCGTCTTCTTTTTTTTTTTTTCAAATCTTCAAAATAGAAGAAAAGGCGGCGAAGAAGCTTCTAATCAAAGGTTAAATGCTGTATGGCTTCTCGCAGACATTTCAGTTTTCACTTGCCATTGTTTCATAAAACTTTCTATCATTTTGGTTGAAACTTCATATGGACATTATGAATAATGAGAAAGAAACTTGAAGACTTTATATGGATAAACTCATTTGAAATAATGGATAAAAACCCCTTTTCACCTCATTCTCCTCCATCTCACAGACACCTCATTCGCATTTGTGTGTTAATAGTGCTAATGCTGCTAGAGAGGAGGAGGGGGAAGTGGGAACGTGACGGGGAGAAAGTCACACAGATACCAGATATACATAATCAAAGGAGGAATGAAAGATAAATTAAATTGATTAAGAAATAAAAGTGCAATTTTATATTAAAAAGAAAAAAAATGGGAGATGAGTGTGAAATGTAGAAGAATACAGATGAATTAATTCATATACCTGTTTAAGAGCTTATAATGGTCATTCAGAGATCTTAAAAGCAATCGAAATCTTTAAAGAAGTTGTCAGAAAGAGAAACAGATGATGACACTTGAAAATAAGCAAAAAAAGAAAGTATTTTAATTAAAAAATGGAAATAAATATGTGAGAATAGGTGGGAAGGGAAGATAGGTGGGGGGGGGAGGGCAGAGAGGGAGTAACTGCTGTTTGAAAGAACTTTCATGGACATTTCGCTATGGAAAAAGAAGTTTTAGTTTGGAAAAATAAAAAAAAGTGAAGAAGAAAGAGAAACTACTTGAACCAGCCATTCATCACGTAATATTGACCATAAATGTATTCAAACAAACATCTGAAAGGTATGACCGTGCGAGGAAGAGAAGGTATTTTGATAATCATCCTCTCTCGATAGCTACAAAATAGAGAGAAAGTATGAGAGAGGACGACTTGAGAGAGGTACGAGAGGGAACTGAAAGAGAGTGCTAATTATTCCAAGAATACCATTCACTCTATGATGTTGTTTGTTTCTAAGCATTATGAATAAATATATTTATATATATAGAAAGAAAGAATATGATGAGAGAATAGAAGAGAATAAGCCTTCTTAACAACAATCTTGTAGCTTTTACATTCTTTTTCCGGCAGCTTTATGAGTCTAAATTAGAAGCGAAAGCCATTGAACATAACGGTCTCATCTGAAACGACGAAAACCGGTCAGATGTCCTGTCTGGACAATCTCACTATAAGAAGAGGAAGGAGGAGCATGAAGCATTGTTTCACCTGATGAAAAAGGTCATGATCTCGGGAAACAATGACATAATATGAATTTGTTATTAAACAACAAATTAAAATCGAAAAAAATGCGGGAGAAGCTTAGAAGATAGAAAAGACAGGTATGCAATGAACTAAATGGGAGGAAGAATGGAAAAGCGGAACATTTTCCTTCTTTCACTTAAGCTCCAATAAGTCGTTCAGATGTTTCTATGGAAGTGATATACTCATGTGATTATTGTCTGGAAAATTTCAAGTGCTTAGTCAAAAGATGACGGATGGCAAGGAATTTGAGAGCGAAAGTCTATCTAATTGGCAAAAACCTGATTGAAGGCTTAGATAGGATGGCACATGAGCGCAGGGTGATCAAGCTTATCGACAAGCCTTCCGTAGGTGATCATCGATAATGATTAAGCCAGTGATGTGTTTCTTTTGCAACTTAGAAGATAAATCTTGGGTGGCTTGACGAAAGAGAAAGGCAGAAGGCGATAAATGAAAGCGAATGAAGGTGAAAGACAGGGGAAGCGCAGGAAGATAAGATAACAAATTCTATCAACAAAAAAAAAGAAGAAAAACGGAAAGCTTAGAAGGCCATACGAAGTTCATAAGCCATCGTTAGATCACTAGGATGAGATGTAGAGCGTAACAGAAGCTGTCGAAAGTACGCTAATCAAGGACATCGAGATCTTAGAGAGACTTTAGCTTTCATTGCACTTTTACCAAGTATTCGTACAAGATAAAGATCATCGTTGATTTGAAGAATTCAGAAGGAGGAAGGAAAAAAGAAAAAATGAATTATAAGAAAACGCCTCAGGTGCTAAATGACAATCTTGAAACAGGTCCGGATAGGATGATTTGACGTTCGTTGTCCAGGCACATTAGCTCAATGTAGACTTCAATTATAATGCATCCAGGAGGAGGAAGATTCAACGTGATGATGAGAATTCCCAAAAACGATGATCGTGCAAGCGGAAAGAGTCGACCACCCGCATTCTCTTCATCAGCTTCTTGTTCTCTTCTGCATTAAATAATGTTGCGCAAATCAGAAGAAACATATAATGTGCGAAGACCTGAAGCCAAAAAAAGGAAGAAAGAAACGAAGTTCACGTGGGAACTGTACGTGGAAATGACGTGACCCGTCGGAAGAAGTTTCATTTTCGTATTGTAAACAGCATGCACCAGAACGGTTGATCACTTAAGATTCAAATGATTATTGATCATTCCATTTCCACTTTATTTATTTTTATAAAAAAAAAGATAAAAGTTTCTTTTGTTTATAATTCAAACAAGTTTATAACACCATTTTCCATATTATTTGAACTCTGAAATGAAGTTTTGATAATTAAGAAGAACGATCGGTCGTTGTATTGTTCTTTGCCATTACACAATATGATTTGAAAGAAAACGAAACTGAAGGTCAGTCGAGACTCCTCATCTGACCTGAGTCTATTGAAATAAGCAACAAGAACTTTCATCACTTTTATTTATATTGAATATAAATATTATTATTAACTTATTTCATGATAACTAGTTTCTTTGTTAAGAAGAAACATTTTTTCTTGCAAAAAACATTCATCCTTCCTCTTTTCAGACATTGAGTGAATAAACAATGGACATTCAACTAATACATTCGGACACATAAATACATTTAATCTGAAAATAAATAATAATAGCATTGGGAGATATTTTAAAAATCTCACTTCAATTGAAGATAAACACCCAAGCTTATTGTTCCGGGAAGCTTATAACGCCATGGCTCATCTGGTATCCACATATCCACCAAATCTCTCATCCACATCTTGTCTTCAACCTGCCATTACAACGTTATTAACTATCCTTTATATAGATGTCTAGATCTTTCTAACCTTTAATGATGCTATTCGCTTTGAGATTATTATTATTTTTGTGAATGTATGAGATTTAGGTGGACGATCATCAATACGCAAAATCTGAATTTTGAACTTTTGCCAATTGATCAGATGAGTAGGCGAGTAAGAAGAATCAAAAAAGAAAACCTTCTCTACCAATCGTAATTCTCCCTTAATCTTACGAAAACAATTGAGAATAGCGATGGAACATGCGAATACTTGCCCAAATCTCACATTTTGTCTGAATTTTTGTGAATAAAAATGAATAAAATATTGAAATTTACGATGGAATCTTGAGCGTCGCCACTATTTTACCATTTGGATAAGATAAATTATTTACTTTTATGGAAGAATTGAAGATATTTTGCTGAAAAAAGAAAGAGAGAGACGTTTAGAGTCAGAGAGAGAGAGAAGGAAGAGTAAAAAATAAAATAAAATAATAATAAAATGCTAACATTTGTTGAGGAAAAGCTCTTAGCATGTTCCATATAAAGTTGTTTTCGATCAGTTACAATTTCATTTTTTGTTGAAATATGTATCTATAAAAGGGAAATTATGGAGAGAGTGAGATAGAGAGAGAGTTGAAGAGAGTAGTAGAGATAGAAAGAGAAGTTATAAATATAAATATGGTAAAAGATGTTAGAGATTATGTTTTATGATGATGGTGTTAGAGAAGCAGCTAAAGACTACCAGAGAGAGAGAGAGAGAGAGACTATTCATACCTCGGTAAAGTAATTTATACTTTTTATTAATGCAAACGTATGTCCACTGTCGAAAGCTGTTGGTATGTTGATTGGAATTAGCAAACTAGTTGAATTACAGCTTGAAATTCATTTCATGCTTACCTGCTCGTTAACTGATTGCCTGAAGTTGTGGCCACAAAATCCTTAAAGGATACAAACCTGCTTGTTTCGCCTACTTTACGATAATGAATTTGCTTGAAAGTTATTTGTTAGTTAAAAATCAAGTTTTACATAATGTTTCGGATAGCCATATACCTGAGCTGAATCGTAAAACTCAACGATTCCATAAAAGCTCAACATTATCGACTTTTCAGCGAATACATTGTCTTCCTTTGTTATCAGAATGACACGAAGAAGCTCACCGGCTTTCACGGTGTTCGATAGGGGTATGAAATGAAAATTCAAGCTGACAAAAGAGGAAAGAAAGATTAAAAAGAATTAAAAATGAAGTGAAACCTTTGACTTTTCCTCATGACGGACTCAATGCAATGAACAGGAGGAAATGTCATCCATGGTCATTCATACCTCACTAACCGGATTCTCCGGTCAGAGCCATCTTCCTCACTCTCTCCTCCTCACTCTCCGATAGAGAGTGACTATGAAAGAGATTGAAGAGGTTAATTAAACAACTGGGTTATAACTATTAACAAAATTATTAGAAGAAATAAAAGACAATTTTTACTTTTCAAATATTCTTTTTTTCTTTTTTTCATTCAATTTGTGAATTGAAATGGATTTGTTCACTAACCAAATTAGGTCCATTATCTGTTTCCAGCAGTTCAGTTTTTCCCAAATATTTCAGGAAAACTAACGAATTGCTTCATTCCTTTTCCTGTTTGTCTTCAATATTATATGAGAATTTGAATAATTTTCCGTCTTTCTTCAACCGAAACTGTCTGGCAGAGAGCTGCCGTCTGCGATGTTCCCATGCAGCAGTAGCATCATCATCATCATCATCTTCCTCTCCCACCCCCCATCTCCTTCCCCCCTTCTCTCTTGGTCTGCCGTTTTTGAGCGGACATTCAGAATATAAAAAATAATGTGTCTTTTAAGCTTTTTATCTCTCTTTCTCTCTCTCTCTCTACATATCCCTCTCTCTCTTTATATACATCTCTCTGTCTCTTCAAAATTTTATGTGAAATTTGATTTATTTTTTTTGAAACAATGAAGGAGGAACTATGAAGAAAGAAGAAAAAATGTAATTTTAGTAGAGAAATGTTCCTGTTCGTAACATTAACAGCAGTCATTTTATCGCCTGAGGCCATTTGTGGTAATTGGCACAAACAGATCTCTTTGCGTATGTATACTTCATCATGAGATTGTAATATAGCAGATGATAGCTTACTCTTAACATCAATTCATATAAGCTTGTGTGTTAACAAATTTCCTTTTATGAACTTTGTCTTCAAGGCAGCTGAGTTGAGCTTCATCAAAACAATTGAAAATTAGCATATTTTGCTTTTCCAGTACACATGTACCTTCAATTCTGACAGATAATCATCGTTGTAACTTAACAAATGATTATCAACTTATAAATAGGATAATTTATTGTTTTAAGTGAAATTTGCATATTCATTACTCAAAGTTACGTGAGAACATCACGTGCGTCAACTGACGTCACTATTTGCATTCTTCATTTGGCTAAAATTAGTTGATGGAGTACGGTTGAATGAATCTCTATAGATTTTAAAATAAATAAAATCTTTTATAGAAGACGAACGAGCCAGCCAACAGTAGCAAGAGCAAGAACAGAGTTTAATTTATTTTTTTAATTGTCTCTCATCGCCTTTTTTTCTTTCTTTTTGCTTCGTCTTGCTTCTTCTTCATCTTCGTCTTCTTCGTCTTCGTCTTCTTCTTCTTCTTTTTTTTTTATTTGTCCTGAAAGGAAGTCTCTATTTTCATTCTTCTTGCTTCATTCCAGACATCTTCTTCGTTACCCTTTATAGCGTAAACGATCATTTGCGTACCTTCTATCTATTCAATCTCTCTCCCTCCCTCTCTCTCTCTCTTTATGCTTATGTCTTTCTTACTACTCTCTTTATCTCTCCCTTCTTCTCTCTCTCTCTCTATCACTCTTTCATTTTCTTCTAAAATTTTTTTTAATTTCAAATGAAAAGAAGGAGCTCCTTTTCAGCTATAACAATTTGCTTTTTTGAATACAAAAAAAAGCACATTTATAAACAGAAAATTAATCTTTTCATTCTTATTCTCTCTATATATCTCCTTCGCTCTCTCTCTCTCTCTCTAGATGTATCCCTCTCTCTCTCTCTCTCTCTCTTTAGATATCTCATCTGCTTTCATCTCTCTTTCCAAGTTCTCTTTACTCTGTATGTTTCATTAAATATTCTCTTCAGATGAATTTCTTAAAAATCTTTTGTTTCATATAAAATTTCTTTTTTAATATTTTCATTTGAAATCAATATATTTGTACTTCAAATGAACTCTTTTGGAGCAGAAAATATCTGCATTTTGAGTAATTAAAATTCGTATTTTCATTCTTCAGCTTCTTCTTGCTTCTTCTTCTTCTTCTTCTTGCTTCGGCATTTTCTTCTTCTTTTTAAAACAAAAAAAAAGAGAGAAAAAAGAAAAATAATAATTGGCTCAACTAGTATAATGAGATATGTACATATGCATACATGTATATAATCTTAATTTATATCCTAATGAAGAAGCGTCTTGGTCGTTTTCATCGTCGTCTTCGTCGTCCTTCTACTTCATCTATGTATCTCTATGCTCATCTTTCTTTCTCTTTTTCAAACAGCTTTATATGGATGTATCATTCAGCTTTTTCATCCATCCACTTCTCTCTTCAATTGAAACTTTCGTCGTTTCATTTGCCATGTACTGCCAACACACACACACACACACACACACAGCCTTCCTTTGCTTTTGCTCCAGCTTCTCCCCTCTATTTATATATATCTCCTTTTCTCTCTCTTTTTCTGGGGGTTAATCTTTTTTTCTCTCTCTCTATCCTTTTCCCTCCATCATCTCATTCACCCTCCCTCCTTCTCCTGCCTATTAGTCTGGCAATTCCGAATTCGTAGGAGATTTTTTGTTTTATCTGATTTCATTTTGGTCTCTGCAAATGGCACATAATAAGTTTCTTTTCTAATTTAATATAAATCTTCATTTTTTCTTCTTCTTCTTCTTCTTTTTTCATAAAAAAAAAAGTTAATTTTACACATTTTCTTAATGGCTTCACTGTCTTTCTGAGAGCGTAGGTGGTCAACATCATCTTTCAGCTTTTATAGCTTGATAAGAAGCCTTTTCTCCCTTTCTATGTCATTCGTTATGAAGTTTTGACAAAAAGAGAAAAAAAAGCTTTTCATTTTAAAGTTTTTATTCACAAGCTTGCAAGTTCATTGGAACGTTTTCTTTCCGGAAGTACTGGATATTCGTCGATTAACAGCATCAGATGACATGGAAGGTACTCCGCTTCTTCCCTCCTCCCATCTATAGGACTTAAAATAAAGGAAGAGAGAGAGAGACAGAGAGAGAGAGAGGGTGAAAGGAAAAGAAAAATAAGAAAGAGTTTCTCAAAGAGCTTTAGAGGTTCTACGACAATTGTGAGGTAACTAGGAAGGAAAAGGATGAAGAGAGAGGGAGAGAGAGAGGGAGAGAAAGAGAAGGATAGAATCAGAAAAAGGGCGTTCTGAGACTCTGTTAACTTCATCTTCTCTTTCATTGTCGTCTTCAGCTTCTTCTCCTTTACCAAACAACTATTTTTAAAAATTAAAATTAAATAATTAAAATAAATAAAACTTTCGTATTTCCATCGTATTTTTCTTTGTAACTTTCATTGAGAGTTCCTCATTCGTCCAGCTTTTTCCTTCCGATTGTGTGTCTTCAGCGTTGGTTTCCTTTTAAAATCTTCTACTTACCCACATAGCTTCACATGCTTCCAATGCCATGCCTTAAGGCTATTTCTCTCATCTTATTGTCATTTATTTGACTAAAAACGTTTATTTTCAATAACATATTTACATTTATATATATATATATATATATATAATAGAAATATTATTTTATTAGATTGATATAGAGAGAGAGAGAGAGAAAAAGTTAAAGAGGGAGAGAGATAAGGAGAGTGAGGGAGAATCATTCTCTCACTCATACCCTTACTTCAACGAACTTTCTCAGACTTTGATCATTAACATTTATTTTTAGAATATAATACAACCGTTCTTTAGACGTCATAATGATGCAAATGACATATTCACGTACATGTTCTCACGTGAAATATGTTCACACGTGGCATATGATAATGACAGCGTAAGATGTTCATATGGTAGCAATGATCTTGTCATGTGCAGGATCATCAGCGAACTATACACACTTACTCACTTACTCACATGCACATAGACACACTCCATACACAACAATGTGTATATGAGGATATCTAAAGATCTATCTATTCATTCACGTGTTCACGTGCATCTTTATGCAAATGAATGTGTGAAATGAAGCGAATGTTAGTAAATAGTTAATGAACATAACGAAATCATGTGTCAAATTTCGAGAAATATCAATATTTCCTTATTCATCTTCTTTACTTTCATGTTGTAAACAATGTAAATCATAAGTTTATAAAAGAAAACAAAAGCAAAAATAGGATATTTCACGTGTCATTATGTAGTTTTTCGTTTTCTTTTCCATAAAAACATATATGGAAGTACAAAAAATACAAGAAAAAAAAAAGAAAAAAAAGCTTCAAATGACGTCTTTTGCAGATTTTTTTGTTCCCAAAGGAATAGAAAGAGAATGATTGCGTAGGAGAAAGAGAATGAGACACAGAGAGAGAAAGAGAGAGGGAGGGCGAGGGAGGGAGAGAGGGAAACAAACTTTCTTTTTTAACGGTGTTTTCTTCATATACTCTTATTAGAAATTAAAAGGAAATAGTTGAATGAATAGGGAAAGACATGACAACTTGAAACGTACATAATATTACTTTCTTTCTCTAACACCCTCTCACGTCTATATGATCTTTCATCATCTTCTTCTGCTTTTTTTTGTTTTAAAATTTCTTTTTTTTTCCTTGTTCCATAGGATATGTTTGTTTCCATATTATGCGATACTTCTTTGTGCTCTTTTAAGCTTCATCTTAGATTATTTCAACTTTCCTTCCTCCTCTATCTCTCTCGATCCCTCTCTCTCTCTCTCGATCCCTCTCTCTCTCTGTCTCTTTCTCTCTCTCTCTTTTTCTCTCCATTTCATTCAGCTTTCCTCCTTTTCATTTTCTTCATTCATTTGTTCTGATTGAAATTTGTATTAATCTCTTTCTCACTCCCTCCTTCCCTTTATAGATCTATTCTCTCTCTCTCTCTCTCAATATTCCTCTCTTCTTTTATATAAATCAAAGGTTTTTCTCAATTGGCACGTTATGTTATGCCAATTATGTTGAAATCCATCTAAATATTCTAATTTCTTATTTAAAAAATAACTGAGTTTGATGTAAATAAAATATTTGAAATTATAGTCAAATGTCACTTTACCCAATGAGCTGACTAACTTCCCTTTCCGTTTCTGACCTGATTCGTATTGTTTCCATGAATATTTGACTTATTTTTTACTTTCTCCAATAACATTTTTACTTTTTTTATATTCCCTTTTAAGGGTTAGTAAGGGGAGGGGATTTCATATATCCATTAAAGGAACTGTTTTGAATAGCATTTGTGATGATCATTCACTGCTTCATGCATCGTTCCCATCTTCTTGTGTTGCGCGTTCCTTCCTTATCTCGCCCCCACTTCTTCCCAATGGGACTCATGTTCCATATGTCTCTGTGTGTGTGTGTGTGTCTCCTACTGCTGCTAGTGGTGTATGATGATGAACTTGTTGGCCAAAAAGTGTTAACAAATTCAAAAATGTTTTCATTTTCATGTAAGCTTCCAATATTATTGTTATTTTTCTACCATATTAGGTCAATAATAAGCCTTCGAAGTCATCAATTTTCAAAATATTTTTGTTTCTTTTACCCCTATCTTTGACGACCTTCTCTACCATCTACTTGCTTTACTCCTTCTACTCCCTCTACTCATACCTCTCTCTTCTATTTCATCCTCTTCTCCCCTTCTACTCCATTACTCCCTCTATTCCCTTGTTCCAGTCCTTTTTTAAATGAAAATTTTTCTTTTTTTCTCTTTCTTTTTTCCAGCATTTTTTTCATTATTTTTTTCGTTTTTTTTCTTCTTCATAGTCATCGTCAGTCAGTCATCAATGTCATCATAATTCGAAGATTTCATCATCCCAAATAACATTTTCTTTGCCTTTTTTTGGTCAAAACTTCATTTTGTGGAAAAAAAAATTATTTTTTAGCTTCTTGATGATGTGTATTCACTCATAATTTTCTCTTCTTCATATGTATTATCTCTCTCTCTATCTATCTCTTTCTCTCTCTATACATATAGAGAGGGATGAGACTCTTTGATGCATTTCTTTACATTATAAAGGATTTTCAAACATATTTCTTTATTATTTTCACTTATATATTCATGTTTCAGCCATAAACAAAGCTATTTAGCCTATTGAAGACGGTTATCTGATTTTTGCTCAAATTTTTCATTTTTTTCCGAAGGTAAATTTTTATTTTTTTCAGTTTTTCCCATCCAACCACAGTCATTGACGGTAAAGTTCTTTTAAAAACAAAAAAGAAATTCTTTTAAAGAGCAGATATACCCGCATACGTTGGATGTATGTTGTATAGAGAGTTGGATAGAGGGATGATGTAAGTAGAGGATATGAGATGATAGCAAGAGAGAGGGAAAGAGAGATGGAAATGGACATTTAGTTAAAGAGAATATATAAATCAATTAAATTATATAAATGTATATACATATAGTTAGTCTCTCTTCTTGTTTTTCTCACAAAAAAAATCTACAAAATTACATGGACAAGGCAATGATTTACTTTATCATTTACATGAAAAACAAGAAAACTTCTTCTGCTTCATCTTCATGATGTTAACAGAGTGTACAACACGATTATGACTTTTCTCTCTCTTTGTTTCATCTTCATATACATATATGGAGATAGATAGAGAGAGAGAGAGAGAGAAAGGTTTGAGAAGAAGGTTTTTTGTGTTATGGACACACCAACGAACATTTATATTTGGAAAATTGAAAGTCTTAGTCAATCACGCATACAAGATATGTCCATTGTGCCAGAAGAAGTTCCGTATTCATTTCAACTATTGAGATATCAAAATAACTATTTCTATTAAAAGAATTAAAGTTCCATAGAGAGTAAAGAGAATGGGAAAGAGGGAGTGAGAGAAAGAAATGAAAACATAGAGAGAGAGAGAAATAGGAAGAGAGGGGGAAAGTCAATCATTGAAGCAGACTAAGTGCTAACCCTTCTCTCTCTCTTCCTTTCGACTGGCTAAAGGGTGAAGGTTTGAATACTCTCCTATCTAATTACTCTTTATTTCTCTAATTCTCTTTATTTGGTGATTATTTTCTTTTTTTCTAACTGGCTACTAAGCTCATTTTGACCATGGATGCCTTCATGTGTGGCTCGAGACATACAGACTCTTAAATGACTGGAGAAGAGACACACAAGGTAATTGCCATATAGAGAACATTAGAGATATCATGCAAAGCTGTGAGAATGAGACGAGTATATGCAATAGATCAAAACATAATCAAAATATGAGAGAATTAGAGAAAAAAAAAGTAAAAACATCAAACCGGGGTATCAGTCCTAGTAAAGAAGGAGGAGCATACTCTGCAACAGGGGCGAGAAGCAGAAGGCTACTAACCAAGCTGAATAAAATGAAGCACCATCAGTCGAGCTAGCGACCCTAGTCACATAGCCACTAAAATATAGAGAGAAATAGAGAGATAGAGGGAGAGGTGAATTTAAAAGAAAAAGAGAGAGAGGGAGCAAAAAAAAGAGAGAAAAAGAGATAGAGAGGGAAAGAGAGAGAGGAAAGTTGAGTGAAGCGAAAGAGAGAAGTCATAGACGCTTTCCTATACAGAAAGCTTTCAAAGAACGTTTTTGAAAAAAAGGAAGCTTTTCCCTCTCTAACACCTCATCTTCTTATTTTTCCTATAATTCGTGTTCAATTAAACGTATATAACGGGAGATTTTGTCCTTCTTATTTGTGTCGATGTCGGCACTTTTGAAGCTTGAATCTTCAACTGCTGTCCCCAAACGAAATGTGGCCCGTTCTACCTCCTCTACTGGACCATCAATGACTGTTGTTGGATTATTACCTCGTATTCGTTCATCTAATCGTATGAAGGTATAGTTTTCAGATTTTCATCTTCAAACATACTAGCCAAAGTTGAACGCAAAAGAAAAAAAACATTTTTTGCCTCTCTCTCTCCGTTCTATTGGAAAAGAGCGGACGCAAGAGAAAAGCATAATTTGTGTTGTTTGTGCCTGTGTGTGTGTGTGCGTGGAACATCTCCAGAATCTCAACAGTCATTATGAATAAAAAAAAATAGATAAAAATTAAAATGTTCGAAGCCATCAGAAGATATTCACAGGTTTGTCAGTCTTGTTTTTAACTTTTCCTCTTCTCGTATCTCCTCCATCCCCACCCATCCTTTTACTCTCACCTCCCCCCCCCCCCCCCCCCCTATCTCTCTCTGTCTCTCTCTCCTTCTCATCTCAACAATTGAATCTCTTTTTTATAGAAAAAAAGCCTTTTTTTCTTGTTTTTTCCTTTTTTTTTTCATGTTTTAATGTAATTGAGAAGGTGTAAGATATTGATAGTTCTTGGCAGCCAAAGTTCTTCTCGTCATCGTCCATTTTCAGCAAAGATAGATCTTTCTAGCTTTTGCCAATTTCAGCTGTTGAATTGGAAACAAGCTCAGTTCACACATTCTGTGCTGTTTGACTTTTTGCCTTCTCGGTGTAGTGAGGAGAGGAAGAATGAGAAAAGAGAGCTGCATAGAGGGAAAGAGAAATAGGCAGAGAAACGAGGGGAAGAGAAGCATAGGTAAGTAATTGAAAGAATATGTCTTTTTATCATTTACTCACAACGTATTAAACGAAGAGAGAGAGAGAGAGGGAGGGAGGGAAAGAGAGGAAAGAGAAAGAAAACAAACGAGATAGAGAGACTAGGAATCAATGTTAGAGAGTAGAAGAAACAGAGAGAAGAGAAGTAGAAAGAGAGAAAAAGCTTGGAATTATTCTAATCTTATGATTTTTTTCTGTCGCCTTACCATATGAGTCAATTAATTTAAAGCTTTTCCCTCTTGTTATCTTTCTCATTCAACCCCATATATACATATATCTTTTCCCTTTATATTCTCTTTTACGTGTTTATATTGCAACCGAAAATGAGATGAAGAGAGAGAGAGAGACATAGATACAGATATAAAGAGATATGTGGATACAGAGAGAGAGAAAGATTGAGAGAGAATTAGATAGAGAGAATGCCTGCATTGAACTCTTCCATTCTTTCGGAGCATGTTCAGCTCGCAGTGTAGGCAGATGCCGTCTAACTGCCCTTAGGCGATATGGCCACATGATGTGCAGTAGATGGTCGTGTGTATTTCAGTAACTATATTCATTTATAAAGGAGACACTAAGCAAACAGATCGTCTTCTGCCATATTCTTTTTTAGTTTTGAACACGAAAAAAAAAGAAGAAGAAGAATAAGAAGTAGAGTATAGAGAGATAGAGGGAGATAGAGAATGATGAAGACGAAGAAGAAGGAAAACTAAAAGATGGTAAGGATGAATGCATATGAGGACATTTTCAATTCATCATTTTCCTCCTACACCGCCTACCATGCAGCTTTAAACATAAATCATATATAAGAAGCTTTAACTCAACCGTTTTTTCCGTGTCGCCATTTACATATAAGTAGTTGGCATGGTTTAGAAAAACCTTTTTTTTTCTTTTTTTTTCATTTCCGTGAACTGAACTTGTCACTTAATTTTCATCTCCCAAAAAAAGGCTTATTCTTCATTCATATAACAAGGTCATATTGGGCATGAAGATGACAAGTGATGGATGAGCTAATCATCGTCAGCAGCTTGTGTGAAGCTTAATCCTCATTTATCGAGAGTACATTCGTCTTGCCTTCTCTTCTGTGTTTTTTTGTTTCTTATTTTACTTAACAAAATCTTTTTTAAATTTTTTTTTCCAAAGAATTATTCGAATGAAATATTCAGCCTATTGCTCCTTCAGATTCACTTTCTTTCATTCGGAAACGACTCGTCGTCGTCCATTCGTTTTCCTCGCTTCAGTCACTCGTCTTCTGAAATTTAAGATGGAAGAAAAGAATCTTCTGACATTTACAAAAACTTTTTCGTCTCTCTATACGCTTCTCCTTTTTTTTAATTTTATCATTCTAATTACTATCAGATTTCCTCTCTTCATCTTTTAGTTCCTCTCTTTCTCGCTCCCTTCTTCTCTCTATATCTACCTCTCCCTCCTTCTCTCTACCTCCGTCCTTCCTACCCCATCCTATCAATCTCGCTGGCTCTCTCTCCCTCTCATATGTCCTTTCAATCAGAAAAGATTTTTTTTCCCTCTTTTTTCCCTGTTAATCAAACTTTTTGTGGCTTTAAATGATATTTCTACATTTGCCGTTGCTATGCCAATCTATTATCGAATTTGAAACTTCTTTTTATTCTAATTTTATATTTTTCACGTGATTTTCACGTCACGCGTGATTTCTCATTTTTCAATTTTCATTCAACAGAGCGGTTGCTTACAGAGAGAAAGATATAAAGGGTAGGAAGAGAAAAAGTGAAATATAGAGAGATGTGGATAGAAAGAGAAAGAGAGAGAGAGAGAGGATGAATGACACACAAAAAAACGTTTTCGTCTTCGTCTTCTCTATCTTCAATATGAATATTATAAGTTTTTCTATTTTGTTCGATAATGAATAGTTGTACTTGTTATTCTCATGACGTCAGAATGAACAGTTTGAGAAGCAAAAAAGGGAGAGAAAAGCGAGAATGTGAAAGAGCTGAGAATGAAGTAGAGAAGCTTATTGAAATTAATAAAAGAAAAGCTTAGCTTAAAGAACTTTAATCTTCTTTTTTGGAACAATAAAAATTGACTGTGAATATGAATCAGTCTGTACCCACATACGTCAATAATGATATTTTGATAATTCGAAGAAGATAGAGATAAAGAGAGATAATGATAGAGAAAGAGAGAGAGAGAGAGAGAGAGAGAGCTAAAAGACGAACAGATATTTCCTTCTTTGTCTTTGTTGAAAACTTTATTTGGGCTTTTCGTTTTTTTGTTTTTTTCCTACAAAAACATCTGTTTGTTATTATAATGAAACTAATTAGTCATTCAAAATAAAGAAAAAGATTTTTTTCTTTTTCATCTCTCTCTCTCTCTCTATCTATCTCTCTCTCTCTCTCTTTCTTTCCTCAGCAGCAAGAAAAAGGTTTTTTCTTGCCTTTTCGGTGAATTGTTCGCGCCTGTCGTTCATAACTTGCCTTCACGCACTCATTCGAACACACACCGACGTCCTCAGTCGTTTTGATCTCATTTATCATCTGAATCCTCAACATCATATTCATATTCATATGTGACGTTCATGTTATTTAAAAGAGAAGGCTTTTTCCCTTCCTCCATCCCTCCCCTTCAAATCCAATGTAATGTTGTCAATTTGACAACAAAAAAAAAAGAGAAAAAAAAGAAATTCTTGTGTTCAAACAAGTACAAACTATCTTAATTGATCTGTCTGAAGGGGAGAGGAAAAGCTCGGAGAGAAAGGAAATAGAGAGAAGCAGGGTAGAGGGGTTAAGGGGAAAAGCTAATTAACCATTAGACACGAACTATCGATAGTCTGCTCAATAAAAAAAAATTTTTTTTTTTGCTCTTTCTATATTTCCATCTTGAATATTTCGATTGTTGTCTCCTGTTTTCGTGGTGGTGATACTTGCCTCTACCTCATCTACCACCATACCTCTCTCCCTCTCCATCACTCTCCCTCTCTCTCTCTCTATTTCTTTCTCTCTTATACTTTGAGCTCTTGATGTACTTCTTTCTTCTTCTTCGTTTATAAGTTTCCAATTGTTTTCAATAGTTTTGTAAAAACTTTTTTCCTCAACACAACAGTGTGTGTGTGGAGGAAAGTATCTGAGAGAGTGAGTGAGAGAGAGAGAGAGGGAGAGAGGGAGGGAGTGAAAGAGGTTTTTTCTCCATCTTATTAGTTGAGAAAAAGTATTTTTCTCACAAAAAAAGATGATAAATGAGAAGGACGAACGACAATAATCTTGGTTGAGAATCTTGAAAAGTCACGCAAAGCTAGAAGAAGCCCAGTCTAATTAAGGAAAAAAAGAAAAGAGAAAAGCTAAATGCCAAGAAAGAAGTTGAATAAATAATTTAAATTTTTCTCTTGAAAAAGGCAAATAAATTTCTGAAAGTTTATTTACTAATTAGAATAAACTCTCTCTATGTCTCTCTCTCTTCTTTCAATCTTTCCCTCTCTCTCTTCCCTCTCTTTCAGTTTATGCCTCATTTCTCTCTATAAAATACTTCATAAAGAATCAATTTCTCTCTCTCTCTCTCTGTCTGTCTGTTTCTCCTTCACACGCCCTTCCCTCCCTTGTTGTGTTCCTTTCTCCCTCTATCACTCTCTCTCTCTCTCTCTCT
>CALQYR020007463.1:8063-28093 GCA_943334845.2 Auanema sp. JU1783 | reverse complement strand
TGAACCAAGCCTCTCACAACAGAACAAAAAAAAGATTAAAATGAATGAAAATGAAGAACAGGAGTTAGAGTGCACCAAAGTTGGATCAATACTAGGGGAATAAGATGACATAGATGATCAACCAGTATTTTTTTACAGAGCATATCAAACTCTAAAGAGAAAGCTCAAAGTACAAAAAAATGATGTCAGATGCTGAGTTGAGAAAATCGAAAGGAGGATTTGACCCAAACCAATGTTCACAATGATTTCATAAAAAAGTTTATTATTTTCCAGTTTCGAATCGAAATAATTCAAATAAATAAGTATAAACAGTAAAACTACCCGCTAGATGAGAGTGAAGAACAAGAATATAATATTATTTTTACACAATTATTATTTTGAAAATATTTGGAAAAAGAAAGACAAATATTGAATTTAGATGAATGGCAAAGCACATATACAGTACGATTTGGTTTTAATAAGTACAAGTCTTATTACTAAAGTAATACTTTTCAAGAATATCTTTTCAACGGGCTTCTAAAACAACAATAATTCAAACAATCCGATCAAACTCAAGCGATTGTGGCTATTCCATTGGCTCTAAACAAGCTAAACGACATGAACATCGCTCGATCTTTATCCTCTTGCGAGTCATTATGATTCTCTAGCCAATGTAGCTCTAATTCGCGGCTCTCTGGAACACATTGTTATGATTGATGGATTTGATCAGACTGTTCATACCTAGACAGGAAAAGTTTTTACATCGAACACAACTAAAAATTTGGCCAGCAAGTTCATGAAGGTCTAAGGTGGGATCTTCGACTTTCATCTGTAAATATACAAGTTTCTTTGGAGTTTTTATTGAAATATAATCACCTGAATAGCGTTCGGAGCGAGCAAAGCGCTTTTCTGTAGATTAGTTAACGAATGATCAGTGTGATGATTCATCTCATGGAAAGTTGTAATACTTTTCGTAAATGCGCTGTAGGTGCACATCCTAAAATCACTCATTGAAGCTTACGATATCTAATAGTAACATACGAGCATCGGTAAAGTCCGTTCAAGGAATGCATTTCATTATGCCTGGAGAATGCTGTGATCGTTTCACATCGGAAAGAGCACAGATCACAAGAATACTGAAAAAAAATTGTTCATAAACCAAAATTTTTTCAATGAAAGCATACGAATTTGTCTGATTTGCGAGCATTCCTTCGGAGAGTTTTAATTTTCTTCGACTCTTCGTTCAATTGTTCTCTCTTTGTTGTTGTATTCAACCGACGTCTGTAGTCTTCAACATGTTGATAAACATGCTCAGTTAGCTTATCATTATGTATCGTCTTGAAAGAGCATTTATAACATGAGTAAGCAGCGACTCCGTTTGGAATGGTTTCAGGTGGCTGGAACCTCCTCCTTGTAGCATTTTTCTGTCTGCAAAGGTAAACATACATATAACACGAAAAAAATAATGAAATTACTTCAAAGCAGCCAGAGAAGAGGGGCTTAATGGTGGTAAATGAAGTGAGATATGCCTGTGCAGGCATTGAGGAGTACTACAACTGAACGAGCACAACTCGCACTGGTGTGCTCGGGGAGGTTGGGAATGCATGTCACGATGGATTTTCATTAGTAATTCGTCAGTATCCGTATAAGGACAATCAGGACATTGTCCAGTTTCTGAAAGTTTAGTTCGACTGAGATATTCACTTGACAAAACTAACCTTGGCATTTTTCTTCTTTTCGTAATCGTTCCAATAAGGGATGAACGTTTGCCATATCTTCCAGAATATCAATGCTAAGAGGGTCATCGAACTTCATATTGACGCTTTCAGCATTTTTCAGATTTCTGCTGGAAGTGGATGTCGTCAACGTAGGTGCTTTATTACCCTCACTGCAATATAAATTATGAAACGATTGATTGATAAAACACGTACAGTTCTTGCTTAATCTCTTCTGCCTTAATCGCAACTTCACCCTCAATTTTAGTTAAAATTGGAGCCGGCGATAAGTTCGGAGGAGGAGGAGTAGCGGATTTAGGTGTTGGCACTTTACTACTTGGTTCCGTTGATGGTCTACTATATGATTTCTTGGTTTTCGTCAGGTTCTTGTTCGAGATAGGTGTCACGACTTCACCATTTTCCCTAAAACATTTTCAGTTCTCTCAAACTACGAAAAATATCGAAAACCGTTTCGCTGGAGAAGGAGGTGTCTGCGATGAACGTAGGAGTATTGGATGCACTTCGGACGAGTGGAGAAGAACATGTTGCTCCAGAACTTCTTTAGATCCGAAATAATCACAGCTGGGACAACGATACGCAGGACTGCGAACAAAAATATGATTTCTAAACGAAGTAAGTATGTATTTCATTACTGAAAAAAATCTTACCGGGAATGTCGCCAAAGAGCTGAAATAGTTCGCGAAGCAAATGGACAGAGTCGACATGAGTAGATTCTGAGTTTTCCAGTACCAGATCTCATCCCAACTAGAACCCCGTTAATTTTTAACGTGAGTGGGCGGGCGGTTGACTAAAAAAAAGAATACACTTGGAAAAAAATTTCTCTAATACCTCGCTGGCGTTCTGAGCTCTATGTTGCTCGAAATGAGCTCTCAGACAAACTGATCGCTTAGTTGAGTAAGTACACTGGCTACAGCGGAATCTAAAAAAAATATTAAGACATATAAAGGAAGAAGTAGAAACACTCACTTTTGGGGAGCTGATAAATGCATTTGATAATGAGTTGAAATATCGCAAGAATGCTTAGACACATACGGGCACTCTAGACAACGACGTAACCTTGTTCCATCAGGCTGTAAATAACAAAACATTAACATTGGAAACCTATAATAACAAACCAGAACGACGGGAACGAATGTTCGTTCACGTTTATTTCGATTTCCTTGACTGGTGGTACGATCGTTTCTTATTAAACGAGCGGCAGCCACTGCAGCAGTTGCAGCAGCTCCTACTGTTGCGGGAGCGGAGGACACAGAAGGGCCCGAGATTGGCGAGGGAAAACCATGGGGTACTTGATAAATGTTTTGCGGCATATTAGCATTAAACTGCCCTAAACTACCAGCCACTGCAATAGCTGCAGCAGCAGTGAGTTCTTGAACGACAGGATGATACCGAGGCTGAAAACATATGGCTTAGAGATTTTGAGTTAAAACAAGCGTCTACCATATACGGTAACATAATCGAAGCAGCCATATCACCATTGGGATTATTAATGGTTAAACGAGTAATTCTCTGAATTAAAGCAACGTGTGTGCGGAAATGTTGCTGCATAAAACTCTCTCCTCTACATTGATATGTACATATAGGACACTGCAAGAATAGTATTAAGAAACATTCGAGATAGGGAGATAGAACCTTCATATCGCTAGGAGCATCATGCCTAGCTACATGCTTTTCCAGTTTAGTTCTAGCAGTAGTACTGTAAGGACATAGATTACACTTGAAAGCTTGATCAAGGATTCGTGGCAGCTCGGCAACTTCAATAACCTCGCAAGAAACACCTTTCAAACTGAAAATAATATGAATAACAATGAGTGAAACCTTAAAGCAACTCACAAAGTGGGGATATTGACAAAGCGAGGTTGAGATTGTGAAATCTGTTGCATCATAGATGGATGGTGCATCAGTTGTGAATGAGCGAGCTGAGGACTTCCTTGAGCCATCAAGAACTGAGCTCCTGGAGCAGCAAGTGAATTTTGCAGTGTGTTCGGATGCATTTGAGACATTGCGCTATTAGCTCCCGACATCATCATAGCTCCTGTTTGTGCCAAATGTAAACCATTTGGCAGAGAAGGCATTGGAGGAATCATATGTCCTTGTAAGGAACCTTGCAAGTGGAACATTGACATTCCTGGATGTGCTAGTAGAGACTGAGCATTTGCTTGGTTGATAGGCAATCCAATATGACCATTGCTACCTAACTGAGGAGTAGCAATAGTGGAGACCGAGATTTGTGGCGAACCCTGTGCTAGACTCGATAGCGAAGCTGATATAACGGCCTGTGGTGTATTAAACATTGGATTCGACATTTGAACAATCGTATTAGTGGCTGATGCCACGGACTGATCCGTTTGTGAGACAGCAACTAATGGAGTAGGCTTGATTATAGTAGAAATTGGTGTTGCAGGCTCGTTGCCACCATTCACTACAGTTTCAATGCTAGACTGAACATTCATGAGCTGGATAGCATCCATAGGCTCCGGAACTGGTGATGGTGTGATAGTACTGACTGGATCAACAGATGCTGATGTCGCAGTTTCTTCCAACGCAGCGATATCCTGGGATGCTTGAGCTCGAGAATTATTATAAATTCTGAAAGAAAGAATAAAAACTAGAATGTGTTTTTAAATGATACCCTTTGAGGAAATGTCGTCCACGGGCTTCTTCGAACAACATGGATTTTACTCGAGGATGAAGTTTACGTCTTGGATGAGCTCGTAATCGATGATAAACTAACTTTCCGCGGTGATCAAATCCCATTCCACATGTAACACAGTGGTATTTCTTGAGACTGGTCTGCAATAAATGGTTTACTCAGATCTAGAACAATAAGCCCTACCTTCTGAGGGTGGTGACAGTATTTGTGGGTTGCCATTTGGTTGCCCGTATAACAATAATATGTGCAATCTCCGACCGGACAGTATAGTTTTGTATCTTTCCGTTTGCCATCACGAGGGAACAGTCGAGCTCTTCTTTTCCGCTTGTCTTCTAGTTTCTCAGCTGAAGCTTTTGGAACGTCTACTGGACCATTAGCTTGTTCAACACCATCAACGAAGTACTTTGGTGGCCATTGAAAATCAGAATGTTCTTGATGAACACGGGTTATATGAAGTTTCAAAAGTCCACAATTAGAAACTGTCATAGAGCACCTATGGCATCGGAAGCCTGTCATTTTACGATGTCCTTCGGTATGAATTTTCATACGACACTGGTTTCTACTCTTGAAAGGGCAGTGTTCGCACTCTATGATTTTGTTGATCAACTTTGAAATCTTTGGAGGAGTATCCTTATTCACTTTAGCCACTGGTTTATCACTTTTTTTGGCATTGGATTCCATTATAAGGTTTTCGGGAACTGCAAAAGAGACAAATGAAAAAGATCAGCAGGAGAACCATACCTTTCAGCTCAGGTGGGCTTGTGTCACTCATTTCAACATTATCTTTATGTACTTCTGGAGTTAATTTAGGAGGAGAATTGTTACTATCCTCACTGCGAGTATCACTATGTGTAGGAGTCGCCTGGAACAGAAGTATGATCGAAGAGAAGAAAAAATATAATCTTACCTCCTTGTCTAACCGGCGATGGCATTTAATATGATTACGTATAGCTTTCAGAGATCCACAAGAAAAATCACAATCTTTACAAGTATTTTTACGATTCAGCCCTTTAAATAAGAAGAATGGTAATTAATAAACAAATCTGTTATAGAAATTACCTCCATGTAATCGCATATGATTTGCTAATCCTGGGCGAGTTTCGAATCGAGATGGACATTTATTACATTTGTGCACTCCATACATTCCACAAACACGACTGTCCTACACGAAAAAATGTTTTATAAACGAAAAAATTCAAAAAAATCTTACATCTTCCTCTTCTGAATCATCTTCGTAATAGAAATTTGAACTGCGGTTGGCACGTCTTGGTCTTTTGCTCTCGTCATCAATGGGCTATAAGTTTGCAATGAAGAATTTAGAACATAGAATATTAAACTGACAGTTGATGAACTGGCCCTCATTGGGCTTGCTGACTGTGCTCGAGACTGCGGTTCTTCCCTAACAGGTGAAGAATTGGAAGCCTTAAAAATCATCATTCCAATAAGAGAAAAATAAAAGAGAAATATTTACAGGTTGAGTTCTTCGGCGGTCAGTCGTACCGTGCGGCGAAACGTGAAGAAAAAATTTATTTCTTTTCGAACGACGAAGTCTGTCTGCCTCTGCGGGCATTCTGGAAAAAAAGAATATTTAAATAAGATAAATTGACTAAAAAAGAGAGTACCACATATGAGTTTGTAAGAACAGAAAGAGAGAAAGATTCTGAAAGAAAGAAAAGAATAAAGAGTATGAGAAGTTTTATAAAGAAACAACCGCTTCTCTATTTTTGAACAAGTAAAATGATAGAAAGAAGAATATGGAACTTCACGTGTAATTGAGTATTACGTGTGAATGTCGTAGTGTGGAAACGAAGTGAGAATGAAACTATGAAAACACATATAGTAAATGGCAAAATTTTTAATTTTACATAAGCTCTGATGCTAATGAAGCATTTTCAATGCAGATATGGCAAATTGTCAACAACTCAAGAAGATCTAATTTAATTGAAAGAAAGTCAGAGAATTGACCTTAATAGCACAGAGTATGCATTCGTTTTCTTTCATCAAAAACAAAAGAAACAAGCAAATTATTTAAAAATACATAAATAATCTTCCATAACTCAACGTAATAAGTAGATGAAGTGATGAAGATAGTTCAAGGACAATCAACAACCGTCGTAAGCCCTGGGGACATTAATGTACAGCAAAGGATGTTTGAAGAAAAAAAAAGAAGAAGAAGAAGAAGATTTAAACGAATAAGAAGAGGGAAATGACATTGATATAGAAAAGAAGGAGAATAGCTTGGAACGGCGAGAAAAAAAGAAGAAGTAGAAAACTTGAAAAAGAAAAGCTCATATTCAAAATCTTATTTTGCAAACTATGCTGCGTGTTTGAAATGAAAACTCTCTGTCTGTCTCTCATTATTTTGAAAACCATTTGAATATCAATTAACCATATAATTAATGATATAAATAACATTAATTGAGACGAAGAGTAGATAAGACATTGACCATATGAGGAGAATGTGAGTGTCTAACCTTCCGGGTTCTCAGTCATCTTTTGGTTGGATAAAGGTGAAATGAGAGAGAGAAAGAGAGAGTGAGCGAGAGCATGAGAGTAAGACAAGGAGAGAGAGAATAGCTTATGCAGACATACAGGCAGAAAGAAGAGACAATTTGCAGGAAAAAAAAAGGAAAAAGATTGAAGGCTAAAATAGGAATGAAGAGGAAAACTATGAAATGATGACTTTCTCATCCGCAAAAAGGAAAAAATGATGCAAAAGCTCGGCGATATGTTTTTAAGGTAACTTTTCAGGCAAAAAGGGAGAGAAGAATGAAAGTTTCTCATGAACTATTGCTCCGTGAAAAGCTTTTTGTTTTGATTCTTCATTAGAAAATGAAAAGTCGCTTTTAAAACAAACTTTTCATTATTTGCATTCAATCAATAATAATTTCCAATTAAAAGCTGCTTATTTGGGGTGGTTCGGGGGTATCGATTAAGGGATAAACAGTTCATTTGGTAATTCTATTCATCTCATGTTAGAGGAAGACAAACAAATTAATGGAAAGCTTCATGAAAATTCGAACTTTCTGGCTTTCAGGTGAGATTTTACAACTTTTCAAATAATTCGACACTTTCAAAGAGTTGAGGAAAAAACATTTAAATGACAATTAGAAACAACACATGGAGCTACTGACAGCAATCAAGAAACAAGAATCCAACAGCCAAAGAAGAAGAGGACCGACAGAAGGCCGGGAATGTCTCTCTCACTTTTATATACTCTTTGCGTTTCCTTCCTTTCTCTGACTATCTAACTCTTATGAATCTTTCGTTTACTCTTCTTTCTCTTTTTCTTCTCATCTCTTACTTTTACTCTTTCTATAGTCACACATCCTCTCTCTCTCTCATCTCTATCATCATGTTGTGCGTGTATGTGAGCGCGTTGTTCACCGCTCTGTACTGAGGTCACTCACATTGACGGCCCCCAGTCGGGCTGTGCCAGGTGACCAATGCCCGGACAACTCTTACTTCCCTCCCACTTCCTTTCTCTTCCTCTCTCTCTCTCATCATCTTTTCTTTCTCTATTACAGACATATAGCTAAGACAGACAAGAAATAGTGTAATTTATGAAGAGACAGCGATAAGTGGAGATTCGTTCAGAACAGCATCTTTCTATCCCAAAAACAGAAAGCGTCAAATCATACTCTCTGTTTTCATCACTGTCTTTCTCATACTCTTTTTTCTTTTCATCTCTAATTCTCTTATGTTTGGAAGATTTCTCGTTTTGCTTCAAGCCAGAAGACTTTCATTATAATATCCTCTTAACGGCTGAAATAAACTGTGTGACAAGATTCTTCCAATTGCATATATACGAGAAATTAGGTAAAGAGAAGAGAAGAGGATAGAGAGTGAGCGCGATAAACAGAGAGAGGAGCGACAGATTAAAAGAGTAATTATGAGACTGCTCATAGTTTCAGAAGCCTTTGAAGGAGAAGAAAAAAAAGAATCTTTTTCCTCTTCTTCTTTCCCAAAAAGTACGTGTTCCCTTGAAAGTTCCTTTCCTTCATGAAAACACAAGAAATGCTTAAAGTAGCGAATATCTTCCTTACGAATCGCAAAACTTGGTGGAAAAATAAAAATGATTCGTAACAAGTAGTTCCAACAGACTTCTCAGCCATTTTTGAAGATGAAATTCTTCCTAGCAGATGAATGCAAAGATAAATACGATATGTGAATGAGATGAAAAAGCTCAAAAAACTTTAAAATTCAAAGCAGCGACTTATGGTCATGAGTGAAGTAGCAAAGTAGGCGATGATATGAAAAGAAAAGAGGAAAAAAAATAATATTAAGAGAAGAAAACAAAAAAAAAAGAGAAAAGAAAAAGAAAAAAGTGAATCATAATGAAGAAGGAGGAGATGCAGACTCTCTCATTTCTTTCTCTCAACAAACAACCTCAAAAGAGAATGACAGAGATAAAGAGAGATGAAGAGAGGAGGAATGAACGAAACAGAAAAGCAACAGAAACATGTGAAAGTCGGATCGACGAGACATAAAAGATTAATTGAAAGTTTAAAATAAAATGATAAAGACGTTAAAAAAATGAAAAGGTTAAACTGAGAACATGAAATGAAGAGGGTGTATGAGAAAGACAATCGAAATCAATGGAAATTGCTCTTGTGGCTACGAATGATTTTTGCCAATATGCTCTCAACTTCTTTGTAATTAGAATATGAAATGGAGGAGAGTATCAAAGGCTTTTCAATCTCTAAATCATCTCAGAAAAACGAGAAGTAATGTCATCAACGAACGGGCGAAGAAGAAACTGAAGAAGACCAGCCGTGTATTTTATTTTGTGTTCATTCAAACATCAACAGCCAACAATAAACAGGTGGAAGGACAACATTCTCTCTCTATCTCTCTCTCTCTCTGTCTAACTCTCTACCTTCCCTAACTCTCTAGCCATCTCTCACTCTCTACTTCATGTCTTGCTATTCGCCTCTCTTTTGATATCCTGCATGGAAAGGTAAAATACAAAAGTAAAAGAAAGCTGATAATCCCTCCCTTTTCTCCCAAAATTTAAATAATTCAATTAGAAACGAAAAAGAGAAGTAAAATGGCGAAAAAAAATTAGAAAAAGAGGAATAAATAAGAAAGAAAAAGGACTATCCAAGTACAAGGTTTTGGCAGCCAAAAAGCTTAAGTCGAAAGAAAATAGAAAATCCTTCATTTGACATGTTCAGACGTATTCAAACTATAAATAAAATAGTTTGAACTATTTTTGAACAAATCATTTATGAAATTAGAGGAATAGACGTGAAAGGTGCGAAATAATAGAAACTTATATGAAATGTGGGTCATGAGGTGAGAAAAGCTTACAAGATAAGTTATAATTATAATATTATAGTTAAAGCGTGTTAGAGAAGCGAACAAGCGGGCGGTCATAGAGATATACAGATTAGGAGTGTGTAGTAGCAGTTAGAGAGGTATGAAAAGTGTGAGAAACGATGTGAGAGTGGAGAGAGAGAAAACACAACCGTCCATTACGCCCAAAAAAATGAAAATAAGCGAAGTCGCTCATAGAGTTCCATATCGACTTTCACGTTGGTTTTTGCGTGAAAATTCACGAGAACATTCTGAGGTGTAAGAATGAATAGAAGAAATAAGTTAAAAATTTACAGCCAACATCGAAACGCTCATAATCGACAAGAAATTGGCCGGTCAATCCAGCTGGTCAGACATCCAGTCCCTCGCAAATCTATCTTTTTTTCGTTTCATACATATAGTTTCACTCGGATTCTTCCCTTGTACAGTCTGTTCTACGAAAACAGACCACATCTTCATAACTCAATATTACGAAGGGTTTTTCGATGACCAGTAACAGTTTCAAACACAAATAGGAATGGTCTTGAAAGGAAATGATTAATTCAATACGGAAAACCAAGATAAGACAATGTGAAGAGAGAGAAAGAGAGACAGAGTGGAAGAGGAAGAGTAGGAGAGATGACTTCCATAACTCGGAAAAGCCAAGAGTCCATATCGGGTTATTTTCAGATAAATGTCAAGATTAACTAGGGGAATAGAGAACAAGCCGAAACATTGAATGAGATAGTCCGACATCTTAATAAAAGGAGAGATTGAGAGTGTGCGAGGAAGAGAGAGCAAGAATGTGAGAAAGAGGAAGAGAGATGGCTAGACATCAACTACTGAGAAAGGCTAATTACTTCATAACGACGATTAAACATAAATGAGTAAGCTGTGCTATGAAAAAGCCATAAAGTGATAGAGGTTAGGTAGGAGAGAAGTGCTAGAGGAATAGGTGAGAGCCAGAGACACAGAGAGAAAAGACAGAAAAATCAAAATCAGACGTTTCTCAATCATCATTACCGGAGGATTTTTCAAAGCTGTTACAAGTGAGTTTTTACTTGTTCAGAATGTCGTTTTTCCTTCTTCTCTGGGCTCTGAAACAAACATTCTGCTGGGCCCAATAACATTTCTTCTCAGAGTAACAGACGATCAACAAGACCTTCATCTGGCCGAGAAGAACACAAGAAAAAAAAACGAATGAAAGACGAAGGAAAAAAAAGATTGAAAAGAGCGAAAGGAAAGAAGTCGAATGTGAGAGAGAGGAAGATACAACGAGGCAGAACAAGAGAACGAAAGAGTTATGCAGAGAGAGAGAGAGAGAGAGAAGAAGGAGGAAATGAAGGAAGTTACAGAATAAGTTGGATAAAATTGATAGTGTAGGAAGCAAAAGCTCTAGCACAAATCATTCCTAATAATTAGAAAAAAATGAACATAGAGGTACATCTGGTCCTTGAAGATCCCTTTCATGGCCTCATCGGGCTAAGACCTCAACGCAATGTGTCAGCACAAAGAACGATCACATCATGGGTGTGTATGTTGAGATAGAAACTATGTAATTTTTCTTAACTATTATGTTACAGTTAACTTTTTAAAATGACATAATACTAATTGTGATTCCGGATGAATGAAGGAAGGAAAGAATGTCTTAAGATATATCATGATTCACAAATAACAATAATCAATAATAAACAGTGTGGGGATGAACATACATAGAGAGAGAGAGGTAGAGATAAGAAGAGAGGAAGAGAGAAATTGAAAGAGAAGGAAAGTGGAAAGAGGGAGAGTAAGAGAGAAGAATGACCAGATTTGAGAAATCGTGAGGAAAATTAAGTTTTTGAAAAAATGCAAATCATCACTAAAATTGAACAATTCCTCGTTCGTAGTTTGTTCGCATCAAACGTAAGAATGTAAGGTTTGAACGAGTCATCGTCGTTTGGATGTTCGTTGATTTCTGGACAAAAAAGGTAATCCAATGTAATTTACTTTTGATAGAAAAGGGGGGGGGAGAGATTGGCGAAGGGTAAATGATCATTTTGGATATGATGAAGTCAGGACATTCCTAAAAACTGTTGAAGATAGAAGAGTGGGAGGGGTTAGAGAGTGTATGAGACACAGAGTTTCAATGAAAGAGCGTAGAAATCGAGAGACGGAGAGATAGAATGAGATGATAAAGCTTAAAAGGGGAATAAAGGTATGAAGGTAAAATCTCTGAAAAAATGAATGAAAACGAGAGAATCGAATGAATAGAGTGAAGAAGAGATAAATTGGGTTGAAAAGCCTAAGAGGGAACGGAGTATTGCAAAGAGTAAAAAGGGGGAGGGCACAGAAGAAGTGTCTCTGCCAGTTAAAGATAAAGTAATTGGTGGAGAGTGTAGGCTGCACAGCATTGAATGAGAGACATTCCATGAAACTGAGAGAGAAAACAGAATAGAGCAGACAAAATAGAATAAACACAATGGAAGGAAGAGAGTTTTTAAGAAATAAATTACATAGTTATATAAATGAAGAGGAAACAGAGATGAAACTGATGTGAGAGTATGGAAGAATGAGAGAAGGACAACTTCAGATAGCCTGACGGTGTGTATGTATGGGGTGGGCTGGCAATGCTGGTGTGGAAGAAGATGAAGAAGAAGAAGAAGAGAATGCAAGAGAGAAAGAGAAAGAGAACGACAGAGAGAGCCAAATTGTAAGAGAGAGAAGAGAGGGAAATGAGGAAAAGGCGAAATAGAAGGAAATATTATGAGTTTATGGTTAAAAATATATATTTGTATATACATCTAGATGTGGCTTATTGTATTGAATTTAAGTGAATAAGAAAAGGAGAAAAAAAGATTGTTTGATAGATGAAGTTTCCCAATCATCCATATAAGGAAATTATCATTGCCTCAAGCTATATTCACTTATAACAAGGGAGAGGGGTAAGGATAGAGAGAGAGAGGGGGGGGAGGGTGTCAATTGATGACAAAATACCCAACACATACTGCTGTCATAGTAGGTCATATTAATTGGAAATCTTTAAGATTCGTCATGTTGAAGCTTCGATTCAGCACATCAGCATCTTACTAATGGTTTTTCTATCATATTAATATGAATTAGATAGAATCTTTTTTATCAATTGTGCTCCAGAAGTGAAGATGTTCACCGTTAACGTCATCAGCTGTGTCCTGTTTCATAGGAAAACGAACAGCAGTCATCTGGGCGTGAAGACACAGAAAGAAATGCGAAACATAATAGAAAATTAGGAGAGAGAAACACAAAGAGAGAATAAGAGAGAGAGAGAGAGAACTAGAATGAGACTCAATCTCTCTCTGGCTAGCGACTGGGTCTGCCTGAGAGAATCAACAAATCAGATAGCACCCATACACATGTAAAAAAATCGATACTCATACCAAAGACAGAGACATTCTCAAAGAGAATGAATAGAGGAAAAGAGAAAATGAAGACATGAACAGAGGGAAACTGTTATATAGATAACTTCATTATAAAGAGATCCACAAGACTTACAAGGGTAAAGAGAACAGGAAGAAGAAGAGAATGACTTAGGATCTCAGAGAGGAAGAGCTATGTGCGAATGCGTCATGAGAGTAGTCGTAACGAAACCTCTGAACGAGTAAAAAGAGGAAGAAATAATGTTCTTAAAGAGACTTTCTAGAGAGAGAATCAGATTAAGAGAAAACATTATTCAGAGGCAATGAAGAACCCACGTCAGCGAAGGTGAAAAAACGAAAAGTAAACTATTCCTTAAAAGAGAAATATCTGTAAACGAGCTTTAGCTAAAAACCAAAGAAAAGGAGGGATTTTCAGCAGATTCACAGAGGATCAGAAGCTTTGTACATTAACTTCTATTGTTTGTAATCACTCAAGTTAAATGATAACAACATAGTTTTCGCTTGTTGTGAAATCTGACGAAATCATTCCAATTATGGTCATGTAATCGTTTGACGTTCATGTGATGAAGGATACAGAAAGCATGCAGAAGGAGAAGCTGCGAATGGAGATGAACATTCCCATTGACTGATTAGTAGAATATCTCATATCGTAAAGCCTATCCGATTCGAAAAAAATTTTTTCTTTTTTTTTTCCGTCCGATCGCCTCATAGGTGGCGTTTCCTTTTTCCGACTTTTCGCCTCAGTCTCTCTCTCTTCCTCCACCTCTCTCGCCCATTTTCTCTTCTCTTCCATTCTTGGCTTTGAACTGAATTTTTGTCATGAAAAACATCAATCATGGCATATCTTCTTCAATTCATTTCAATATAAATTTCCTCTCATAAATAATTCAAAACACAAGATTATCCATGAAGTTAACAGTTTCCGTCAATTGGATGTGTCGAGAGGGCCAAGTCATTTGGACTCTGTTCCTTCGTGTTATCGCTTGACTCTTTTGTTTTTACTCTGGATCGTTTCGTTCTCTCTCTTTCGCTCTCTCTCATACATGCCATCATCTCTTGTTAGTCTCTTCCACTCTTTATATTCTACCAGCTGTTTTCGGAGCAAGGCCTTTCGCCGAAAATGGAAAATTGCACGAGAAACACATATCTACGCAGCTAGAAGAAGAGTAAAAAATAGAAACAGAGGGAAACGAAGAGAACAAGAGACATCAATCGAATAAGAGAGGGGCCAGAAAAGAGAAAGAGGGAGAAAGAGAGAGAGAGAGATAGAGAGTGTGTGTATATGTGTGTGTATGCAGATGAAATGATTGAAAACTCAAGTCAGAGTTTAGATGTCCGAATTAAGTTCTTAAAAATGCTATAATTATAAAGAGTCCAAAGTATCATGAGGAGCCATTTTTTCTGCCCAACAAACTCCATAAAACGAAGTGTTCGTTTTCCAATAATTGATCGATTCAACGTACAAATGAAGTACAAACGACAATAAAATATATTCGTTTCAAGACATCTCAGCTGATCGCTGTTATCTTCGTTTTGCAATTGCTATCATCATCATTTGCTCGATCCACCTCTTACTCTCTCTCTCTCTCCCTCTATACACCAAGTTCTCTCCATCTCTCATTCCCTTTATCATATATTCTCTTCTACTTCGATCATCATGACCACCTTTTCTTTCTTTCACCTAACACCACCACCAACACCACCACTCATTTCAGCTCCTCCCCATGATAAATCATCCGAAAACATTCCATAATTCAACCAAATAAAGAAGGAAACCTTTTCACCAAAAGTAACATCTTCTATCAATTATATGAATAATCATTATATATTATCTTTAAACCTTTCAAATGTCGTTTTTAAACAAAAAAAAACATTCAAAATGACACAACGTTCATTACTTTCAAACGTTCCACGAACATGTTGTGAGCAGAAATCGTTTTTCTTTTTTGTTGTTGAAAATATTAACGACAATAAAATGATTCTTACAAGAGAAACACTACTACTGCCACTACCAGAGAGAGAGAGAGAGAAAGAGATAGGGAGAGAAGAATGGTAGCAAAGAAAATAGAAGAGGATGAGAGCAGGGGAAGAAGTCTCTACAAGCGCGTTTCCCCCTACAATACAAACTTCTGAACTTTCTTTAATACCTCTCACTCCTTTTCTATCTTTCTCTCTCTCATGGCTTTATTCACTCTCTCTCTATCTTTTTCTTGCCCTGTCCCTTTAATCTAGACTCATTTCCTCCCGTTGCTCTTCTGATTCCAGCTAAAGGCAGAGTTCGAGAGCTAGGCCAAACCACAAAGAGAGGACAGATATATGAAGGAGAACGGGGTGGCTTGGAATCGATTCTCATAGCTCTCTTGGTAGTCGTCTCCCTCTCACTCCCACCCTCTCTCTATGTCTCCCTCTCATTCTTCCCTTCATAAACTCCTTATAAACTCTTTTGAATGTGTAAAAGATGGGGAAAGAAGACAAATTAATTAATACAAGGTAATCACATACGCCAAAACACAGATAATACATGAAAAGCTCAAATCACTTCATAGATGGACAAAACGATTACGGTAGTCGAGAAAGAGAGAAAGACGAAAGCTTAAGCTTTCATGACGAAAAATTCAAACTTGAGTCATTATCTTACAAAAGGATAGGAAAGAAAAATATCTTGTGGAAGAGGGGGCATACCGTAATCCTTAAAAAAACCTTTAAATAGCTTCTCCCTCTCTACTATTTGCAGCATAACGTCTTCTCTCTCTTCTAATAAAGCTTTTGGGTATGTACAATCATTCATATCAATTTGTCTCAAAGTAAAATTAAGAAATTTCTTTTTTTTTTCTTTTCTTGCGTCTTCATTTTTCTTCTTACTCTTTCCTTCTCTCTCTCTCTCTTTCTCTTCGAAATTCTTTTTTATCTCATTACAAGTGTGCTTATCAGAGAAATCAGTTCTCTGTTACAGCTTTAGACAATCACATAAATGCGCGAAATTTGTCATAATAATTCAATGAATAATAATATATCGTGATGGTAATGAATCCTTCCGTAATTATACATATATAGTTAAGATTCCTTATATTAACTGTTGTATAACATAGTGAATCAATTACATCACTTGAAATTACAGTAAAATATTTGAAAACAATCGATAAACCTCTCTCACCCCCCACAATCTGTCTGTCTCTCTCTCTCTCTTTCTCTCTCTCCCCTTTCTCTTTCTCATTCTTTTTTCTTTTTCATACTCCCTCCATCTCTCCCTCCTTTCAATCATCTCTCAAAAGCTACAAGTACCTTTTTAATTCATAAAAATGGTAAAAATTCATATAGTTCTCTCACTCTCCGCTACTCTCTCTATCCTCTCAGAAACTATGCTATTGAGATGGATTAGAAAGATAGTTTATTTACAAATAGCAATCAGAATCAGTGGCGGATGTACTGGCCATAGGTTATTTCCTTACATACTACCCAACAGGAAAAAAAGTATAAAAAAGAAAAGGCGAAAAGCCTTCGAAAACCTCGATAAGTAAAGAATGAAGAGGAGAGAGACATGCAACCGTCTTAGACATCAGCTCACACACCAAATGCGCGTGAATACGTGGAAATGCGTGAACTCACGTGAAATCATATATCATGGATAGTGAACTGGATAACTCTTGTATAATAAATAAGTCTAGTTCAGAAAAAGAAAATATAGTTGGAAAAGGAATTAAAGAGTTAGATGAAAAGAAAAAGAGAGAGGGAGGGAGAGATGAAGTCAATGAAAACACATAGAGAGGCAAAAGAGAGAGGAGAAAATAAGAGAATGTAAGGAAGCTGGCAACGGCAGACTAAATTGGAAGAACTGGTAACATGAAAAGAACGTAGCCTAAGGCATTCAGAAAGTCGGTCGGATGAGGGTGAGTGCTACGAAGAGAAGAGTCGTTTCACCGCAAGCGTCTGACTGTTTGATCCATCTGAGCGTATGGTCAGACAGTGGATGAGAGACAATGGGAAAGTGAGAGAGACTCTAATCGATACGCGCCCTACAGCCCGACAATGGACTAGGCGAGACGACGCACAGGGCGGAGAGAACTGGGAGGGGGTGGAGGAGGGGTGAACCAGAAAAAGCTGGAAGAGAGAGAGAGAGATACAGAGGGACAAGTAAAAAAGAAGGAAAAATATGAAGAAGAGATAATGATAGAGAGACATTCGAGTAAAAGAGGGGAAACAGAAAAGAAAGAGGGGTGTAGAGTTGAAGAGAGTTAACAGGTATACTTTAACCAGAATGGTTTATTCTTTCGAAAGAGTTGAAGAAACAAAACATATGAAGTATTCAGCCCTCACTACTATCATTATCATCTTATTTCCTATTCCAAGATTGTTGAGCTTTTGACTTCAGAAGATTTAAAGCCAGAATTAGTAAATGGAGAGAAAGGCAAGTGGTTGATCACGAGGCGTGACGGAATTGATTTCTTCAGAATCCCAGTAAAGATGTTTCATTGATAGTAATAATGTAATGGTTATTATTAACAAAGAAAATGTAAAAGAATGAAAAATAAAAATTGATTAAGGAGGGGTGGGGGAGGCTTTTCACTGATTTCTAAGCTTCATCTACTTCTCAGCCTTCAGCCCACTCTCTCTCTCCTTCTTCAACAACTAATTTTAGAATTGAGGGATAGAGAGAATATTCATATATTTATAAGAACTGATAAAAAAAGGAAACAAAACATCCTTTTTTCTCAAACTGTTCACCCAATAGCTGATTCCCAGTTGTTAGCCAATTGAACACAAAGAACGAGCACAGACCTAACTGAGCTGTGACTGAATCATGTAAGGACAGCTGGGAGGAGAAAAGAAGGGGATGGGAGAGAGAAAGCTTATTCAGAATCAAAAAATACACAAAAGTTATTAGAAAAATGATAAAAGATATATAACCTTTCATAATTTTCATTCGCGCCTTTATCAGTCAAAGTGAAAAAGATCGTTGGAAAAAAACAGCTGAATAGACCATGCTTCTCAGCAGATTCTGCAATTTGACCCATCTGTTTCTCCTGTTCTTCATGGATCTCTCTACACACCCTTCTCTATCTCTCTCTCTTTTGAAAATCCTTTTTACTTTACCTCTTCAATCACTTTGTGAGGTCTGCAGCTTATAAGTTTCAGAAACATCATGTTGAACAAGTCTCACACAAGGTGAGTACATTTCGTGACAACCAAAACAGAAATGAGAGGTAAAAGAGAGAGTGAGGGAGAGAGGGAACAACAAGTGAGAGATTGAGAGAAAGAGTGGGAAGGCAAAAGTGATGAGAGGTAGAAGGAAGAGATGTGGTTCTGCGTAAGAGGGATAAAAAGAGTTACAGAGGGAAAACAGAGAGAGAGAAAAATGGAAAGAGGAATGTTCCTTTTGTAAAATATCTCTCTCTCTCTCACTATTTATCTCTGCATATTCCTTCTTCTATCTGTGATGCTTTAGAGGGGCAAAGGGGAAGAGAGTCGTTCTGTGTCGACAAGCAAGTGTGTCAGACGCCAGGCATTTAGCGTCGTTCACTCTCTGTATTGGAGACAATGGTCATTCATAGTGAGAGTAAAAAGAAAAAGATGAAAAAGACAGAGAGAAATATAATATTAAACAGATAGAACTGGAGAAAAAGAGAATAGAGAGAGAAAACGAGAGACGCTTAAAAGATGAAAACAGAGAAATATGTACTGCTGGTGGCGCTGGTGTGTTCTCGGTTAAAGAAGAAGAAGAAGAAGAAGATGGAGAAGAAGGAGAAGGAGAATGAGAAGAATAAGAAGAAGAAGAAGAAGAAGATGGTTAAAGCAAAAAGAATATGAAGATGATCATCAAACGAAGAGAATTAGAGAAGTTACACCCCGATGAACAAAAGGCATAAAAGGTAAATTATAAAATTAAAATAAATATATATTTCTCCAACATACATACACATACACACACATACACAGTTATAACTTGTATCAATGAGCTCCCTTCTCTCTCTCTCTCTCTCACTCTCACTCTCTCTCTAACTCTCTTCTTTTTCTTACAAAATCAATCGATAAATGGCGTCTATTCTTTGAAATTATATTTTTGTTATTATTATCATTGTAGTTTGATCATCACATTTGAACCTTTAAGATGTTGCATCATCATGCTTTAATTGGAATACTAGCCTTTTTAGGAAGTTGCAAATATTGATTTTGAACTTTCTTAACTTTCTCATTTCTTTTTTATAAATATTAATTTGTGTTTTTGAACCCCATTCCAGCTTTACTATTCCTAAATCCATTTCCCTCATTGTGTTGACTTTGCTTCAACGCTTATGCTTTTCGGAGGCTGAATGACGACGTCATTTGTTCAATTTTGGGATAAATTCCACCTTCTATTATCAATATTATTATATTTATTATTACTTATTTTGCTTTAAATAAAGATTTCAACTTTTTTTTGTATTTTCGGTCTTCTGATTATGACATGAATGGACGGACAGAGAGAGGGATGAAGAGGAATGAAGAGAGAGAGAGAAAAAAAAGGAGAAAAGGGGTAAAAAGCATTTCCAAAGGAAATGCTGAAAATCGAAGCCAATCTTCAAATGATGAAAAGAACAGTCAAGAGATTGAAAGTGAGAGATACCGACTAAATGAAAAGGGTGGAGTAGGAAGGAGAAAAATAAAAAAAGGCGTAATTGTATGCGATGATGATGAAGATTATAAGATATTTGTTTTCATTTTGCTTCATCTCAGCTTATGATTGCTTCCAAATATGACACTAGTTGGATTGAGAAGAAGGCAAGAAACATGCACATGAAAGAAGAGATGGAGAAAAGGAGAAGGGGAAGAAGATGTAGAAATGGAGTAGGAAATCTATTGCATGAACAAAGCCGACTTGCTAGCCAAAAGAGAGAAAAAGAGATAAAGAGAGAGAATAGAAGAGAGAGAGAGAAACAGAAAGAGGGATCGACAGTAAGAGAGAGAAAAAAAAAGAAAGAAAAAGAGAGAGAGAGT
>CALQYR020007462.1:121667-170804 GCA_943334845.2 Auanema sp. JU1783 | reverse complement strand
CTTATAAGGCTAAAAGACATGCCCAAGACAGGAATCGAACCTGTGTCGCCACGGCCACAACGTGGAGTACTAACCACTATACTACTTGGGCCGAAAGAATATTGAATTTTGTTAAAAACGAAACTGCAACCACATCGCCCTTTTAATCAAATAAAAAACCTGAGAGAGTCTGTAACTAGCTCTGCTCAAAATAAAACTTCTGTTAATTGATTTGTCTGTGTGTTATTTCATTTCTCCCATCAGTATTGAAATGCATTTGACTTGTTTAACTCGTCATCGAACTATATGCTGACTGTGTGTTGGGTTGGGGTGAGAGAGGTCGCTCTCTCTATGTGTATTTCAGAAGACAGTTTTTAATAATAAAACAACTTTATTATAATATAATACTATGTACATCTGGCAATAATTCAAAAAATGAAAAAAAAAACAAAAAAAATTAAGTTTTTTGTAAAAATCAAACAAAATTTCAGATCAAAATAGACGCTTGGCGTTTATAAATAGGATTTGTTCAAGTAAGCACCGGTCGGAATAGATAGTTTGGACTATGTACGATGGAATTATGATGACTTGAATTGATAGTTAAGTATGAGTTACCGACTATGATCACATCTTCTCTCTGTTGCATAGGTGATTCTGAGACATTCAGCCGTCTATGTCGAACAGTCGTGAATAGCGCTTTTCAAAATTTCGACTCGATCGTTTAGGTGTAACCCAATCGATGTCATTGAAGTACTTTGTATTTCGGTTTTCATCTATTTCCGGCACTTGTCTGATAGTTGATGGGTGTCGTTTCTCTTTATGCTCCGTTGGCATATCATAGGTGACAGTCTTCCAATCGTCTTTGTTCCAAGCGACGAAGTGAAGAGGAACAGGCAGCTGTTCCTGTAGAACGGAATAGTGAGTTACTAGCATTTGAAGACTGGCGAAGTTCTTGTTGAATCCCTGCAAAAACAAATAATTACATTCATTACTTCTTTGTTTCATTAGTTTGATAGTACTCGAGCATCTCATTATGGATTCGCCTTGTAAGGGCATGTAAGAGAGAGAGAGAGAGAGAGTGAGAGAGAGTAGCGAAACAAAGCAATATGGAGTTTGTACAATAGTTCTCATGTTGGACTACAAATTATGCAAATTACACAATCTGTACAGACTTGTTCATAAAAGGTAAATAGATACAGTAGAGGCTGGGAAAGGCTTGTATTACTACTTAATGGGACCATTATGATATAATTTGAGGTTAACTAAGTGTTCGATGTAATTTGCATAATTGAGATGCCTGAGAAAGTAAAACTTGGCTTACCTTAATACGGTATCCATCTTCATTGCGGATGATTAGGTAATGAGCTATTCCTGATGCATTGTAGTTTTGAGGTACTCGAACACTTAAGGCTAAGCATCGTTTCTTGGATTCAGAATATCGCACTACGAATGCTCCTTCTGGATGCGATAGAAGATTTCGAACAAGCAATTCTCTGAAAATATATTTATGAGTGGATAGGTCTAATTCCAATTATGGTAATTGAATGTATACGAACACGTGGTGTGACGTCATGTTTTTAAGATCTTTCGGCTCTTTTAGATGGCTTTAGGGATAGCAGTAGTTTGACCCTTGATAACCCTTGCACCTGTTGTCATGTGGGTCATGATTGCTCAAAACTGTTCGAAGGAATTTATAAATGTAGTGACAAGAGGTCGGTCATGATTCAGTATCTGCCGAACTTCAACTCAGACAGATGGTCAGCAGGCACAAGAAATAACATGGAGTACGGTAAAAGGTTACAGGCTCGGCTGGTGTTCGTTTGACCTCATCAAATAAAAATCTTGAGAACTGTGATGCGTAATGGTAAGTTGCAAACACAAGCAAGACCATATTTGAGCCTAATGAGTGGCTTTAAGCACTTATCATGAGCTTAGACGTTTATGAGGATGACAGATGATTTTTGGAAACCCTATAAGGACACCAAAAAAAACGAGAAAAGCATTTGCATTGTTGCTGTTGCTTATGATTGCGGAAGAGATAAGAAGAGCAAAAGCAAGTTATTCAGTAATTGTTCTCATTATGCGTATTGTTAAATGGAAATACCGTTAGAGGAGAAGTTGACCTCTGAGATGAATTGATGTCTGGCTGAGAACGATTATAACCGCTGTGAATAACCATTTGAGAAATAATTGTCGGAAAGTGAATGAAATAGAGATGACAAGTTAGAAGTAAAGAGTTATGCGACTCCTTTTCAAACTTCAAACGTTTGCTTGTCTGACCTATGTACAATAGCAGGAAGTAATGGATATCAAAGAGTGTGCCTTTCTAATCTTTCCTTCAAGCCATGTCTATTCTTAGCCAATGGAGAAAAGGAAAGCAAGAGCCAAAAGATCAAAAATGATTCTGTCTTCACAAGACTAGACGTTCATCTTCAAATCAGACAGTAATCCTCACCTTGTAGGAAGTTTCACGAAGTAGTTGACGTTTTCGAGTTGTGCTTGAAGGGATTCACCGATAGGATAGATCATTTCTCCTAACTTTTCATCAAAGATGAGAGCTGGAGGGGTATCAACTATCTGTAAAGGAGAGTTGGTTATCAAGAGTTCATTGAAATTATCCATACCTTGCTATGTCTATGATTATCTTCTGAAGTTGTAGGTGGAATTGGTTCTTCAGGAACGGGTGAAGCATTGACTCTAGTCATTGGACGACGTCCATCATGAACAGTTGGTTCATATGCTGACATCTGTAAAGAATAGTTGAGATAGACAGTCTTTCAGTTATCCGCAATGTTTTGAATAGCTTATTAGATAAGCGATTTGCATCATTCAAATGTCGTCCAACATAATTGAATATTCGTAGAAAAAACATATTAAATGGCTTATAATTACATCCAATGACCATTACGTCATCTCCAAACGATGTGTGAAGCCCTCTGTGTTTTATGTCTAATTGATGAGATCACAACATTCGCTGCCTACTCATATTATCTTGCATTGACCGAACGAAAAACAAATTTGAATTCTGGCTGTCACAACCATCCCACCCCCCACACACACACATTGTAAACAGTAAGCTACTTGAGCTTAAGTGTATTCATCAATGGATGTTTCTTTTTTACATCTTCTAAGACAATAGAAAATTACTTTTTATGGACCCAGTGCTGTTCATCTGCTCCTTCACATCTAACAATAACCTTCTTTCTCTTTGTTTTTCAAAAACTATGAGCTATGAAACCATATAATTTCCATTCGGATCTCTCTATCTATACAAGTACTTCTGATGACAGAAGACTCACTCCCTCTGACCATTTTAGAAGCGCCAGACGGACAATCATTCGATGTGAGCAATGTCTGCTTACGGATCTCATTTTCAGATTACGTAATGAAGAACTTCTTCAGATTCTTACGTCATTTGAAAATCCGAAAAATCTGGCGCTCTATCAGGTCATCAAGCTGAAGAGCTATTGCTGTCTGTTGGCAACTGACACGGTGGTTGGTTATGCATTGAACCTGTCACACGTTTATAGCATAATTGGAATTATCTTATTTCTACCCAATGTCCATATATGGTATAGTTAACAGAGTACTATCTCTCAAGATTACGCAAGGATATGACTGTGGGAGAGCAAATGAACTGTAGCCGCATCATTTCATCTTCTTCTAGACAGAGCTTACTAGCCGAAAGAAAAACTTTTTTTTACGACTTCCCTCACATAAAAAACAAAAATCATCTTTTCTTTCATTCTTTTTTATCTTTGAACATGTCATTCAAATTCTTTTCTTCCATGTTTTCAAATCACCAAACATACTTACTCGTTTCTGACTGAGAGTGGCTGTCGATGAGAGACGTTGAAATGCTGAGAACACAGCACTGACAGGACGTCTTTTTCTGAAAACAAGACGGATTAGAATATCCACGTGCTAGAGCCTTAATGGGAAACAGCGAAACAATCTGTCTCTTCTCCAATATTAACAGTCTTCACATATTCATCTTTCTCTTCCTTCATTCATTATGAAGGCTCTCCTGGTGGTCAATATGTTGTTCCATATCGTGCTGTGATCAAATCAATCACATACTTACATTTCATTTCAAAAAGCTTCGAAACAAAACCAAAAAAGGAAAAAGAAGACTTTCATATCAGACCACCCATTGAGTTGATTCTCTTGATGAACAAATGCTTACCTCTTGGATTTGGCTGAATCCTCAACAATGCTGTCGCGTCCTTTGCCCATCAATCGACTCAAGAAAGCCGTTGAACTGGCTCTCTTCTCAGACATGGTTCCAGCAGGAATCTGAAAAAAAGCACAAAAATGGTCATTCAATTCAAATCTATTCATATATAATATATAATTAACTTACCTCAAATGCAGTTATTAGATGACTATAGGACATTATGAGAAAGGATACTATGCAGTTAGGAATACTAACTATACTATATACTCAACTAGTTAACTAGTACATTTACGAATAAGCTAACATCGACAATTAGGAAGATGGCCTTTCAATGTCAACTCTACTCTCTAACATCAATTTTTTCTCTTCACCATCTCCATTTTATATGCTATTACAAGCAATTATAATATTAGGAAAGATGGCTCCTATGCTATGTCCATCACAAAGCCCTCCACCTTAGCTCATAAAAACAGCGGCGAGGCTTTTGAATGGGGCTATGTTGTCTTCAAACTAAGTCAATCAACACAAATGCCGATGAATTCCACCTGTCACGCTGATTATTCGTTCATTGATCAAGTTATTAAAGAAAACAATTTGGAATCAATCTTCCCCTCATATTGCCTCTATTAAGAACATCTCTCATAACATCTCATCATCGGTGGTCTATTGGATTGAAATTGAATATCAATAGATGGCCTTTCCGACTTTTGTAACAAATTAAGTACATAGAGAGAGATGAAGAGAGAGAGAGAGAAAGATCTTCTTCCTTTTGTATAAAAAATGGAATGTGAATATCAAATTACAATATTACAGTCATCATCATCATCATCATCATCACACTCTTCTATTAATCATCATTTTCTTTAAAGTTTATAAAATACTTACATGTGGTGTTGAGGTCAGCAATGTTCGAACGGATTTTGATTGTGCCATAGCTGTAGGTGCTAACATGGTTGCTGATGCAGCCATACTAGGTAATGGTGCTCCACGAGTAGCAAGTAATGCTGCGTGAAAAGCACTACCAATAACTGATTCAATTTCTTCAACCTATAAATGAATGAGTAAGATTTTGAAATACAAAATGAAAAATGAACACAATGAGGAGTCTTTCTTTAAAACAATTGATTGAGGTCGATTTGAATGAAATGGAGATTTCAATGAAGAGCGCTCGCTGGATGAATGAAATAAAAAAACGGAAAGAAAAAATGTCTCAACATTCAAAGACGATAACGTTGTTGTGAAAATGAAGAAACGTCCTTGTATGGCAAGTGGAACTGCTAGTAGTCGAAGCAACTCGAGGTTAGCATCTCACTGTGCGAGTAAACTACAATCCTATCATTAACTTCATACAGCTCTCTCTCTCTCTGTATAAGTTGCAGCTGTCTTCCTCCTACTATCACATTCAAGACTAATGATAACCTTTTGAATTTGAAATAAAACTTCTCTTCCTCTCAATTGGCCAATTGCCAACGTTATTATCTTGTCCCTTATAAGGGTAATTAGAAGAAGACGAAAATTAGTTTGAAACGCGTGTATGTATGCTCATCATCTCAATTTCAAATAGTAGATTGAGTTAGTTGTTAACTAATTACAATTTTTTGAAACTATTTCAGTCCATCAACCTATTTTCATTATCGTCTGTCGCAATCTTGTTCAAAGAGTCTCTCTTCAAAGAGACTCTCTCAAGAAGAACACACTACGTAAGATCAACGTTGTCTATTCGAATATTGGAATGCAACCTTACTGTGACGTCTTTCATTTCAATCTGAATGTTGTAGGTGGTTGTTATATGATACATAATCACAAAACATATCTAATGTATAGTTTGATACACATATTTACCGTAACCATCCCTCTACCACTCCTTTGCCCTTCTTTCTCCCCCCTGTACACAGAGATTCCCGGAGATTCTGTTGACAGTTAGAGGAGATGAAGACAAGTGTGTGAATATCTGTTCTAACAGGTCACTCAACAGCATTTCTTCCTCATCTTACTTTCAAAGGTCAATTAGTTGTCTAACAAATTTCAAAATAATGCTCGAGATTTTCGATAAATCACCTAAATTGGTCAACTCTTTTGAAGTAGCATTTCGCCGCAAACGCCTAAAGCCAATCACAATGAACTTCAAGGGTCATAGCCTTGAAAAGCCAGGTGGTCAATGTGAATAGGAAGAGGAAAAGAAAATGAAGACGATATGTCTATGTACCCAGGTGTTATCGTATGAAAATGAGGAAGTGAAGCAAATCAGTCAGTATGAGAGATAGCTTCAAACCGTATAGCATCATCTATCTACTATAGCATTTGCAGATGCCATTATATATATATAATATTATAAAAAAAGGAATTTGAATAACTAAAAATGAAATATAAAATGAATGAATTACAATCAGTCAGAAGGATGAGTAAGTAAGTATGAAGAGGATAGAATCATGAAGTTTCAAGAGTACATCATCTCTCATGGTGAATGAAAGATGGAAAAGAGTTGTTGCTCTTGTGCCTTCTTCAACCTCACCCTAACTATTAGCTTAAATAAGGATAGACTAATGAATTGCGCAATAACTATTCACTCCAAATCAAAATATAGAACAGCATGATGTATAATGAATAGACTATAGAGCTATTAGTCTTCAGACGATTGTCTTCTATAATCCATCTTATTCTTTCACCAGCAGATAATTTCTATATATGATAGCTGCATACATCCTTCCTCTCTTGGTATTTGGGATTGTTGTTAATTCGGCTGCCACCTATCTCCCTCTATCTCCCCTTCTCTTAATCCTCGCTCCCTTCTTTCTCTTCCTTCCAGCAAAACGAGTAAATGTAAATGAGAATGTTAACTATGAGACGTTCAAACGTTCAAATAATTCAAAATGACGATAGCACTCATGCTGAGATCTCTTTTAGGTAGATTGAATTGTAATTGAAAAGACGTCGTCAGAGATGAGACATGGATATTAGATGAGGAAGAAACAGGATAAGAAGACATGAATAACTTACATCTTGTAAATCATGACATCTGAATACATGGCATTTCTTGCGATAAGTCTGTCCACTGGATTCCATAGCTATGTAAGCAACTTCTTTCATTGCTGGTCTGCCAACAACTGACAGAATTCGTCTCATTGAATGTCCAATAAGAAGATCCTGAAAGCAAAAATAAAAATAAACAATTGATATATTTATGAATATACAATCAACTGTTTGTCATTTATAAGGTTATAAAAGTCATCATCCTTCTAGCATGAAGCGTGTGTGTGAGAGTCAATTGCTATTGGCTTGAACAGCCATTAACATCATCCTCATCATCTCAATGACTACCGTATATAGTAATATATGATTGATATTTAACTATGTGTATAGTATACTGAAGTTGAAACATTGAAGTTTCAATATCAAGTTGTTGTTTATAACCTCAAACAAACAATCATGCTGTTATCTCACAGCAGTATCTTGTCAGACAACTGTTGTGTATGTTCTATTTCCGAAAAATGGTTATGTGATGGCCTTTTTTGTCAGCTGAAACGTCTTGATATGTAATGAATAGTTGTCAGCTAATCCATTTACTCTGCTTATCTTATTACAATTGTGCAACATGATAGTTGGAAGAGAATTATGCACCCTTTGAAGGTCATACGTCAACGCTCTTGTAATACAGCTAGTTGACAAGCTGTTTGACAGTTCTCTTACGTAACAACTTGCTCATCATTATCAATATCGTCATGAAATCAAACGATACAACCATTTAAGGTATCATTCTCATTTGAATAACATTCATGAACATGGAAGAACTGAATGAATCCAACTGGGATATAGATCAGATGAGAGTTGTGAAGAATCAATAAGAAGAGTATGATCCTCTTAGTCAATGGTTATTGATATGGATGTCCCATGGAGATGAGCCCCAGATTTACATGAAAATCAACTTTACACCTATGGATTTAAGACATCCAAATGACAATACACTCAATGGGTGAATGATATGTTCTCACCTATTGAGTAAGTTCAAATCTAATTCGCATTACCTCCTTCCCTCCCTCCCTCCCTCCCTTCATCCCTTCCTCTCTATCTAATACTATCTTTCATATTTCCTTTTATGTAAGTTAGTAGAATTGAAATTTTCTCTTCGGAAGTCATTAATAGCTATAAAGATGCAAATGACTGTCATTGAATAGAGGACGTAAAACAATAAAACGTTCATGGATGATTGCTGGTAGAGGCGAATCATATTAAGCTCTTCCTTCTCTCTTGCACACTTTATACCTTTTACTTCTTCTTTTCTACATTATTCTCTTTTATTCTCTTCTTTTTTTCTGAAGCGCAACAATGCCTATCCTAGGCGACGCAATATGAGACTTAGACAACCTGCGGCTAATTGCTTTGATCTTTATATACAGCTAAAGAACACAAAGGAACGGCTTCATTAACTGAAGACCTCGTTAACCGATCAAGAAGAAACTCAAACTATAACATATTTGAAGACTATTGCTATACCTCTCTCACACACACACAATCATCATAGCAACTCAACAAATGGAAATAGACAAATGCTATCCTTATCTGGACATTCCATCTCAATGTAACAACCTATCCCCTTACATAACTTAGCACCCATGACCTTAATCTTATATGTAATATATGCTTATTGTCTTTTATATAATTAAATTAAATATAAATCATTTACCTCTCTATAATGTACTTTAACGCCAGACATTGAGACAGATAGACTAGCATCAACGATGTTACATGGACTGAACTTCTCCAAACGGTATGATAGATGTTCCATGGATGTATTGGAGATTGGAAATGATCCCATGTACTAAACAATATTAATATAATTAGCATAATTTATATATATTTCAAATCTTAAGACATCATTTGTATCTTAGCAAAGAAGGCCATTAAAGACATTTTTGACCATAAAAAGCTGTCCAACACCTTCAACATACAAAAGGCGGCAGAATTTATGTTCGACCGAATGATGGAACTTGAAGGATCTATAGATGGCATTAGACCACCCCAAGTTAGACCTCCCAGCCTGTTTCCTTTTTTTTTGTAATCAAAAGGAAGATCGTATAGTTAAACATGAATGCAATAACAGCTTTGTATAGTTAACGATAAGTATTTATAAAGGATTGCATATCCATAGAAAGTGATTTGAGGAAGGTAAAGGAGGTTACTAGTAGAAGTTGCCGAGATTGAGATGAGATGAGACAAATATTTATTTGTCAAAGAGCTAATTGGCACTACACTTATATCATATAGTTAGAGAAAGCATTTACATGTAATATAAGCAACTAATTGAGAAACACCGACAAATACATTCAAAAGTACCAACTTCTACAAACATTTCAGTTATGGTCAAGTGGATGACAAGTTGCTTTACAACCTATTTTTTGTCAAACGAAACTTATAGAGAGAGATAGAGAGATAGATAGAGAGGGAAAGAGAAGGTGAGAGAAGTCAGAAAGATGAAAAAGAGATTCTTGATCAAACTATAAGAAAGAATAATATTTCCTTATAATTAGCCATGACATAATTAATATGAAACAGATGGCACATAGAGCTTGACTGCCGGATATTATACCGGAACATAAAGCTTATCAGATGTAGACGCATCTCTTTGTATGGAGTGAAGTAGGAGATATGAAAACATCTTTACAACTCTATGTTCTTCTTCATCTTTCCTCTCTTTTTATATTTTTATTATAACCAAATATGATAATCAAGGTCATATTTTATGAACAAATGGAGCTTTTACCTACAGCTGGTGTCATTTCGGTCACGCTAATCGTTCAATCGTCATCTTCATCATGTTCAATATGAATGAATGGATGAAGCTGAGAAAAGAGGACAAGTTCATAATGCTATATTTGGTTATGAAGGCTTAGTACTTTCAAAAAACCACATACACATAGGCAGATAGCTATGAACTGTATCGAATTTCTTTGATCAGCTGTTTGTCTACAGTTGCCTTCTCATACTGACTAACCAATACTGTAGCATACATAAAAGGATATATAATGATGAATTGGTCTTAAGCAAGCAATGCAAAGCTAAAAAGAAATCCAAAAAAGGCAAGCCATCATCATCATGATCATTACATTAAATGACAATCGTCATTTATGATTCAAAATAATGAAGAGAAGCTAACAAAGGAGAAATGAAAGAGACATTTCAAAAATTGGTCATCTCAAGGCATTTCTAATGGAATAGCTAATGAGGATGCATCATTTGAGAATAATTCAATTGAAAAATAGAAAAAAATAAAATAAAAATGAAACTGTAACATACCTTGACATTCCATTTGATCAAATATTCTTTGTGATATGGTCCCATGATTTCGCTTTGATTGTCCGTGGTAGCTACAGCTACGGGATTGAGATGACGAAAGATGGATGTAGGTATATTGGTGTTAGACGTTAAGACGTCTGATGATGAGGATGATTCGTATAAAGACGAATATGGCTGTACGTTAGCAAATGTTTCTCCAATACCTCCGCCAATTAAATTCGGTTGAGGACTGGAGCTAGATGTGCTTGTGCCTGTACTATACGTACTGATCCTTGTATTCGCTGTTGTTCCTCCTAGACTAGCCACGCCCCCTTCAGCTCCGCAATGACAACACCTCCGATGGGCGGAGTCAGCTGAGGTTGATGTTGAAGATGAAGAAGAGGCGGATGACATATGTGCAGAGCTGGTAGAACCAGTAAGATGATGTGGTAAAATATTAGCTGGTTGACTGTCATCAGACCATTGTGAGCAATTTGTAAGATCGGCAGATATCTGAAATATTGGAATTGAAAAAGTGAGTAAGAGGAGTTGAAGGGAAGAGACACTTCTCATCCTCATCTTTAATGAAAAGAAAGTGTTAAGAGAGAGAGAGAGAGAAGGAGAGAGGGATGTTCAATCTATCTCAACACTTTTTCACAACTTTCTTCTTCATTTTGAACAACATAGAATGGAATTTCTTATAAATCATCATGAAGACTACAAAAGCAGGGTCGTGCCTCATCTGTCAATTTGATTCATGACCCTAGCCTACTATTCGTTTTAAGATGATTTTCCTTTTTTTTCATTAAAAAGTTGCGAACAAGCGATTGAATGGCAATGATGTTAAACGATGATAAACATACTTTCTTGTCGTCTTGAATGGATTTGTCGTTCTTGTGTTTCGGTCGTCCGAGTAGCGTTGAGACAAGCTTCGAATACATCTGAAACGATAGAATCATCAGTCAGGAATACCATAGGAATGTGATATTTCATTGAGAGAGAGGAAATGGCAACATTTGGACTGTCACGAAGACGATAGGAACAGATGAAAACCAAAAAACTCTTTCAAATTCTATTTCAAATGATTAGGCTAATTAAAAACATTTCATTTCTTTCGTTTCTTTTTTTTGTCAAACATATGGATGAGGGCGAGGACGGATGGACGGACGGACGCAAACGAGCAAAAAGCAATGACGGAATGTATGGAAGAAAGGAGAGCTTACAAGTCAGATGATGTGTATAACTAACTATACCATATAGTAAACATCTCATTAATGCTTAATGTTTATGCTTTACAGCAAATAGATGTTGTACATGCTTGAAAAGGTTATGTGGAAGAATGAAATAGCATGCTTAGATGGCTGGAATGAATATGTTGAATGAGAAAGAGCTAAATGACCTTAGGGAGTTTGATAATGATTGAAAAGTGTAATTATACATCAATCTGTATAAGGCACATACAGATATGCTAGAGGAAGATCATAGAATCAGATAAAAAAGCATTCTGAAGGCTCATGGCTTAATCTCATGCTCGCTTAGAATCTAATGTGCTAATTCCGGAAAAATCGAATAAGGCATTTGACCATCAGCAACATCTGATAGAAGCAAGCTGAGGTCAAGGCATGGTGATTATGGTCAGATTGCCTTCAGCAATTTCATTGACCAAAATATATTTATGGAGAATACATGTGAGATGTAATTGAGAGATAGAATACAAGAGAGACAAAAGCCAGATTGTGCCTGTGTGGCAACACATCACATCTACATCAGCTTATTTCCAGCTTAATTACGATTTGTGTTGATTAAGCAGCCACAGCCATAGCAGACACAGCAGCGGTGTCAGCAGTGTCAGCAATGATTTACCAAATAAGGAGCTGGCACATAGTAATAGCATACAGATATACCTTCCTAGACACCTTCATCCATCTTATAATTCATTCATAATATACTTAATCTTTCAGCTTATACTATAAAGCGGCTCGTACTTTTGATTATCTAGACAATAGCGTTAACTATACAACAACTCATAAATTATAAAACGATTTGTCATTCTCTAATGACATATAACCTGCCAAAAAGTGTCTCATTTCATCTCTTTTAACTATATGTATCTTAACTATATGCATAGTTATTGTATGTTTACATATACAAAAGAATCAAAAAAGAAACATTATAAGTGGATGACGTGATTTCTATCACTTAAATGGTTACTAAAGAAAGTTGCCGAATAGTTATGCTAATTCAAGCATGGTTATTTGTTGACGCAAAGGATCAGAAAAGTCATCGATAGCCATGTAGGGACATAATGTTTCATTACGCAACTATCTCTCTCTTCCTCTCTCTATATTCATTCCCTTCACCATTCCCTCCTTATTTCCATCCAAAACCCTTCCAGTCTATTGAAATAGCGGCTTTCTTATAACATATAGTTTCATATAAGTTAGTTTTATATTAACTATATGTATATAGTTATGACAACATCTCCAACACTGTTTATACCAACAAAGGATGAAAGTATCAAAGAAAACTTCTTTTTCCTCATCCACACTCACTCTCTCCATCTCTCTCAACGCCCAATTGCCTTTTCAACTAAAAAAGGGAGAAAAACCTTTCTCTAAGTAGCCTCTCCGTTTTCAAAAAAGTAAATGAAAAACGTGTGAGAGATTCTTACATCTAACACCTTCTTCACAACACCATATATAGACTATATACTATATTGATTATTCAAACATAGTTAATTATAATATTAGCACATAGGGTGAACTATATGACGATTGAAGAAGTTCTAAAGGAGTCATTATCAATTAGCAGAATACCACAGTCAATCTAATTGATAGCAATACTCTCTCTCTCCCTCTCCCTCTCTCCCCCTCTCTATCTCTCTTAAATTGTTCATTTTCTTATAAAGTTTCTTTCGAACACAACAAAAAACTTTTTTTTTTCTTACAAACCCCACAAGTCTGTCATCTAACCCAACCCATCTTCTCTGCTTTTCGCTTGCCCCCTAAATCATTACCAGACGGCGGTTAGAAGAAGGCCAAGACACAAAGAGAAGAGAAGTCAGTGAGTGAACGGCAAAAATGGAACTTTCAAAGAAAAAGCTATATTCCATAAATATTTGTTAAACAGCAAACAAAGTCCAAAAATGGGAATAAGAAAACAAATTATTTTTTGGAGAAGCACATCAGCAACAGCAATAGCAACAGCAGCAACAGACGGAGAAGGATGAGAAGAAGGAGGAGAGAAAATGAAGTAGAAGCAGCATGATATGTGGTGCCAGTTGAAAGAGGCAGACATACAAGTTACAAGTATTCTATCAACGAATGCTCTCAACGACAACAAGAACAACAAAAACCATAATTGATAGCATAAACAGTATAGTTAAAGAAATAATCTCCCTCATTTCCCCTCTCTATTTCTCTCTCTCCCTCTCTCTATACATATGAATCTAGCAGCTGCCTAGAGTGAGTGTTGTCAAAGGAAAATGGCTGAACACGAAAAGTGATGTGAAACAGATATTCCTACTGACAATTCGTCTTGTTTGAACAAATAAAAAAGTAAAAATAAAGAAATTACGTTTTTTGTGATTTGAACAGCAAGTAGAAGGATTCGGAAATTAAGAAAATGCAATGGAAATGACCAAAAATGAATGGAATGAAGAGCGCCACAGAGAGAGAGAGAGAGATGAAGATGAAGAAGAAGAAGAAGAAGAAGAGAAAGACGATACAAGTCGAAGCAGATGATTTCTGTTTCTCATGCATTATAAGAGTTTTGGAAATGAAGCAAATCAATCATATTGAACTTGTAGTGCATAGAAGAAGATAATGAATATGTGAGTTGATGATTACATTGAGGTGAGAAGGAGAAATTCATTTGAAATTTAGTCAAGAAATCTGAAACTGAGCAAACTTGTCTCAGCTAGAATTCCGTCCATCCATCATCTGGATTGATCAGTCTTGAAAGAGAAACGAAACTTTGTCCGAATAAGGATTTCAAGACAAAGAATAATAATTTTGAAGAGAAAAAAGAAGGAAGAAGAAGATGAAGATGAAGAATGAAGAGAAATGAATGAAAACAAATACTTAATCAAAGTTGCAAACCACACATAGATAGACATAGACTCTCATGCATTCTATCATGTAAAGCTTATATGCTTAGATGGCAATTTGATTTTCAATATCATATATTCTTCTGAATATAAAATAACCATAGAAGCTAGTCTGTTGTATAAAGCTTTATGTGGATAGAGATGTGTGTGTGTGTATGTGTGAGTGTGTGTTAGAGAGAGTAAAGGAAGTCTATAGAAGCTTAAAGGTGAATTGATGTTAGAGACAACTTCTTTCAATCTCTTCTCCTTCAACCTCTTCTCTTCTCCCTCCCTCCCTCCCTCCCTTTCTCTTACAATATTAGTCAAAAGCGAAAGAAGTTGTCAGGTGTGAAGAAATGAATGAAAAACCAATCGACTGACCACAACGAGAGATTTAAACGAAATAAAAAAAGAGAAAATATTGGTGATAAAAGAGAAAATGACTAGGAGAATTAAGTGATGAAAGACAAAAGAGAATGAGGGAAAGCAAGGAAACGACAGATCGAGAAAGCTGAAATGAGATCCAGCAGACTAGGACGATCCTGAATAATCACGTTAAAGATGATGAAAAAGAATATATGAGATTGAGAGAGAGAGAAAGAGAAGAGAGGAGTATAGAGAGAGAGAGAGTGATAACTGAAAGATGGAAAAAAGAAAGTTAAAAGAGATTTTAAATTGCTTCATAAAGTACGCGAGAGAATGGAGGGAGAGTCATTGAGATACGTGCCAACGAGATGGAGATTGAGATGACTGGGCTTATTCATAAGCAGATGTTACTCCTACATTCGGACAGATAATAAGTGAAATATGATATATAAAATGATAGTTTAATAAGCTTCTTCTGCTTCTTCTTCTAACCATCATCATCATCATATTAACATTCTATTATAACTTATATGATATAGTTAAAGCTTTATCTATCTAATATGGATAATGAGTGAATGATAGATATAGAGGTAGTGGGTGTCATGACGTAGATAGAGGAGGAGAGAAGAGGAGCTGGCAATGATTGATCAATGAAATAGCTTTAAAAGGAATAATGTCAACAAACTGATTAAATAATCAATCAATTTCAAAAGAACAATTAGTAATTCTAATGACAGATTTAATTGCTTAATTGGTTGTTTTGTCAATTCGATTACATGTAAAGGCTATGTGATATACACGATTGATAGAGCATCATCTATACTATTGTATAGATAAGAGAATTAGAGAAAAATAGAATAAAATCTCAATGGAGCACATTATGGAAAAAAAAGGTGAAATAGAAGTCATCATGTTTGAACATTTCCATTTATAGTTAACATGATGATCAATAAGCTTAGTTATCTATATGTACGTATAGTAATGATAATATGATTAGTTGACCTCATAAAAGACTAATTATATAAAGGTCACATAAGCTATTGTTTACATCAATTAATCATCTATTACTACATATGGACAAAATGCCTTCAGGGGGGATTACTTCATCACGATCTATAGAAGATAGAGAGAGAGAGTGAGAGAGAGAGCGATGAATACATATAGAGAGAGGGAGAAAGAGAGAGAGAGAGACATATACTATCTTATATGAAAAATCAAAAAAGGAACAGTAAGGTAAAAAGAAAATCTTCTCATGACTATGTGATCATCCCATTCATTCTTCTTTCGAGATAATCATACATCTCATACTCTCTCTCTCTATACTATCTCTCTTCATTTATCATTATCTCTCTTCATCTTTACCTGTTCACACATCTTACCAGCCATCTATGTCTCACATAACCAAACTACTTTATTATATTATCTTAACCATTCGTTTCTAATCAATCAATCAACACACATACGTATTCCTCTTTAACTATATCTATGATGGTATACCCAATAAAGCTTATTATACATATAGAGAGGGGAAGAGAGACAGAGAGAGAAAGAGAGAATTATACATGATAGACAGATGTTTATTATATAAACAATATAATAAACTTTATTAACTATATACATATAGTTAAGAAGTTATGATCTGCTTAGATTGAAAAAAGGAAAAGATAAATGATAAGAAGAGAATGACATATTCGAAATGGAAGGTGTTGATGGACAGATGTCTTTTCAATCCTTCTATGTTAAAGGATTGTTTAGGAGAAAGGAAGGAACAATTTGAGAAGTTGTGCATACAATCTCATCCAATACTAAGATAGATGGAGAAAGAGAGAAATGAAGTACAAAAAGTGTTTTAAAGACCCTTCTCTCTTTCTCTCTACATCTTCCTCTCTCTCTCTATCTCTCTTGGTTTCTTCCAGAGATTTGAATCAACAGTCAGCAGTTTGTATGATTCACATCCAATTTTTTGAGAGAAAAAACTGAGAGACACTTTCATTCAACACCACCACAACTATTAAAGCTTCATAGTAGATATGAACTATATGATATAGTTATATACAATACAATAGAAAGTTCATAGCATTCCATTAACTATATGAGAATGAGTTGTAAGCTTATGAAGTGGATAAGAACAATTTTTTTTAAAAAAATGTCAAGTATTGTATTGCGAGAGAATAGATAAACAAATCTATTCGTTCACAAAAACCATTCACAGCTTTATCAAATGAATGAAGAAGTTCGCTTTCTCGTAGTCCACCTTCTCTTCCCTCTCTATTTCTCTCTCAAATACTTTCTCTCTCTCTCTCTATTATTATCATCATCATCATCATCGATGAGCTTCCCAACAAAAGAATGAATAGCTATAAGGTGAAAAGATAGAAAGATAACCGGAACTTATCGACAACCACCTTATCCACTCCTCTTCGCCCCACACCCCACATTACCCAACAACCACCTCTCTCGTTTGAGACCCTGCTCTCCATTCTCGCTGATTCCTTGCATTGTAAATCTCGATTGAACATTTTCCTTTTTCATCTCTTTCACCTTCTCTTGCATGCTGGTCTTACCCTCTCTCTCTCTCTCAGACTCATCCCATATAACCACTACCACCGCAGGCAACTCTCTTTTATATCCCATTTCTCTTTCTTTTCATTTCAATCAAAAGCATTTTATTACACTTTATTATATTGAAATGATGAAGTCCATTTATGGATGAGATAACGGTTGTTTGAATAAAGAGAAATAATCATCTGGATCTTTCTCATTCTTCAAATTATTCACGAAAAGTCATTAAGTCCAAGTAGAAAAGAAGTTACAAAGAGTAGAAAGAGGAGTAATCTCTCATTAGCAGAAAGCATACTCATAGTCCAAATCATAATGGGATTAACCATGTTAGCATAGTAAATGACTTCTTCCAAAATATAAAAATGAAATACCTGAGCAATGGATTGTATTCAACCAGTCATCCTTCTTGAGTGAAATGAAAATGAAACGGCTTGTAACTCGTTCCACGTGGCTTGAACCTCATTAGCATATCTGAAATACCACTAAGAAAGAGATAGAAATATGCAAATTAGAAGAAAGTGTGAGAAAACACGGAACAACAGGGAACAACATGAAACGAATACAGTTGCACTCAGTTTGCGTCAGTGAGTTATTCACTTAGTATGTACTCGTAAAGGTAGCAACAATTCTCGTGTCGATATCATGAGGTGTGAACTTCTTCTAACTCGGAAATAACAGAGAGGAACCAATAAGCACTAAACCAGTACACCTAGCTCACCCAGTATTTCACATAAAAATCAAATCAAATCGAAATATGGTAACTGAAGACAAACTGATCAATATGAACCCCATGATAGAGGGAGTTCTGGACCAAAGACTGTACAACTGAAGCAATTCTGTCTGAGTTAATCAATTCGAGTTTGGGGTATAATTTATCTAAGGAAGTTTGGGTTAGACATTTTTGGTTCTTCGAGCCCTTCCTGATCACATACTGATACTCTACCCTCAACGTTATACTGATTTCTCATTGACCGAACTGTATTCATGTAGACTGATGGGATGTACTGAGCCTGTTGAGACACGAGAAGCTCGATTGGTAGAATCTAATACATACATATCCTTTTTTGAGACATTTATTGTTATGTGATACACAAATATTTAAGTGCCCTGAGCGGCCAAATCAAACAGTAGCATGAAGGGAAGTTCGAGAAGATACATTGATAATGGATTAACTAGAAGAGAGAGAGAGAGGTGAAAGAGTCAAGGAAAGTATGACCAGAGATGGAACAGCTCAATGTTCTCTCATCAGAACAATGTCTGCCGTTGTGATGCTGTGTGAAAGATTTGAATGGAAGTAATAGAATGACAAATATTTCTTTGAGTCGAGCAACAAGAATGAAATTAAGAGAGAGAGAGACTCCTTTGAAGGGAGAGGAATGGCAACCAATGGCATGTAGGAGGAGAAGGTATGATGGGTGAAAGGTTTTCATGGAACATTTCGCATTCTGATTCATTCATATGTTATTCTTTCGAATGCTTTTAATAAAGATGAATGGATTGTTCGCTTCTTATAGAAAACCATTTGTGTGAAGTCAAATCTTCATTTGAATGAAGAAGAAGAAGACTGTCTGAAAGTATTTCATTTGATGAGTTACCTTGATTTCCGTTTTGATATCAAGCCATCCTGCTTCATCTTCATGTTTATCATTTCATTTGGTGTATGTGTGTGTGTATGTATGTCTCTGTGTGTGTGTGTTTGCTTACAAAAAACATAATCCGGGGAAGAACAGGATGAAGCACTCGAAGATGTCCAGCATATTTGCCCATCTCGCATTCTGGTCAGAAAGTTTGGCCCTGAGCTCATATTCCTATTCTATCATTTCGTTCTTTCATCATTTTCCTTAAATGGAAGTCATCTCATTCACTTATTGTTTTTCTTCTCCATTTCATAGAGCTTTGATTTCTTGGCATACCGCAGTTGTTGATTAGCATAACGATCTCGTGAGGCTAATTAGCATAAGTTGACGTGAAACTGTGAGATGTTTTGTTTCTCCAACTGAGACTTCCTCTTTCAGTTCACGATATGACAGACAATGGACGAGGAACATGGGGAAGTGAACTTCAATTCCTATTAACATCTGTTGGATATGCTGTTGGACTAGGAAACTTATGGAGGTTCCCCAGTATAGCATATGAGAATGGAGGAGGTTCGTCTTCACCTCATGCCCCCCACCTCATCATAAGCCTTCAGGAGCTTTCTTGATTCCATATCTATGCTGTTCGATAGTCATTGGACTACCACTTCTCTATATGGAGTTTTTTGTTGGACAATTCACTCAGAATGGTCCATCTGTAGCCTTCAGAAACTATTTTCCAGCTTTACAAGGTATCTGAATGTAATTGAAACAAATGAAAAACGAAATGTGATTGAACAGGAATTGGATGGACGAGCACACTATGCTCATTCATGATTGGCATTTATTATAATGTTATAATAGTATATTGTGTATTATATCTTATAGATATCTTATTTAATGATGTAAGCAATTGGACATCTTGTGGAAATGCTTGGAACACAAATGGTTTTTTCCTTTCTTTTTCCTTTCACCTCTAACAAGAAGCATGATGAGTCTCTCTTATTCAGAATGTATGCTTCTGAATGACACATCTGCGAATGGCACACTAGCTGCTGATGAATTCTATTTGTAAACATACAATATCTCTATATTTTATATAAATAATTATATTTCAGACATAAAGTATTGAAAATATCTGATTCCATCAATGATCTCGGCACATTGAATGTCCCTGTGCTAGTTGTCTTAGTAGTCATCTGGATCTTCACAGCTCTCTGTCTAGTTAAAGGAGTTAAGTATATTGGAAAGATGGCTTACGTCACAGCTACCATGCCTTATCTAATCATAGGTTTGATACATCTTCAGCTCTTTCTTGTTAGCTTAACCTTTTCAAGGATTTTTCTTCATTATGGTACTTCAATTGGACGGAGCTTCAAGTGGATTGAAATATTTCCTTTTCCAACCGAAATTCGAAAAATTGTTGGAATTTAATGTAGTTTCCATTAACATTCTTAAAATTCTATTTTTCTTTTTTCTTCTTAAACACGTCTTCCGACAATTCAGACTTGGATTGCTGCTGCCAACCAACTATGCTTCTCCTTAAGCATAGGCTTTGGCGGACTACTGTCATTATCGTCCTTCAATGCACGAAAACATAACTGCTTCAAGGTTACCACATGGGGTTTCTAATGACTACAACATAGTTCTCACTTAAGGATGCTCTCGTTATTGTATTCTGTGATGGATTCATGAGTATCTTCGGAGGATGTGTAATCTTTGCTATTCTTGGATTTCTATCGCATGAAGTCGGACGACCAATAGATCATCTCATTCAATCACGTAATCTTGTTCCTTTATTCCTAATTGTTCTAAATGATACATTGATAGAAGGAGGAATTGCTTTCGTTGCTTATCCAGAAGCCTTTGCTCGAATGGGATACTCTTCTGCATTGAACTTCCTACTGTTTTTCATGTTCTTCTTGTTAGGCATCAGCAGTCAGTTCGGTAATCATTGAAAATGAAATCGAAAGTGCTCAAGTTTATTAAGGAACTATGCAACCTATGCTTACATCCATGATAGATCAGTTCCCAGTTTTAAGGAAGCAGACAGAAGCTGTGGCGATCAGTGCTTGTTTCATCTCTTTCATCGTGGGCTTATCCATGTGTTGGGGAGTAAGATAACCTTCTATCTCTAACCTAATCTTCAATTAAGAATGGAAATTACTGGCTGAACTTATACAACAACTGGATGGGAGCCAACACTGTCTTCATTGCCTGTTTCTTAGAAATAATGATTATCATCCATATATACGGTATACTTGATCATCCCTTCTTTCCTCGTTTCACTCTCAATCTCCCTCAGGTATTCATAACTTCCGGTCAGATATCGAAGAGTGTTTGGGAGGTTCAGAAGGGCGATTCCAAAAAATATTTGGGAAATCAGGAGTCTACTTCACTCTGTGCTGGACCATTCTTGCCCCAGTCCTCATCTTTGTAAATGAGATTATTGTTTCACTCAGTAACAGATCTATATCCTTCAGGTTCTTATAGTCACGACGTTTATCAACCAAGCTCAAGCTCCAGTTGACGGACCTTATTGGACAAGAGTAAGCCCACTAATAGAAGACTGTAACAGAGTCCATTATAGGTTGTTGGTTATATACTGGAGTATTGTCCTCTGATATTCATTCCCATATTTGCTTTCATCAATATAAGAGATGCTGCCAAATCTGAGCAAGTAAGTTGCATGTCTCAAGTGAATCATGAACAACCTGTGCTTAGGGATGGAAGTCAGCTTTTCGAATTCAGCCTTCATTATTTTCTTTTAAAAAGGTTAATAAGACATTAGATAAGGTAATGTGAAAAAGGATTTTAAAAATAGCCAGAACGGAGTTTTCAGATTTATCCCGAAGATCATCCGACTATCATAGCTCAGGTATCAGCTCCGTGATTGAACAGAGCTTAACTATTCCAATATAATTTATATGAAAACAGGAGTCTGCTCAGCAGAATGTTATCGTTGATCAGTTCACATGTCAAAAGCTTGAATGTGTGTTGTATACGTTGTTATATAAGAATTTATAAAGTAAAATATGTTTCCACTGGTCATCTCTTTGAGAACAGAGTGCTCGTTTGAATAATTACAAAAGTTTTTCATAGACTGTCAATGAAACGAAAACAAAAAGTAAAATCAGTTGAAGACGTTTGAATGAGCCATCGGTAGTTCCCCGAACGTTCTATGATTTTGCTTTATCTGGAGTCTCGTTTTTCCAGCGTATGGTTCTTAACAAGGATTCAAAAGGATTCATTCTCTCTTACATCTTTCTACCTATTAGCATGACAAGTGGATATCAGAAGAACGAATTGTTCTCAATGTGATCAGTGGTGGTTGGAATAGTCATGAGTTCTTCTCCTAGAGGAGAGCTGCTTCAAATTTTCTTCGAACTCTTCGACTCCCAAGAAATCAATTCGCTCATGTAAGGTATTGTATTGACAACCATCTTCTATCTTTCGCAATAGAGATGAACAGAAGTTGATTTCAACACACAGTGTAACATAGAACTCCAGACAAACAAGAGAGTCGCTATATCAACAGTTAATGGGAAAAAAAGAAAATCATGCAACACAGTGTCAAAAACTTTAAAAGTTTTCTTTATGGCTCAGACATCCAAGGAAGTAATAACCCTCACATCTTATGATCAGTTGAACTGCGAATCGGGAAACATCATCATAGCCGATCTGAAGAGACAAGCAACTGCGAAATGAAAACATTTGCGGCACTACATATAGGCTGTCTATAACGTGTTCCGTATTGCATATGGGTCGAGCATGATACAGCCTGCTGTAAAGACAGTTGTTGAGGCGATGTCTAGACTCATTACGAACAGCATTCTTTGAGAAAGACAAAAAAAAAGATAGAAAACCTGATAAAAATTAGTTTGATGAAGGAGGATTGAGTAACTGCATGGTAACATGTAATGAGACAGTCGGATAGGTAGTAGTAGGAGGAAGGCTGTCAATACCATGAAGAAGAATGCTTTACAAAGGACAATAATATGAATAAAGCTTTCAAAAACCTTATTTGTTTTTGAAATATGTGAGTTTTTCTTTTTTCGTTCATTGTTGACCAGGTCATCAAATCGTAAGTGGAACTCTTCCACGCCGTCAGATAATCTGTATACCTTATTAAGCACAAAAGTTTAGAAAACATAAAAAATGGCTAAAAATAGAAATTTAAGTCTGTTCGAATGAACTTGAACAGTTCTTACGAAATTATAAAAAAACCGTTCAGCTCATCAAAGACACAACCGAGTCTTACACACTGCATATACGAAAATGAAAATAGCGTCACACGTGAGCATAATGGTGTTGTACGTCAAATGACAAATGACACGATGGCGTTCTCAGAATGATTTTTAAAGAAGCGACCAGATTGGTCTGCAGAACGCTATTCCGGAGAGGTGAATCATAGTCTAACCGGAAAGAAACAAAAAAAAAGTTTTTTTGTGTTCCAAAGACAGGATGGAGAGTGTGTTGCGACATTCATAGTGCATGACTGATGTTTTAAAATATCTTTTTTGGTTTGATTCTTTGTATGGGTGGCACAACACAAGATGTTTGATCATAACCATGACCTTCCAAATATTATTAAACTCTTTCCGGAGACCATCTAACCGGACTTTCTCAATATAATGACCAATATTGAATCAAAATCTCAATGAAGAACCTGTATATGATTTTGACGATAATCGGATGGGGTGGACGGCCGGGGGGGTGCAGTGCAGGAATCGTACGCTAAGGGAGAAGGTCAATCGAAGCAGAGCAAACTATTTCTTTTCATATTTGAAAACATTTTTTCTATTATTTGTTTTGAAATAAATATATATTCTGAGGTTTTATCTTCTTTGCTATTCTGGGACAGAGAGAGGTTTTGCAGTTGTGAAATTGAAACACATGGTTGGCTGGGATGGAATGAGCATATCGAGCATGAGAGAGAGGGAGAGAGAGAAGCTAAGATGGATACATGATGTTGTAGTTAATGATGATGAAATCACCTTCGATACCATATTAGCTCATTCAATATTTGAAGAAGAAATGGCAATGTCCGAACAATTTTAAAGATAGCAGCCCCATTTAGAAGATGAAGGAGATGAAGGAGACGAAGAAAAAAACGACCGAAATCATAGAAAAACTGTTTTCTCATATATGGATTGCTAGAGAGCAAAATGTCCGAACAAATTTTTTTTTCTCTTTTCATAGTTTGTTAAACAATCATCCTCGGGAACAAAAGGTCAAGCTACAACTAACTGATGCAGAGAATAGCTTCAAGAATTTTCTTAAAAAGGAAAACTTCCGTGACTTCTTCTTGTTCTCTCATTTCCTTTTGATTTCTACACAACTCAATGATGCTCCTTATTTTCATCGTCTCTCCCTAGTCGTCAACCATACATGTACATCATTCAAAACACAATACATGTTCATCTGACTACAGCTTGTGTTGAGCAAAGAGAAAACGAAAATGCTCCGAGAATCACATTCAGTACTGAGACGATGCAAGAAACACTTCTACTCCAATGATATGATTGGGAAAATGAAAAAAAAAATTTTTATCAGAAAACCGGACCAATTTCAGATTTCTCATCGTCACTCTTAAGATCAAAGAAAGAAAAACAAAGATCACTTGATAACGTTCGAATTCGGGATTGATCGTAGCCGCCTGTTTACCATATCATACGTTTATATTAAACGATTCATCCGGTCTGCTGAGTGAGCTTCATCTGATTTTTTTGGGCGATTCTCTGCGAGTGCGGGCGTGGCATCCGGATTTTGTTTGTTATTCCTACTCCTCTAGGCATTACCGGCGTCCATCATACAAATTGAAGATTTCTTAGTTTCGCTAATATCAAGAAAAATGTTGAGATGGATTAAGCCGCAAATTCTTTTCCTTCATTTTTCTCAAACTGAAGATTATATTCTGAGCAATCAGAAGCCGTATGGGCTATCTGTTTTCTTCTTGACTCTCATGCGAATCTTTTAATTCGCCTGCTTCCCGTAGCTTCATCCACTCCGCTACCTTCAGTTTTCTTCAACTCTTCCGTCTTTTTGATAAATGACGAATGAACAGAGTTAAGAGAAAAATATGAGAGGCGAGTTGACGATCAGGAGGGGTCATCCGGTCCGACTGGACGCAACGCCGACCGGAATTTTCGTCCTGACGGATGCGGTTCCGGAGAGAGTAGAGACAAAGAAACCTAATTGAGATAAGAGCCAATTGCTCCGATGGAAAGAAAAAAATGTGTGAGGGCATAAAATGTGAAGAAGCAACTGGCTAAAAATGGAAATAGTGCTTTTCGGAGAAATAACACGAGGAGCGCATTGGCTCTTTTTTCATTCGAACGAAGAAAGTTCAGATCTTTTTTGAACATTTTGCAGAATAAGCTTCGAGAACAGAAGTGGATGCTTGAAAGACATAGATTGACGTTGTTGCTTTCTCTTCATTAAGAAAATTTTAGAAATAATTCACGTCTGACAAAGATAAACTGTCAAAGAGCTGTCGTGAAGCTTCACGTCCAGTTAGTCTCGGAAGTCTGCTTCATCTCGACGTTAAAGAATAGAACTGTCTTGACTTTGAAGCTCAACTCTGATTAGGGGAAAATGCTTAAACGTTCATAACTAGAGGATTGCACAACATGACGTTTCTAGACAGACATCAACTACTAGAAATTCTCGTGTAAGATGATTCACTCTGGAGCTGTTTTTTCATGTCATTTCTGAAAATCGTCTGATACAGGTCTGGGGACGTCATCGTCTATGCCCTTTGAAGCTTGAATCTTCATGCGTCTCAGGAAAATTTCAAGTTTTTTTTGCTCCAATTTCAAAGCGTTTTTGTGTAAGTGACGTGGCGCCGACTGCTGTGTCTTCTAATGACTTGAGATCATGCATACGGAAGACGTCATCTACGGCACCTCAAGACGATATTTCAATGGAATTTTCTGTTTTTTCTATCAACTCTCTTTCAAGAGCTCAATCCCTTCAACTGCGAGTGCAAACTTTGCTCCGCCTTCAGTTCGTTCTCAACGCCTGAGGGTATAGAAAATGGGCGTGGCGTGAGCTGACTCATGTCTAGACCGGATTCGACCGGGACCGAATAAAAGCCGGTGAAGCTGGCTGGTCAGGGAGAAGAGTAACAGCTCATTCAGCTGAGAACTTCAGATCTAATCTTTACTTTATCAACCAATTCATAGTAACTAGAAATGTCCAGAAAGTTACTCGCTGTTGTACTGATCGGCTTCGTTGCCTTCTCAGCTGTTTACGCTGAAGAAGAAATCAAGGAGAAGGTACTTTTTCTATTCTTTACATTTTAATATATATTACCATCCGATTTTTACTTTCTCAACTATTTGAATCGTATGATGCTAGAGAGATGAATCTCCCTACCACAGTTCATCATCTGATGCTTCATCTTGAAACATCTGAACCTTGAGCATCTTCTAAAGTTTCCAGACTCATTTTGAGTTTTTTCATCTTCTGTGCTCATAACAGAGAGGTCACTAAGCATTCCTACAATTGTCCATGTTTACCTAGAAATATTCTCGAAAAACGGCGTTCTTCTTTTTATAACCGGCTTGTGACCCGAGACTGCTCTTTGAATTGTGTCTGACCGTTTGAACGGGAGTATCTTGTTTCTCACACATTCAATGAGCCAAAAGATTAATTCTATTCACAACTAAAACTATTCTTATTTACTTTCTCATGTATTTTCTTACAGAATGAAACGGCTCCTGCTGTGGTCCGTTCCAAGAGACAATGTTGCAACCAAGCTACATCAAGCTGCTGTCCTCAACAACAGAATGTCCAATGTGTCCCAGTTTGCGTCCAACAATGTCAAAGCTCCTGCCAAACCCCAGCTTGTCAGCAAACTTGTGCTCCAAGTTGCCAACAACAATGCGGTGTTGTAGTTGCTGCTGTAAGACATTATACAATACTATCATTCATTCAATCTTTACTATCTTTAGAACCCATGCCAACAATGCCAACAGACCTGTCAGTCTTCTTGCGCTACCCCAATGTGCCAACAATCCTGCCAGTCTCAATGCGCTCCAGCTTGCGGTGCCCCAGCCCCACAGGTCATTGTTCTCCCAGCTCAAGACCCATGCGGATCCTGCCAACAAACCTGCCAACAATCCTGCACATCCAACAACTGCAACTGCCAAGCTGCCTGTGCCCCAGCCTGCCCACAACAACAACAACAGGTAGATCGTAATCCACAGTTCTAATCTTATTCTATTCGTTCAAGGTTATCGTTGTCCAAGCTCAATCCAACCAATGCCAAAGCTCCTGCAACAACCAATGTTACCAATCCTGCAACACCCCAGTCTGTCAGACTTCCTGCCAATCTAGCTGTCAACAGGTAACGCTTGTTTTCCTATACAGTCTTAAACAATACGATTTCTAGGCCTGCGCTCCAGTCCAACAATGTGCCCCAGCCTGTATGCCATCATGCAACCAACAATGCATCCAACAGCAATCTCAACCAATCGTTGTTGTTGTCCAACAAAACGACCAGTGCCAGAACTCCTGCTCCAACCAATGCAACAACGCTTGCTCTACCCCAGTCTGTGTCCAATCTTGCACCAACCAATGCCAAGCTTCCTGCTCTCCATGCTCTTCCAATGGATGCAACAACAACAACAACCAGCAAATCGTCGTTGTCCAACAACAAGATAACTGCCAGAATACCTGTCAGAACACTTGCATGAACAACTGTCAATCTACCCCAACCATCCAGTGCGCTCCACTCTGTCAACAGACCTGCCAGCAGACCTGCCAACAAGCCGCCCAGATTGTTGTAAGTACATCTTAACTTATTCCGATGCTAATTTTAATCTTAACAGGTCCCATGCCAATCTTCCTCAAGCGGATCATGCGGATGCAACACCGGATACACCCAATGCGGAGGATCTTGCTGCCGTCGCCGTTAAGCGTCTTCAGAATTCTGAACGATAGCTTTATCGCCAATAACCTGGCGATATGGTAACTCGTTCCGCTTTTGCGCAATCCATGTCTGTACAAACAAGTGTTTAGTAGTCGTCTACTTTATCTATTGTAATGTATACATTGCTCATAATAAAATATTTTCTTTCTCTGACTCTCTCTACTCTCTCTCTATTCTCTCTCTCTCTCTCTCAATGTATATGCTGAACCTTGCAATCATACCTCATATTGCATTTGAAAGCGAAAGTTTCATAAGAAAATGAGTCTCGTGATGATTGGCCAATGCAAAAACGCTACTTGTGAGAGGATGAAAGTGCTATTTTGGTTTTTCAGTCAAACAATCCTTTTAAGGTAATTAGTGTGCCAGTTTCGATCAATGATCAGCACTGTTTTCTCCTCCAGCACGAGAAAAACAGTTTGTTGGTCTTTCGTGAGGTTGAAAAATGAATTTTTCTTGAAAGCTACAACAAGATGAAGAAGATGAGAAAGGAGAAGCTGCTTGCTTCCTTCTTGATCATTGAGAAACAAAAAAAAAAGCGGACAAAGGTCATTGTCATTGAAAGTTTTTCTTTTTTTGTAGTTGCTCACAAATGAAAACTCCAAAGACGATTGTTCTTCATAAAATTTTGTTTTCTGTACACACTCATCAGCTGTTGATGAAGAATACGATGAGCACACATCGAAAGGAAAGAAGAGCGAAAGAAGCTGAATCGTATCTCCTATTACAAGACTGCATTCCAGCGTATTGTCTTATATGAGCAGAAGAAGCTTCTTCATCTAAAAATATAAAAAATGAAATTGTACAGACTGTACTGCATCATGATGTCCTTCCAAACCCCTCTCATAGCCAATCTGCATCCCATCCTCTTCAGTTGAACCCCTTATAAGGAATCAATCAATAGTTTATCATCAGATGCATAATGTGTTATAATTTATACATTCATATATAGAGTAACATGCTAAATATGAGATATTGTGGAGGTTCAAGGGAATTTGCCCTTTGTGTATTCAATTCGCTTCTTGTTTGTCTACTCATCAGACGACAATGTGATCGGATCAAAAGACAACGAAGAAGAAAAGAAGAAGAAGAAGCTGCTTATCTTATAGTTGAATTCAACAACACTTCAAAAGGTAGAAGATGAACGACGAGAAAAGAAAGGGAGATGATAGGAGAGTGACCAGCTAACACAAGAACACAAAAATAAATTCTCAATTTCTATCAGGTTTAGAGGGGTGACGACGACATCATCATCATCATCATCATCATTAGCCCTTTGAATCTTCTGACTTTCATTTCATTACAACAATACAGACATCTCCATCAATCTGCCTTTTTTCCATTACGATTATCTCATTATTAAACGAACTGTCTATAGCTATTGAAAAACGAACACAAAAAACTTATTAAATGATCATCATGATAGTTTGGGAGAGAGAGAGAGGGAGAGAGAGAGAGAGAGTGAGAGTGAGAAGGTGATATACGTTAGCAGCCCGGAAGGCTGGATGGCAATCTTCAATGTCTTAAGCTATTCCAGCTCCTCGAGTTTTCAACTTTGGATCACTTGTACGCTGCTGGCTTATCCGATGATGGAAAAACCTAACAATTTCCAAATCAGATGTTTCTACTATGCATTGAGTTACCTTCCAACTTTCGCTTTTCCATTTGATCCACGAATTCTATAATGGCTAACACCATACGGTCTCCGATAGCCTAGCGAGCTATGCGTTCTTCCAATGTAGCCTCTTGATTGTCCACGATTGAATGATTTCTGAAAGTATGGAGTTTGCTTTCATCTAAGATGCTTCTGTCATGTTTAAGTTCTTCGTTTCTGATAACAACCGCTTACTAGAAAGCTTAGTTGAACATAAAAGTGAAATCATGAAATGGACCGGTCACTAGTACTATGAGATCAAAATGAAAAAAGGACCTATGTTCCATGAAAAGTGAAAGATATGTTTCGCTTTTCGACGGCTGAGAAAAATCGCTTTGCGGCGATTTCATTAAGTATGAAACGTGGAAGAGAACTGTTTTATTTTAGTTTTTGAAAGTTCAAAGGTTTACATGAACTTGAACGGAAGAATCCGTGTTGTATAAGATGGGCTGAACAGGTTGAGCAATTCTGGCTAACATCAAGCGTTGTGTGGGTCTTGGAGGAACAGCTTGAATGAAAGAACGATGAAGGAATTCACATTCAAAAACTAACGGATCGTTTGAACTACTCGTCTGTCCCTGAAACCCGAAGCTTTGGCTGGATGCCAGTCTACATACACTCGCGTAGGCTGTAAGATGTAAATCGTTTGCATTCATGAAATGACTGTTACTACCCGTGTAGGAATGGTGAAGAGCTGTTTAGCTTGAGGCGGAGGAGAAACAGTCGACGATCTTGCCAAGCTGTTCCCAAAAACTTGATTCGTCGTTAATTCTGAAAAATATTTTGGGAAAATTGAATTTTGCGAAATGAGAAACTTGTCTTACTCTTGCATTTAATACAAAATCTCTGTGTCGTATCAACTTCTGGATTTTCGTCGATCAGACGGCTAGCATGATAATCCTCACATTCAAGTGTTAATGATGAAGATGAATTAGATGTGAACTGGCATTCCCGTCTATCCCAATGGAAATAAGCCACCTACACAATTGAAATACAGAAATGTAAAAGAAGATAGAATAATGATGAAACATACATCACATCGTCTACGAAAGCATTCTGATGCACATTGAGATGGACTATTGGTTGTTAGTTTGGTAGTGAGAAAGACCGCTAAGCCTTCCGACAGATCATTACCATTCAGCACATCAACACGTGTCTTACAATCTAAAATGAATTGAACACCTGTACATGCAAGATAGAAGCTTCAACGATAGACAAACCTTTCAAAGCATCTACTTGGTAATGTAACATTAATATTCCACATAATAATAACCTCGTAATCATCTGTAATGATTGAAATGAATCTGATGACATGAACGAAGATAGATGAAAACTATAATTGACGATGTGTCATTAAAGAAATGACCAAAAAGGAAAGATTTTCACCTAAGATCAGATTATATGAAGACGTTCAAGGGGGCGAACATCGAAATGTACTCAAATGGTCACAAAAAGTGATTATAATGTGTGCTGCTGACCACAACGAACGATGTTCACTAAGATATATCAAAGATAAGGTGACAGTTAAAACTGAGAGGGAGGCAGCTAGATATATACAGAGAGGGAGAGATAGAGAGAGAGAGAGAGAAATGAAAAAATTTAAATATAGAGGGAATTACTGATGTGAACCATGTTTCAAGAACGAAACAGATAAGTGAGGGAGGAGCGAGATTTGTACTTGGAGGTCAAGCAAGTACGATTTTCCTGTTTTTCAATAAAACCGTACAAACCATTGCATTGCAAGTAATATCAGTAAAGTCTTTGTAATATCCTTAAAAGGAGATATGTGAATGAATGAAAGACTTACATCTAGTTCATTTATTCATAACACAAAAATTTCTTATTTTTCTTACAAAACGCTTTTTTGTGTTGTATGTTGGAGAGAGAGAAAGAGAGAGAGAGAGAGAGGACGGACGTTGTATGGAAAACAGGCTTGCACACACATCCATTGTGTTTCTCGGTTCCGGATGAATGAAATCGCTTATGGTCATCGTTTCAACTGTTAATAACCGGAAAGTTATCTTCCGGACAATGATGATGTCCTTTAACAGTTTGTTACATTCGATGCATTTGGATGAAGGGTATGCTTAGTTGATGAAAGAGGATCAATGAAGTAAGTATGAGTTCAAAGAGACAGATGTCACAAATAGTCTCGACACGAATGACAATGAAGGTGAGAGGAAAGGAAAGGAAAGGATTATAGAGATCAAATACTTCTTTTTATAGTTATAAGTATGAAAAAAGAGTTTACAAATTAGGTTAATAAGAGTTTTGCGGAAGAGGGGAGTGTCAAGGGTAACGGAAATGAAATGTGTGTGTTGTTGTCCTTTTATAAGCCCCATCCCCCACCCTTTGCTTCGCCCCTTCCTAAATCTGAATATTGAGGAAAGAAGATAAACAGGATTTGTTGCTGACAAATGATTATTATCATCAATGATTTGAAAAATTTGAAACAAGAAAAAGCTCAGACAAAGAGACGTTTTGAAAAAGAAACTTTCATCTAATGAACTGAATCGTCTAAGAAGAAAGATAACAAAAAAAAAGAAGGAAAAACGAACAAGCTGAGAAGGAAGCTGTAGAAGTGTTACTTCCATTTCACGTATATCAGATGAGTTGTAAAGTTATGAGGAGAAAGAGCATTGGCAACATTCCAAATATAGTTGGGAGAGAGAGAGAGGATGAATGAAGAAGAAAAAAAGAAGAAGTTTGATTTCTTCTTGTTCATATACAATATCGATCATTACAGTCTTGTTGAAAAAAGAGTTGAGGAGGTGTACAAGGTGAGAAAAATGAATGAAAGTAACAATAGATGACCAAACTTTGAAACAGGATTAATCGGGCTAATCGAGACTGTTGGATATCTCGTTGTATATGAACATCTAGAACTGGCTAACTGGAATGAGAGCACAAAAGTCGGGTAAAAGAATGAATGAAGTTGAGAGAGACGAGATGACAAAAAAACGAGAAAAGATGAGAAAATTGTAGAAGGAGCAACCATTCACCTTGTCTGCAGTTGAACGAAATGAATCTCAAATGGAAGGTTCACGTAACTTACGTGAGTTACAAGAGTCACGTGGAATACGTGGACGGTCTAGTTCCTGGTATTGAATGAAGTAATGATGGAGGATAGTTTCTCCTAATAATTGGTTATAATGATTCTATAGAGAAGCTTTGCAATACTCTAGAAAAAATATAAATAAGGTCAATAAAGCCTCTCCGTTGTGCCTCTTATGGACATGGTTGGTGATGTCTTCCCGATTCTATTTCTCTATTACCATTTAAGTTGTTCAAAACCTCTCAGAGGGATGACCTTGTATGGAAAATGTATAGGAAGTTCAATGAAAATAATTTCTTCTAATAGAACAGCAGTCAGTTTGCAAGATAAAATTAATTTTGTAATATGACTAGAGAGAGAGTTGGGTGGGGAGAGAGAGTGAAGGAGAAAGATGTGGGGGAGAGGAAGCATAGAGAGAGTTGCAATCCTTTAACTTCTTCAAATTGTACGAAATGAAGGAAAAAGCATAAAAAAGATTTATTTTTAGATCGTACAATTTCCAAATCCCTTTATGGCTCTCTCTTATACAATAATTGAAGGAATGAGCAATGAAGTATTGTGTTCAGAAGCACAATGAACTCCAACAAGTATATAAGAAGTGGACAAGAAATGATATCTACACCTACTGCTTACTACTTCCTTTTCTCTTTTTCTTTCTGCTTCCTCCCTCCTTCTCTCTCTCTCTCTTCCTCTCTACCTTATATTTCAATCTATCACCATCTATCTATCATTTCTTCTAAAATACTTTTGAAGTCATGAAAGTCCTTTTTACTATTCTCATTGTGAGTGCATTGTACTTCGGATATGTCACTGCCTGTGCCGCCTATGGAATTGGCATTGGTAAGAATCCTTTCATCATACTACTTCTACAGTATACATCAATGGCTTTTCAGAAAAGTACAGAAAGATAGATGTGAGTGGCTTCTATCTCCCCATCCAATTGGTTGTCTCCGGAAGAAATGTGACTAATGGAATCATCAATCAAGCTGCTGTTAGTCCAGAACAAGCTCGTCAACGTGTCATGACTGTAACTGAAACCGTTGTAAGTACAACAAGTACAACTTCTCAATCCTCTTATTTTGAACTTATCTCTTTCGAACTGTTATAAGAGAGTGCATTACAGGTTAAGAGAGTTATTGGTGACTTGATGCAGATACTCGGCTTGGGTACTTTGATCGGAGATGTTGAAAGACAAATCCTTGTTGATACAGTCAGGTATCATTCATTTTAAGTTCTTTTTATCAAATGAATCTACTTAAGTTATGAGCCGATCACATGTCAAGAGTACAAGACTCGTCTCAATTCAACTCTCTGTGAGTTTCGAAATTCAAAATGAAAATATTGAAAAGGCAAATGTTATGTTTCTAGTTACCTACGCATCAACATACATCTGTGTGGTCGACGATGATAACATCATCCGCAATGTGTGTGACAACATGACAACTTGCAACTTGAACCAGCATATGTCTATTCCATCGGAGTACCGTCAATTACAAATAACTTTGAAGGTGAGAATGAGACAGAAAGAGGAGTAAGCTTGACTACACAATCATGTCTTTCAGATCCGAAATAGCATCGTGGGTACATGGACATCTGATGATTGGAATAGATTCTCTCGTTCATTCCAAACTGAAATGCTGCGAACTGAATTTGGAACCGCCTTCAATCAAGCCAGAATAACAGTTTCTTAACAGAATCCTCATTCTATTATATAATATCTTATCAATAAACTATTATAAAATGATGGAGGTGATAACAGAACGACATGGAATTGCCATTTGAGATTTACATTTGATAGATGAATAGAGATGGTTAACTCTGCGAAAGATTATTTTGCTGTCACCATTCTATTTGTAATTAATTTATTAAATTATGTTGATCGAGAAACTGTAGCAGGTTATCTATATTGCTAACTATATGGTATAATAACAAGCTATCTGTTTATAGGAGTCTTGGATGATGTTCAGCATTACTATGATATCAATGATACCTTAGCTGGTCTCATACAAACTGTCTTTTTGGTTTTCTTTGTAATAGCTTCTCCTATCTGTGGCTATCTGGGTGACAGGTTCAGTCAGAAATGCTTCTGAACACAAGAGTTTGTTGAACGCTTCAGATATAACCGTAAATGGGTCATCTGTGTGGGAATGTCTATATGGGTTGCAGCTGTAATTGGATCCTCAGTCATTCCATCAAATGTATGATAATATTCAAAAATCTGTAATATCATTGAACAATTGAACTCTCATAGATGTTTTGGCTGTTCCTTCTTCTTCGAGGGATTGTAGGTGTCGGAGAAGCAAGCTATTCGAATGTCAGTCCATCTATGATCTGTGACATGTTCACGGGCCAAATAAGAAATCGAATTTACATGGTGTACTACTTGGCAGTACCTTGTGGAAGGTATTCATTTTACAAAATATGTTTTTTATTAAGTTTTCAGTGGCTTAGGTTATATGGTGGGATCAAACATCTCATCCCTAACTGGACATTGGCAATGGGGTGTCAGATGCACTGCCATCGCGGGTATTCGTTCGAACTTCCAATTTAACTCTCCGTTGTAACTCTAAGGTTTGATTGGAATAGCCATTCTGGCTTTCCTTATCCCTGAGCCTGAAAGAGGAGCTTCGGACAAGGAAGATGAAGAGAAGGAACTCATCATTGAACCATTGGAGCCTTCTTCCATTTGGCAAGATCTCTACTCAATCTGTACCAAGTACTATATCCAACAATTTCTCATTCTAACAACTAAATTCAGTGTCACATTCATCAACTGTACTATTGCATATACATCTTTAGTATTCGTTGCTGGAACTATGCTCTGGTGGACCCCTACCGCAGCAGAGCATCGCTTGGCTTGGGAAAGAAATCTCACAAGCACTCACAAGTTGAGTGATAAGGATAAAGATAAGTAAGCTATACATTCTGATATCTATTGCACTGAGCTATTCAAAGAATCAACATGCTGTTCGGAATAATTACATTGGCATCAGGCATCATTGGAGTAGTCAGTGGAACGTTCCTCTCATGGGTATCTCACCCATCTCACCTATTTTGATCTGATAGTTGCTTCGTAGGCATTGCAAGAAGGTAAACTTGGATTGGGACGATTCAAAACAGATCGCGCGCCTCCAATAATCTGTTCAATCGGAGCCACACTTGCTTTACCTTTAATGTTTATCACAATTCTAATGAACGACGACAGTGCTGTTGCTCTATGGGTTTGTTACATCAGCTTCGATAGGAAGACTGAAGAAGATTGTTTTCAGATACTATCCTTCTTCTCCATAACATTCTTATGTTTCAATTGGGGATTGAACGTGGACATCGTAATGGTAGGATGTAAACGATTTTCCAAACCACTTAGTAACATTCAAAATTTAATGGCGCGAAAACAAATTGTCACGTAACTTTCACGTACCCACATTTGAGCTACAGAACGCACAAACTTTTTATTGATTTTTCATTTATGCATTGCTTATGCGGTTGTGTTACATTACTCCTCTGACTACAATTGCATTTTACAGTCTGTAGTAGTGCCATGGAGAAGAAGTACGGCTTTCTCATGGTTCATGTTGTCATCTCATCTATTGGGTGATGGTCCAGGACCATATATCATAGGAGCTGTAAGTAATCGAACAACACTTGAAATACTAAGTCTTACCATATGCAGATATCAGATGCTATTCGGACAGATGATACACCATTAGCTCATTACAAATCATTAGTTGCAGCATTTTCATCTTTACTTGGCTTGCTGGTAGCAAGCTCAGTCATGTATGCAGTAACAGCATTAACGCTGCTAAAGGACAAAGAGAAGGTTAATGAAGAAATCCTGAGGAACAGCAAACAGCAATGAAATGAATGAAAAGCATTACATCACAACAGATACTCTTATCATTATGAATAATAAAAAGAAGAGAGAGAGAGATAAGTCATTTTTATTAAATTACATATGAATTATACACGATGAGTAGAGCTTCTGCTCATACACTCAACTCACTCACTCACTTACTCATTCACACATATGCAAATGACAACACGAGGTTTGAACGGTGTGGACAACGGAAGATGATTGGCTTGGCCTGATTTCATATTAATATGGTTAATTGATGACATTATTATGCCAATATTATATAATATATAATTAATGAAAAATACTCTTATTTTGGAGAAATTTCTCTCGTCGTTTCTTCTTTTCTTCTTCGTCGCGTCGTTTCTCTTCCTGCTCCTGTTTGATTTCTTCTTCAAACTTTGACAGCTTCGTTTGTTCTGCTATCTAAAATAAGAATCATATAAAAAACAATATATCAATACAATCTTACTTTAGCTTGAAAGAAACTGGCTGCCGCTAAGACTCCTTCTTTGGATACATCCACGGATTCAGCCAATTGAGTAAACACCTCAGAACATCCTAACTGACCTTGAGCAGCCAGACGGAAAAGGAGGAAAAATTCTCGCATACTAATCTTTCCGTCGTTATCTTCATCAACCTAACAACCAAAAAAATTACATCCATCAAGTGACGAAGATGAAAAAACCTTTTTTATTATGTCTTTCAAAGAGATGTGTGTCTGAGCTTCACCTAATTTCTCCATCATGCGCTTCAGTTCATTGAAATCGATGAACCCATCACAATCTTCATCAAACCTTAAAAGGAATGTTATTACTCAACATACATCTCTCCAAATACATACTTCTTGAATGTTTCTTGGAAGAACTTGATTTGCTTTCTGGAAAATTCGGAAAACTCAGCATAGAGACTAAGCTTTCGGTTAACAAACTGTGGTTGAACATCACCTGCAAAGGAAACAACAGTCAGATCGAGCACATGATGAGAATTAGTATAAGGATTACCGAGCATATAAATATTTTCTTGGTCATTGGAAAAAGCAGACATCTCTGACAGACTTGGTGTTAGTAGAAATTGGACAGAAGATTTTTGTTTCAAATGACTTTCGTCCAAACAAGATGAGTAAAGAGAGATGAGAAAAGAAAGAGGGACAGATGGAGAGGAAGAGAGAGAGAGGGAAAGATGGGCGGGTGAACTGTATTTTGACCCGCCTTTATATAGTTTTGATCAAAAAACAATACAAAATCCATTTGGACTTTAGTCTTTCTCATCTTAATCAACTGATTCTCGAACAAAGTAAATGATTGATTCATCTTATTGCTCTTTAGCTGTTTAACCGAATTTTTGAAATATTTGATTGAAGTTATAGATTCTAATGAGAGAGTAGAGTGAGAGAGAAAGTGAATGTAGGGGGGTGGAGAGAAGATGAGTCATGTGGATGTTGAAAAACAAGAACAGTTGCAGTTGTGATTCATCCATCGGTCACTGTTTGTTCATTTGTTGAGATTTTACTATATTTGGATAATTAATTAATTATGTCTATCTATCTATTGTACATGAGATGTAGATGGAAGAGAATTATGAAATCTTAAGTTGTCATCTGGTGAGTATCGTATTTCAATGTGTTCCAAGTGTCCAACAACTAGCTATGAGTAGGAAAGATGGTGATTGACAACGCAAATGGCGGCAAAACGTATAAAACAAGGAGGGAGAATGAAGAGAATGCGTTAGAGGGTTATGTTAGGAAGTAAAAGATGATAGAAAACAATTAGAAGAAGAGGGAAGATAAGTTTACAAGAACAATGTCTATAAGAGAGAGGACGTATTGAAACGAGCGCCAAATAAGGAAAAATTAATGACAAACTCAATCAAGGACAGTTTTTAGATGATATTATTGAGAATTCATTGTTTCAGATAATATGAAGTCAGGTATTACCTTCTAAGATCTTTGTTCGACGTTCCAACATGGCATTCAGTTCATCCGGATTCTCTTCGACTTTGGGACTGATCTTCTGAAACGGAAATGATTTGGATGGAAAACAAGTGACATATGGTTATAATTTATATGAAAAGCACATATGTTTTAGATGATGCAATTTCAAAAGACGGTTTTACAATGGAAAATACCTTAATTGGAGGTGAAGGAATGGGCTTGTCTGTCTCAACTGACATGAGAGGATCACACAATAAGCCCAACGGACTGACGAACGGCTTCTAGAACAAACGTTTTTGTAATGATGATGAGTGTATGGATGGATGGATGTTTTCTTTTATTTATATTGTATTACATATGAAAACACAGATGAAGCATAGTTGATAGCAAAAGTTGATGAATGTTACAAAAGCATACTCACTCGTACTACTGGAGATTGAGGTCGACTTTGTGGTTTTGGAGGCGGCACGGGTGGTGGTGTCGATGGTCGAGAGCTGCAAAATGCCATATGTATCGAAAAGTAATAAGCAATTCAATACCTTCCACATTCGGTTTTGATCATCTCGATTAGCAGAGGAGACGGAATGTTACCCATCTTTGTTCGTAGTACTTCTGGAGATTTAACTGGGGTAATGGGACGTGATGATGATTGCTCTTCCATTTCTTTCTGTTGACGAGCTTCTTGCTCAGCAATCTCTCTAGCTACTTGCTCTTCTAACTCTTCAAAGGAATCTTTCTTTTTCGGTGGTTCCTCAGGTATGGTTTCTATTGCAGATTGAAGTAACTGAGGCTGTGGAGGTGCGGGGAGAGCGTCTGCTGCATGAACTCGGCTTGGCTTAGGTGGAGGAGTTGGGGATGTAGGCTGTGCGGCCTGGGATGGTAGCGGTGGAGGAGGAGGAAAATCAGGCAAAGAGGGAGATTCACGGGGTTGTTCATCGGGAGAGGCTAAAGTGGATGGAGTTGATTGCTCCGTGTTTGAATATATCAAGTTAGTTCTATTTTCATCACACAGTACAGGGTTTACAGCTTTTCTATTTCTTTGAGCAGCCAGTTTCAGCTCAAGCTCACTTCCGTCAAACTCAGGGCTACAACGCTTAGTGGGAGTTTCTGGTCTTTTGTGATGCTCAATAGAGACCATGGGACATTTTGATTGGGATTGTACATTGGATGGATTATTTTCAAACTCTTTTTGAAGAAGATCACGAATTGTTGTTTTGGGTGGAACTCCTTTGACTGTTGAAACTGATTGAATTGGAGGAACAGGGGATGAAGATGATACAGGAGAACAGCTCTGAGTAGAAGGAGGTGGTGGAGGAGGAATAGTTGGAGAAGATAAGATCCTCTTCGGACTTGATGGAGGCTCAGCAACAGAAGTTGAAGGAGCAGGAGGCACGGGTGACGATGGAACTGGTGGTGGTACCTGTAAAAAAGAAAAAATAAATTGAAATATCATAGAAGAGGAAGATGAGAAGTGTCAAAGCATTTGTTTCACACTTGTTGGTCATTTGATTTGTCCGTTTCTTTCGAAATGACATAACCACACTCGATTGTTGTAATATGGTGTTAGTGTTTCGTTCGTTAAGAAGAAAACGAATAGAAAAGCTATACGAAGGAAGAAGGTAATGAACTTCCCGTTCGGATTTCTAATCAGAAGCGATGTTTGAGGAAACAGGTCAGGACAGCTCTCGAAATTATAATTATTATTTGTTTTCAAACATGAAAATGTATGATTCCTGACGTATTTGTATGATATTTGAAAAATGAATTAAGCATTTGGGAGAATCAGTGAGGTTGGTTGGCGAAGGAAAGGAAGCAGACTCCTCACTCACGTTATTGTTGTTTTCTTCTTTTCGTTCTAAAGCCTTTTGGATTAGATCGTCTATTGACACGGAGTTATCTACTTCGACATACGGATTTTCGATAGTCTGCAATAGAGAATCATTGACTTGGCTTTGAAAAAAAGAAGAAACAAACATACCTTCTGTGGAAAGACTGGTGGTGCTGGAGGTGGAGCTACCTTGATTTCATCATTCTCATTTTCATCTTGAACACAAGCTAGACGTTTGGCTAATTTGGCAGCCAGCTCTTTGTCTGCCATTCTGCAATGAAAGGAGTTATGGAATGGATGAGAAGGATATTAGCCATTACGGATGAAGACGATTGTGTTCAAGTCTTTAAGGAGGTTAAAGAGGATGGATAAGTTAAACAAATAATAAGAAGACAACGAAACTGTCTGAGAGACGATGATCGAACATCTTCACGAACACAAAAAATGATTTTGGGGAAAGAAGGAGGAGGTAGATGATGATATGCAGATGAATGTTATGAAATGTAAAGAATGAAAAACAAATGTTACATATTATAATATAACTTAATTGTTCTGAATTGAAGGAACATTCAGGTGACGAATAACCGGATGGGATAGGATATGCTCAAGTCGAGCTAGGCGGAGTTTCGCCAGATTCTATCTGCACCAGCTCTTTTGAATGAGAGAGAGAGAAGCAGCTGAGACTCTGTTTCGAATGAGAGATAGACTTCTAAGATGATATTATGTGAGAGAGAGAATAAACCAAAATATGATAGATAAAAGAGAGAAAAAAAGATTAAGAAAGAGGAGAAAAGCAGAAAACAGGTACAGATACGAAGAAGAAAGTCCATCGGTTAGAGGGCAATCAGCTGTTGGACGGCCGGACACAAAACGTTTTTGCTAAAGAAGAAGAAGAAGAAGAAGCAAAAGCCATGCAATGCGAATGTAAACTGGAGACGTAGTAAACCATTTCGTTTAAAGTAAAAAGACGGAAGGCATGTTAGCTTTAACACTCAAGAACTATCTTCTCAGGTATGTTGACAAGTAAGCCCTCTGCTTAACGCATGCATGCATATTCAGCACTTCGCGGAAAAATTCCTTAGGATGAATCATACATTAAACAACTTCTCATTCCAAGATGTTTCTGATGATCTTTAACGTGAGAGTAATTGAAATGGACAGCCGTTCTCACTTTCAATACTCCAATCCAATTTCCTGTGCGAAAACAGAGCAACTCATGTGTCTTCACCAGCTCTTTGCCCCCAAATGACAGATACTCTTCTCACTTACAACAACATCAACAAAGAATTATTATTTATTAACTATTACAAAATAGTAACTAGACTGTTTATAAGAGAAATACCCGAAGATGTGGTCGAAACTACTGTTCACGCGGAACAGAGGAAACTGCGTCTGAGAAGCTTATTGATAGCTCTCGATTGGGGGACAAGTACATACAAGGTTTCTGAAATATAAATGATTATAGAATGTTCTCATCAGTTATACTGTCTATACCTGTCTCCATATTGATCATCAATTCTTCCAACTGTTGGCCAGTTCTTGTGATGACACCATTCCTTAGGGAAAGCAGCCAGTTGACGTGAATATGGCATATCCCAGTTATCCGACATTACTTTAGCCATTGTGTGTGGTGCCATCTGAAGTTAAAGCTTTCGATGGTTCGACCATTTCAAAGGATTTTATGATTAGCTTTATGTTTCACGATCATTTTAAACTAAACTTTCGTGATTGTTAAACTCTCGAAATGCTTTGAAAGACACATTTTGATTACCTTCAATGGGTTTCGGACGCGATCCAACTCTCCTGATTCAATCATGGAGATCTCTTCTCTGATGGCCAATAGGGCTTCGATCAAACGATCCATTTCACCTTTATCTTCACTCTCAGTTGGCTCAATCATCAAACAATCATGTACAGGCCATGACATAGTTGGAGAATGGAATCTACAATGAGATATCAATGAGGACTATGCGTATAGTAACTAACCCATAGTCCATCAAACGCTTAGCTATATCAACTACTTCAATACCAGCTGATTTCTTGAATGGCTTACAATCCAATATGAACTCATGAGCAACAAGACCTTGTTCATCTGAATAATAGGCAAATAAACCACCATATACTTACTCAAATAAGAAACCTTTATATACTATTCTATAAGCAGATTCCAATTTCTTAGCCATATAGTTAGCGTTCAGAATAGCTAATTGAGAAGCTTTCTTCAAACCATTTGCTCCCATCATACGTATGTAAGCCCATGTAATTGGAAGGATACTGAGATACTCAATGTTCATTAACTTTGGCATATTGCCAGCTCACCTGGCAGATCCCCATGGAGCTGAAGCAACAGCGCCTCTGGAACGACCATCAACAGGAACAATAGAATGCCCGGGTAAGAATGGGGCTAGATGTTTCTTCCTTAAAATGATCCATTGTAGGAACATCCAGAACAGTTTAACTTACACTCCAATTGGTCCAACTCCTGGTCCTCCTCCACCATGTGGAATACAGAACGTCTTGTGTAGGTTGAGATGAGATACGTCACTTCCATAATCACCAGGTCTACATAAACCAACCTGAAGTAGGAATATTAATTATACAATTTCGGAGCTGAAAGAGAATCGACCAGTTCGCATGCGTAAGAAACGAAAAATGACTTTAAGAGCGAATCACAAGATTACGTGGAATTCCACGTGAAACGTGTCGTTGCAATAATGGCGCCAAATCTACAGGAATTCAAAGTTACGTACTTGAGCGTTCATGTTAGCACCATCCAAGTATACTTGTCCTCCATGTTCGTGAATCTTATCACAAACGTCTCTGATGGACGATTCAAACACTCCGTGAGTTGATGGATAGGTGATCATGATAGCAGCTAGTTCGTTAGAGTATTTCTCAGCTTTGTTAGATAAATCTTTGAAGTTTATGTTTCCGTGCTGATCAGAATCGACAACAACAACTCTCATGTTAGCCATTTGAGCTGATGCAGGATTGGTTCCGTGAGCGGATGTGGGGATCAAGCATACCTTAATGAACAATGGAATAAGATCAAAATCAAATGTCTACAAACATTTCTTTGAGTGTCACCACGTGAGTTGTGGTAGTTCTGAATGGTCAATAGTCCAGCGTATTCGCCATTGGCTCCAGAATTGGGTTGAAGACTTGAAGAGGCAAAGTTACAACGAAAAATGAAATAAGAGAAACCTGAAGGAGTCATATCCTGTGATTTCACACAGCCAGTTCTCTAAGTTATTAAACACTTCCTGGTACCCTTTGGTCTGAGAAGTTGGGGCATATGGATGAATGTTGTTGAACTCTGGCCAAGTAATTGGCTGAAAGTATATTATTTAAAGAAAGCTATCATCTTAGCAACTACAATAAGCTCAGCACTAGCATTCAGCTTCATTGTACAAGAGCCAAGAGGAATCATGGAGTGAACTAATGAAGTATCCTTATTCTCTAATCGTTTCATATATCTGAAAGAAAGCAAGGCTCCTTTGCTTATGTGAAGATCTGGTTGTCATACCTAACAAGTTGTTGTTCACTGTGATAACTGTTGAAAACGGGATGCTCAAGGAAAAGAGAAGTACGAGCATGCTCACTGTTTCCTATCAAAGGAGCTGGTAACTTAATTCTTTCCTCGGTGAGAACATCCTGTAGAAAAGCAAATATACAAGATGAGATGTCAACAACAAACAGCTTGTACAAGTCTGCCAGTGAAGACATAGATGAGATCGATGAGATCTGGGATCTTGGTGGTTTCGTCCAATGAAACTCCAACACTACCATCTTCGAAGTGTCTTAAAACAGTTGAATGAAAAACTGTAAAAGAAAATTCAAACCTGAAGTTCATTTTCTTTTCTTCCGCTCGGGTCTTGAAAGAATTCATATCATCAACGTGTACTTTGAGAGTATCGAAGAAGTTCTTGTGCTCAACTACTAATCCGGCTTCTTTCAAATCTGAAGAAACACATCGTTGCACAACCTCGAAGAATCTGATGAGAGAATTCTCTCTCATCCAAGGATATTCACGTACGGTATGCTAAAGTGGCTGTGGACTTGTGTACTAAACGAGCAATTTCGGCTAATCTTTTGGGGCCATGATATACAGCGTACATGGCAGCCATGTTCGCTAACAGAGCCTTCAAATATGAATTTTAGATACAGTCTGACACTTTGCCTTACTTGTGCAGTACAGATGTTACTTGTTGCTTTGTCACGACGGATATGTTGTTCACGAGTTTGAAGAGCTAATCTCAAAGCCTTTTCTCCATTGGCTCCTCTAGACACTCCGATGATACGTCCAGGCATTAATCTACTCAAGGAATTCTTGGCATCTGTTTTACCGACAGCCATGAATCCTGCATGAGGACCACCATATCCAAGAGGAACTCCAAATCTTGAAGAGCACAGTTCAATTACATGAGTATAAGTATAGAAACCTCTGAGCTGAACCAACAGCAACATCGGCTCCGAGATCTCCCGGTGATTTGAGAATTGTGAGAGCAAGAAGATCACATACTAAGATGACTAATGACTAAAAATATTTCTTTTATTTGCTTTCAATATAGAATTTGAAAATTCCTTCATGTTTCTCCCCTATGATAAGAAAGTAACTTATGATCTCAAGTTGTAATGATTGCAACCCCGTCTGATGTTCTCAGTGTTTTTTTTCTATTCTGGGTACATTTGGGTTCAATTGTCCTTCACTCTCACTGATAAGGACATGGAAGCTTTAAACATTTCTTAATCTTTGTAATTTTCCATTCTTCCGTAAAAGGAAAATGCTGGCGTGATCAGAAAAGCAAATGATAACGGTGTGGACTGATAGGACTTTTGGTCAAAAGAAACAAAAAAAAATTTGCAACAGTACTAAGAGAATAGAGAGGAAAACTGATTTCATGCCCGTATATGGTTTATGAGAATATGTGTTTCTACCGTATTCAGTTGTTTCATCTTTACATATGACGTTGCTATTGCTTAGACGTACCTTATTCTCATGAGCTGTAGCAATCAACTCTTCCAAGTTTTGGACGTTTCCTTCTGTGTTTGGATATTGGATCACTATGGCAGCGACATCTTTATCAAACTGTGTAGCATCGATAGACACATTCTCAGTGACAATGCCAACTGGTCTGCAAAGTCATAAAGTCAGTTCGTTTTGGAAAACTTTGAAACTGTTTCTCTTAAACTTTATTATCAATTTATGTTTGGAACTAACACCACATGGCTGACTGAAGCCATTTCACTGTTTGACTCTCGTAAAACAGCCTCAGGGAGACATTATGGCAGTTTATAAAGATAATTCGTCTTATCTCCTCAATCAGATGGAGGACATAATGATAATCATTTTAAAATAACGAGACAAAAGAATTATCAAAAACAAATTTTTGTGAAACGAAACTTACGTGCTACGTGTGTTGATCACATCGATGTTCTGTGGATGAAGTTGGTTATCCAAAAGTACCTGAAAGGTTATATCTCAACTTGTTCAGCAGAGTTTATACGGAACCTTTGATCTACGTGTTGCTCTACAAGCCATGGCTACAGCTTCAGCTGCGGCTGTAGCTTCGTCAAGAAGAGAGGCATTGGTGTTAGCCAAACCAGTGAGCTCAACAATCTTAAATCACAGATTATTATAAGGATGTTACTATCCTCAAAACCATTGTTTGATAGTTCAGCAAAGACTCGAGACGACCCTGAGAAATTTCAGCTTGATATGGTGTATATTGGGAGATCCTATAAACACAGAGATGATTTGATTGATCTAGTGAAGTAGAGACCATCCTATATTTTGAGTGATATTGCGGAGAATAACGGCTGGCACGATTGTATCGTAAAATCCCATTCCAATATATGAGCGGTAGACCTGTATACGGATGTACTCAGTCAACAACTACTGAGCTTACCTTGTTCTTAGCTGCAACGCCTTGAAGTTCCTTCAACATCGAGTGTTCATCCAAAGGTTCAGGGAGCTCTGTAAATGGAGCATTCATGCTTTCGTCCAGGCTCATTGATACCTACCAAGTTCTTTCTCAAGTTGAATCTTCTGAGGTACATTGGTGTTGGTTAATTCGTCCAAATTCTGAAAAGCACATGATGTGGCGAAGATATGACATGAAACATACTTTGAACCCAAGAAAATCGAGCATCTGTTGTTTCTCCAATCGACTAGGCCCAATATGCCTATCAGCGAAAGCATCATATTGCACAAGTCTTGAAGAAAGAATAGGACGAGCAGCCACTGATGGGTTTCTCCACAGAAGGGCAGAATTCCTCCATGCTGAGCGCAACATCTTCGCTTAAGAAGAGTTTGAAATCTTTTCAATCAGAGAGATGTATACGAGATGCACGAATAAATCTTTTAATCAATTGATATTTCAAAAAAACAAGATAAATGGCAAAATTAGTGTAACATCTAAGGTCCTTTTAGGACAAAGCCGGTTTCGTCTAGGAGAAGAATTTGGAACTTCAAGACACACACACACATCGTGATAGTAAACTGATAGACAGGCAGTACAAAACGACAAATTGGAAAAAAGTAGTCAATAATGGCATGGCCTAAACGTGGCCTACTCATATATACTGATTATACACGGGAGGATATTATACTTCGTACAGTTTAGTCTGTGGTTTGATCTGATATGGTGGTGGACGCAAGAGGTGTTTTTTCTCAAACCTAGTCGTAGATTGGAAATAAACACAAATTTAGAGAATATATATCAGACGCATGAAAGATTAGAAAACATTGTCGATGAGCTGCCACATCGATAGAAATTCAACAATAACGGGAGTGATGTGTTGAGAAAACTGATAACATGACAGTTTGTGGTGCAGCCCCTTTTAAAACTTTAGATGTTACAGTCTTTGCTTATTCAATCCTCAAACAAGTACAAGCCTCTACGAATTTGCTAATACAACACATGGCTCACGCAAATCACACTCTTCAGACTAATTTATGATTGAGATTGCATTTCATTGAAATTTCAAACACCAGGAAATGGAGGAACTGGAACGATTTTGTAAAAACAATTTCTCAAAGAACTTCTGACAGTCAAGAGTTAATAGAATAAGAAAACAAAAATCTTAATCATCATTCGATTCATCATTATCTTCAACTTCGCTTTCATCTTCTTTTCTCGAATCTTCGTCTTCATTTGGAACATTTTCTAATGAAGTTTCATGACTGACAGCACCTTTCTTAGAAGCTAAGCCTTCCTCTTCATCGTCATCGACAGCCTTAACAGTATGTTAGCATTGCTACCAATATCTTTCTCACCTTCCGTTTTCTCCCCGAACTTTTCTCTGCTTCATAGGCATTTCGTAACGATTCGTAGAATTGTTCGACGTTGATATCAGTTTTCTTAAACAAACAGTATCAGAAAATGAGATTCGAGTAGTACCGAGAATCCAATTGTGATCAAAAAAATTTGCATTTGAGTAGAATCGGGTCCCATTGCACTGATCTTTATCCGTTTCTGGTCGACACGCTCCAAGATCATATCATTTATAATTTTTGAATTGATAACCACACGATGATTTCCGGCCGTGCGAGCAACTGAACAACATCATCAACCTTCAGGCTTCTAACGTGAAACTATACCTATTCGGAAATGCGAATCTCCATTAATTCTCCTACGGTTCAACTTAATATGACTGAGTCCTTTCTCAACCCATTTGCTCTTTTCTTTATCGAAAATATGAAGCTTGCAAGCCGTCTATAAGCAGAAGATCATCTTTGATGTTTCAAGAAGGAACCAACCTGATGCATGACTTCATCGTCCTCCTCTCCTGTTATGACAGTAACGCTTGTGCTTGCCTGTTGTCTTTCTTCAATTTTCTGTTTCTCGGTAGCTGCAGCAGCTTCTGCTTCAGCACGGAATTTATCTGGATTCTAAACACATGGCATATGAGTAAAGATCAATCTGAACCAGTCACTCACACTTTCCGTTTTCTCTTCGGGATTCGATGCTACATTTTTGAATAATTCTTCTGCTTTCACCGGAGCATTATCATCAGTTTCCTCAGTAACTTCATTATCCTAGAAAAAGCCATTTGAGAAAGAAATGAGAACAACAAAGAACACAACCGCTTTCATTGCCTGACTCAGCAGAAATGAAAGTCATACGTAAGCACGTATGTACACGGCTACGTGAACTTGATGCGAAACTAAAGAACTTACAATAATAACACGTGAAGCAATATTTGAACCAAATACAAAAGAAGGTTGTTCTTTGGATTTCTCTTCCTTCTCTCGTTTCTCAGCAGCCATTTTAGCTAGAACATCGCTAAGGTTTTTCTTTTCTAATACGAGATGCTTCGAGGATGAGGAGGAATCGAAGTTTTTCTTGGCTACAAATGTTGAATTAATAAACAAAATAATGTTTCACATACTCTGTGACCACACTTCATCAGCTTTCTGACCTAATACGGAAGCCCTAAATACTGGCTTTCTTGGTTGTTCGTCTCTCGCAACTGAGTCGGACATCTGAAAGTATGAGTGTTTGCTCCAAGGGCGAAAAGAAAGTAAGTCTGTATGAAATATAGTAAGCAAAGAAAACTAGCATATTCAGAAACAAACTTTGTTTTAAGGAAAGCAGTAAAAGAACAAAGTATACGTTTCTTTCGTTTTGTGATTTGAATGGGGCATTTGACTTGCACTCTGTTTACGCTCGGTAAACAGCGTGCTCTCGAGATTTACATGAAAAGCTTTATTTTTGAAGTTTTAACTTCATAAAGCTGATTTTAAAAACGTTTTCCATTTTTTTTTCTGTGTCGACGTTCTTTGACCGTTTTTGTATATTTCATGTGCTTCCTTCACTGCTCCGTTCTTGCAGGTACTTAGATTTCGCATGTTCTTTGCA